>JASVEL010007519.1:0-448185 GCA_032618575.1 Nicotiana noctiflora
AAACCAATAATTGATAATAATTTCAATAATTTATCTTCATTACCGGCATAACACCAATAACTCTTAATCAACAATTTATTCATAACTGAATTCCTATTCCTACAAACTAGGATAGAACAAACACTTACCTCGAAAGTTTACGAACGATTCAATCCGTAGCAATGCCTTTTCCTTTCGAATTTGACTCCAATCCAATCGTATCTATACACAATTGATTTAATATCATCAATTCTACTTAACAAACTAGTTCATATTGCTAAATATGATTTTTACAACATTCTGCCCGGAATAGTAAAAATTGACTCCAGGCCCACATAATCGAAACTCAAGTTTTGAACCAAAATAAGTTCACCCAATCTTCCATGAGTTCAAATATACAATTTGTTCTTAAGTTCGACTCCAAAACGAGGTCTAGATCGCAAATTCTTTCAAACCCTTATTAAACTTAATTCTCTAATTTTTCTACTCATTTACACATGTTTAGGCTTAGGAATTCAAATAATATTGATGGAAAATGAAGAAAAAGAGTCAAGAATCACTTACCCAAGAAGTATGAAGAAGGATTGCTCAAGAATCGCCCAAGAACCTGTGGAGAAGAGAGAGTTTTGTGAAAATGGGAAAAATCCCGTAAGTGTTCTGTTTTGGGATTAAATTCATTGGGCAATAATTTCTTCATCGCGTTCGCGACGCCCCGGTCGCGTTCGCGATGAAGAAATGATGTTACACATCGCGTTCGCATAGGGCCTGTCGCGAACGCGAAGAGGAAATTATGAGGGCTTACAATTTGGTCTACGCGTACACGGGAACAGCCACGCGAACGCGTATAGGAAAGGGTTGGGTTCAAATTTAATACTACGCGATCGCGGGGAGCGGCACGCGAACGCGATGAAGGAAATGGTTGGCCATCACGAACACGACCACCTGGACGCGAACGCGATAAACGAAATGGTTGGCCATCGCGAACGCGACCACCTGGACGCGAGCGCGATGAAGAATTGCCTGCTGCAGATTTCTGCAGTTTTTCTTAAGTTCAAAAACACCCCGAACCACCTCCTAAACACTCCCGAGCCCTCGGGGCTCCAAACCAAATATGCACACTAACTCAAAAACATCATACGAACTTGCTTGCGCGATCAAATCGCTAAAATAACATCAAAATCAATGAATTGAGCCTTTAAACTCAAGAATTCTTTAAAATTTCATAATTTCCAAACTTTCCAATTTAAGGCCGAAACACGTCAAACGACGTCCGTTTTCAACCAAACTTTACAGGAAGCGCTTAACCAATATATATGACCTGTACCGGGCGTCGGAACCAAAATACGAGCCCGATACCAATACTTTTTAATAAAAATTCATTTTCCTTAAACATTTTCATAAAACAATTTAACAGAAAAATTCTTTTACCGGGGTTCTAGACCTCGGATTTCAATTCCGGGCATACGCCCAAGTTCCATATTTTACTACGGATTTTCTGAGACCGTCAAATCACGGATCCGGGTCCGTTTACCAAAAATGTTGACTAAAGTCAACCATATCAATATTAATATCAAAATTCTTCAACTTTTTCACATATTTCACATATTTCAACATAAAAATTTTCCAGCTTTGTGCCCGGACTGTGCACGCAAATCGAGGCAACTATAAATGAGGTTTTCAAGACCTCAAAAGCTTGAAATGATTAATAAAACAAGTGATGACCCTTTGGGTCGTCACAATCTCCACCTCTAAAACAATCGTTCGTCCTCGAACGGACAAAAGAAAGAAGTACTTGAGTCAGGAAACAAGTGTGGGTAGCGGCTCCGCATATCAGACTCGGACTCCCAGGTCGATGCCTCAGGAGGCGACCTCTCCACTGAACACGCACAGAAGGATAACTCTTCGACCTCAACTGTCGAACCTGCCGGTCTAGGATAGCCATCGGCTCCTCCTCATAAGATAGATCATTGTCCAATTGGACAGTATTGAAGTCTAACACACGTGTGGGATCGCCGTGGTATCTCCGAAGCATAGATACATGAAAAACTGGATGCACTGCTGATAAGCTAGGTGGCAAAGCTAATCTGTAAGCCACCCCTCCCACTCTGTCTAGAATCTCAAATGGACCAATATACCTAGGGCTGAGCTTGCCCTTCTTCCCGAACCTCATCACGCCCTTCATAGGCGACACTCGGAGCAATACTCGTTCACCAACCATGAAATCCACATCTCGAACTTTACGATCCGCATAAGTCTTCTGCCTGGACTGAGCTAAACGCAATCTCTCTTGAATAGTCTTGACCTTATCTAAGGCCTCCTGAACTAAGTCTGTACCTAACAACCGAGCCTCTCCCGGTTCAAACCATCCGGCTGGTGATCGACATCGCCTACCATACAACGCCTCATACGGAGCCATCCGGATGCTAGATTGGTAACTGTTATTGTAGGCGAACTCTGCTAATGGCAGAAACTGGTCCCACGAGCCTCCGAAATCAATAAAACAGGCTCGAAGCATGTCCTCTAGAATCTGAATAGTCCTCTCGGACTGGCCATCCGTCTGAGGATGAAATGCGTACTCAACTGAACCTGGGTGCCTAACTCCTGCTGGACCGCTCTCCAGAACCGCGAGGTAAACTGCGTACCCCGATCAGAGATAATGGATACTGGCACCCTATGGAGACGAACAATCTCCCTAATGTAAACCTCTGCTAACCTCTCCGACGAGTAGGAGACAGACACTGGAATAAAGTGTGCTGACTTGGTCAGCCTATCAACAATGACCCAAATAGCATCAAATTTCCTCCGAGTCAAAGGAAGTCCAGTAACGAAGTCCATAGTGATCCGCTCCCATTTCCACTCGGAATTTCAATCCTCTGGAATACACCACCAGGTCTCTGGTGCTCATATTTCACCTGCTGACAATTTAGACACCGAGCGACATACGCAACGATATCTTTCTTCATTCCGCGCCACCAATAGTGCTGACGTAAGTCCTGGTACATCTTCGCGGCGCCCGGGTGAATAGAATACCGCGAACTGTGGGCCTCTGCTAAGATTAACTCTCGAATCCCTTCGACATTGGGCACACAAACTCGACCCCGCAATTTCAATATCCCATCATCATCTAGATTTACCTGTGTGGCACCTCCCCGATGTACTGTATCTCTCAACTCACGCAAATGAGGATCATCAAATTGCCTCTCACGGATACGCTCTAATAAAGAAGAACGAGCGACCGTGCAGTCTAACACCCTGCTAGGCTCAGAAATGTCTAATCTCACGAACCGGTTGGCTAAGGCCTGGACATCTATAGCTAATGGTCTCTGACTGACCGGAATATATGCAAGACTACCCATGCTGGCAGACTTTCTACTCAATGCATCGGCCACCACATTGGCCTTACCTGGGTGATATAAAATAGTAACATCATAGTTTTTTAGCAACTCTAGCCACCTTCTCTGTCTCATATTCAACTCTTTCTGCTTAAACAAATACTGAAGACTCTTATGATCGGTGTATACTTCACATGCTACACCATACAAATAATGCCTCCGGATCTTCAATGCGTGAATAATCGCCGCCAATTCTAGATCATGCACTGGATAGTTCTTCTCATGAATCTTCAACTGCCTCGAAGCATAGGCAATAACCTTGCCATCCTGCATTAACACTGCACCAAGCCCAATACGGGAAGCATCACAATAAACAGTATAAGGTCCCGTACCTGTGGGTAAAACCAATACCGGTGCTGTGGTCAAGGTTGTCTCGAGCTTTTGAAAGCTCGCCTCACATTCATCGGACCATTCAAATTGAACACCCTTCTGGGTCAATCTGGTCAGTGGGGTTGCAATAGACGAAAATCCTTCTACGAATCGGCGATAATAGCCCGCTAACCCCAAGAAACTCCGAATATCTCTGGCTGATGTCGGTCTAGGCCAGCTCTTGACTGCCTCAATTTTCTTCGGATCAACCTGAATACCTGCTGCCGTCACAATATGACCCAGGAATGCAACCGAACTTAGCCAAAATTCACACTTTGAAAATTTTGCATATAGCTGGCTATCTCTCAGAGTCTGTAAGGCCACTCTGAGATGTTGCGCATGCTCCTCCTGACTGCGGAAATATATTAATATGTCATCAATGAAGACTATTACAAACAAGTCTAAATAAGGCCGAACACCCGATTCATTAATTCCATAAAAGCTGCTGGAGCATTTGTCAACCCAAAAGACATGACCAGAAATTCAGAATGTCCATACCGAGTGCGGAACGCTGTCTTAGGGACATCGGATGCCCTAATCTTCAGTTGATGATAGCCCGATCTCAAATCTATCTTTGAAAATACCTTGGCACCCTGAAGCCTGGTCAAATAAATCATCAATTCGCGGAAGTGGATATTTATTTTTGATAGTCACCTTGTTTAACTGTCGATAGTCAATGCATATTCTCATCGAACCATCTTTCTTCTTTACAAATAATACAAGTGCACCCCACGGCGAAACACTGGGTCTAATGAAACCCTTTTCAAGTAAATCCTGCAACTGTTCCTTCAATTCTTTTAACTCCTGGCGGAGCCATACGGTATGGGGGAATGGAAATGGGCTGAGTGCCTGGAGCCAAGTCAATGCAAAAATCAATGTCCCTATCGGGCGGCATACCTGGCAAGTCCGAAGGAAATACTTCAGGAAATTCGCGAACCACAGGCACAGAGTCAATGAAGGAACCTCAGCACTAGAATCACGGACATAGGCCAAATAAGCCAAGCATCCCTTTCCAACCATACGCCGAGCTTTAACATAAGAAATAACATTACGGCTAGTATGACCTGAAATTCCTTTCCACTCTATACGAGGCGAATTCGGCAAGGCTAAAGTCACAGCCTTGGCATGGCAATCTAAAATAGCATGATACGGAGATAGCCAGTCCATGCCTAATATAATATCAAAGTCCACCATATTTAGGAGCAATAAATCAGCACGGGTCTCGAGACCCTCAATTACTATAATACATGACCGATGAACTCGATCAACCACAATAGAATCGCCTACTGGTGTAGACACATGAACAGGAACACCCAATGCATCACTAGGCTGAATCAAGTACGGTGCAAAATAGGAGGACACGTACGAATATGTAGACCCATGGTCAAATAATGATGATGCCTTTCTATCACAAACCAAAATAATACCCGTAATGACGACATCAGAAGACTCAGCCTCTGGTCTGGCAGGAAGTGCATAACATCGGGGCTGCGCCCCACCACCCTAAGCAGTATCTCTAGGACGATCAGCTGCTGGCTGGTCTCTACCTCTATCGGTTTGAGCTCCACCTCTATGACCTTTACCTCCACCTCTATGTCCTCTACCTCAGCCTCTAGCTGGCTGGGCAGGCTGTGAGGGAACTGGGGCCTGAATCATGGCACGAGAACCCTGCTGGTGAGATCTGTCAGAAGCTCGAGGGCAATACCTTGCAATGTGCCTAAAATCACCGCACGTAAAACAAGCTCTCGGCTGCTGAAAATGGCGAAGTGGTGGTGCACTAATAGGCTGCTGATCAGAGTAGCGTGGCTGAGAATTACGATCACCTGAAGCATCATGAGAAACCTGAAGAGCTGACTGATAAGGCCTAGGAGGATGGCCTCTATCATAAAAATCTCTATCTCCAGACGAGGTACCACTGAATCTACCCGAATTACGAGATCTCTTATCCGATCCATGTCTCGCTCCCTGTGACAGAGCCATCTCGATCCGGCGGGCTGCATTAGCCGCCTCCTGAAAAGTGATTTCAGTTCATGCTCCCCAAGGCCATCTGTAGTCGAATTGGATGATTCAAGCCATCAATAAACCTTCTCACCCTTTCCCTATCTGTGGGAAGTATGATAATAGCATGACGAGCCGGGTCCACGAACCTAGTCTCGTACTGTGTGACAGACATAGAACCCTGATGAAGACGCTCAAATTGCCTGCGCAGAGCCTCCCGCTGAGTTGCTGGAAGGAACTTTTCCAAGAACAGTTCTACAAACTGCTCCCAAGTCAAAGATGACGATCCCGCTGGCCTGGATAGACAATAGTCTCTCCACCAAGTCTTGGCGGAACCAAATAACCGAAAAGTAGCAAAATCCACACCATTAGTCTCCACAATACCCATAGTACTGAGAACTTCGTGGCAGCTGTATAGGAAATCCTGTGGATCCTCTGAAGGAGTGCCACTGAATGTGGTAGTGAACAGCTTGGTAAACCTGTCCAATCTCCACAACGCGTCAGCAGACATGGCTGCACCATCATTAGACGGAGTCGCAATAATAGGCCGAGCTGCCTCAACTGGCTGAATCACAGGAACTTGAGTCTGGGGAATCACCGGCTCCGGAGTGCGCGTAGCAGGAGTCTGATTACCTCCTCCAGCCTGAGAAGTGGCTGGTGCTACCGGTAATAAACCTGCTCTGGTGATATGATCCATAAAACCTGCTATCCGGACCAAAGCATCCCGAAGATCCGGTGAAAACAAAGCTCCTCCTGGGACCTGAGCTGGGCCTACTGGAGCTGCTGGGGTTGGAACTTCCTCCTCGAGATGAACATGAGGTTCTGCCACTCGTGCTGCTACTCGGGGCTGAGCTCTGCCCCTACCTTGTCCTCTAGGACGGCCTCGACCTCGGCCTCTACCCCTAGCAGGAGCTGCCGCTGCTGGGACCTCGGGCTGCTGGTCAGTAGATGAGGATGCACGTGTCCTTACCATCTGCGGAAGAACGGAGTAGAAGTTCAATTAACATTTAAAAGATCAAGTCGCACGACCTGGAAAGAATAAAGGGAATATTTTCCTAACTCCGTAGCCTCTGGAGGATAAATACAGACGTCTCCGTACCGATCCTTTAGAATCTACTAAGGTTGTGCGTGAGTTGTGAGACCTGTGCAACCTAGTGCTCTGATACCAACTTGTCACGACCCGGATTTCCTACCATCGGGGTCATGATGGCGCCTACTAAATGGAAGCTAGGCAAGCCAAATATTAATAACATCTCCATTAATTACCAATTCTTATTATGAATTATTATTAAAAACATATAAATTACAGCGGAATAATCAAAATTAGCGGAAGACTTAGTCAAATATGATAAAGAAAATCCAAATCTGATACACTACCCAAGATTGGTGTCACAATACTCACGAACTTCTAAGAATAATACACATAATTGTCTGAAAGAAAATACAAGCTGTTTATCTCGATTACATGAGATAACAGAATGAAAAGCATAGATAGAAGAGACAACCGGGTCCTGCGGACGCCTGCAAGGCTACCTCGTAGTCTCAGTAGTCGAAAAATCCACAAGTCGCTACTCCCGCCGCTGCTGTCCGTAACCTGTATCTGCGCAAAAAGAGCGCAGAGTGTAGTATCAGCACAACCGACCCCATGTGCTGGTAAGTGCCTGGCCTATCCCAGCGAACTAGTGACAAGGCTAAGGCCAGTCACCCACATAAACCTGTACAGTTGCAATATATATATATGGAAATACTCTGCTCTGAAATAACAGTTATTAACTCACGATATCCAGAATAATCTAATCAACAGAATAAATCTTACTTTCATGTTTCAATTCCTCTCTCATTTCATATCTCGTGGTAGGCGTACCACCCGCTCCCAACTATCACAATAATTATATCTTGTGGTAGGTGTACCACCCGCTCCCAAATATATCAATAATTATATCTTGTGGTAGGCGTACCACCCGCTCCCAAATATATCAATAATTATATCTTGTGGTAGGCGTACCACCCGCTCCCAAATATATCAATAGGCTACCGCAACTATGGCTAATGCCAAGATTTTAAGTCACTTTGTGGTCGGCGTGCCACACGATCCCAATTCAATAATATATAAGTGGTCGGCACGCCACACGATTCCAATTCATAAATATATATATTACCGGCATTTAGCCAATAATCTCTATATCAACAATATTTATAATTACCGGTTTTAAACCAATAATTGATAATAATTTCAATAATTTATCTTCATTACCGGCATAACACCAATAACTCTTAATCAACAATTTATTCATAACCGAATTCCTATTCCTATAAACTAGGATAGAACAAACACTTACCTCGAAAGTTTACGAACGATTCAATCCGTAGCAATGCCTTTTCCTTTCGAATTTGACTCCAATCCAATCGTATCTATACACAATTGATTTAATATCATCAATTCTACTTAACAAACTAGTTCATATTGCTAAATATGATTTTTACAACATTCTGCCTGGAATAGTAAAAATTGACCCCGGGCCCACATAATCGAAACTCAAGTTTCGAACCAAAATAAGTTCACCCAATCTTCCATTAGTTCAAATATACAATTTGTTCTTAAGTTCGACTCCAAAATGAGGTCTAGATCGCAAATTCTTTGAAACCCTTATTAAACTTAATTCTCTAATTTTTCTACTCATTTACACATGTTTAGGCTTAGGAATTCAAATAATATTGATGGAAAATGAAGAAAAAGAGTCAAGAATCACTTACCCAAGAAGTATGAAGAAGGATTGCTCAAGAATCGCCCAAGAAGTTGTGGAGAAGAGAGAGTTTTGTGAAAATGGGAAAAATCCCGTAAGTGTTCTGTTTTGGGATTAAATTCACTGGGCAATAATTTCTTCATCGCGTTCGCGACGCCCCGGTCGCGTTCGCGATGAAGAAACGATGTTACACATCGCATTCGCATAGGGCTTGTCGCGAACGCGAAGAGAAAATTCTGAGGGCTTACAATTTGGTCTACGCGTACGCGGGAACAACCACGCGAACGCGTATAGGAAAGGGTTGGGTTCAAATTTAATACTACGCGATCGCGGGGAGCGGTACGCGAACGCGATGAAGGAAATGGTTGGCCATCGCGAACGCGACTACCTGGACGCGAACGCGTTGAAGGAAATAAGTTGACCATCGCGAACGCAACTATTCTTAAGTTCAAAAACACCCCGAAGCACCTCCGAAACACTCCCGAGCCCTCGGGGCTCCAAACCAAATATGCACACTAACTCAAAAACATCATATGAACTTGCTCGCGCGATCAAATCGCTAAAATAACATCAAAATCAATGAATTGAGCCTTAAAACTCAAGAATTCTTTAAAATTTCATAATTTCCAAACTTTCCAATTTAAGGCCGAAACATGTCAAACGACGTCCGTTTTCAACCAAACTTTACAGGAAGCGCTTAACCAATATATATGACCTGTACCGGGCGACGGAACCAAAATACGAGCCCGATACCAGTACTTTTTAATAAAAATTCAGTTTCATTTTCCTTAAACATTTTCAGAAAACAATTTAACAGAAAAATTCTTTTACCGGGGTTCTAGACCTCGGATTTCAATTCCGGGCATACGCCCAAGTTCCATATTTTTCTACGGATTTTCTGAGACCGTCAAATCACGGATCCGGGTCCGTTTACCAAAAATGTTGACTAAAGTCAACCATATCAATATTAATATCAAAATTCTTCAACTTTTTCACATATTTCACATATTTCAACATAAAAATTTTTCAGCTTTGTGCCCGGACTGTGCACGCAAATCGAGGCAACTATAAATGAGGTTTTCAAGACCTCAAAAGCTCGAAATGATTAATAAAACAAGTGATGACCCTTTGGGTCGTCACAATAATGGATGAGGTGATCCTCGGGATCGGTGATTCCATTATACACCCTCAGATAAGGGGGCATCTTGAAAGTCTTTGGAATGGTGTAAGGGACGGCTTCCTCAGAGTATGGTTGTTCCACGAACCTTCCCACGTCGTGTTTAGGTAGCAGTTTAGGTGCTCCGAGGATCTTGTCAACCCTATCCTGATGCTCTTTCATTTGGTCGCGGAGGGCCTTGTTTTCGCTCTCCATTTCTTCATTTTTCTCAGAATAGACGCCAGCGTGTCATCATGCGTTTGTGTCTCGACGGGTTGGTTGTTTATTCGCGCCCCCTCTTGTTCGTCGGACGTGGTAGCGATACTCGTTGTTGGTAATGCTTTTACGTGGCCCTGTGGTGATTTTTCCACTAAGCCGCACAGGGTACTCGTCAACCATTCTTCCAGTAATTTTCTAACGCCGAGGGTGCTTCTTTTGCAGCGAACGTGGAAGCTTCCTTGTCCTGCAAGGTCGCAAGGTTCCCGGATGGGGAAAGTGAAGCTTCTATCTCTGGTGCGGTATCAAGGGTGGTGTTGATGGTAGTGTAATCACCGACCTCGTTCAGGGAGCTCAGGAGGTTGGTTGTGACCTCTATTATAGCTTTGGACCTGGTGTTGTTTTCGGCCATTTCTGGGTTTCCGTGGGAAATGGATGATGTGGTTATCTGATCTTTTGGGTGTATACTATAGGTTTGATTCTCGAAATTCCCACAGACGGCGCCAAATTGTTTGACTCAAAAGTTATCGATTACTTTATAAGTTATGAACAATCAAAAATTGTGAGAAAGGGGTAAATCGCAATCAACTATAATAAACCCCAAAGATAGATCAATATCGTTTATATTGTGAATCTTAGCAGAAATGACGAAATTATGTGAACTATCAATGATTATCACTGGGAGGGTAAAGAGAGAGAATAATAGAGAGAGAGTAATCAGAAATTGTATTATTAAGAAATAACATATGTCCTTATAATAAGGAAAATCCCTCTTTATATAGAGGAAAGATTTTCTCGCTAAAGACATAATTCGTTTAAGGACTGATGACGTCCTAAAAATATATAAAGGAGGGAAGGGGCGCATGTATACGCGAGCCGACGCTACGCCTTTGTTGTTAAAGACATGCCCTCGACGCCGTGTGGGCACGAGAGAAGATATGCTTGGCCTTTATCTGGCGTGGGCGTGGGGGAGACGTACTCAGCCCTTATTAGTTATGTCCGATTCGGCCCCCACATATTGTTAATTTAAAATTTTTATGTCATCACGTCATATTTATATATCACATATTATTTTGAGAAAGTGTACTTGTAAATATCCTTTTATAACTTCTTTTTTTAAACCTTCTCAAGCATTCAAAAGAACTAAGTTATACACTCATGTTGGCACCAGAAAATTATACAATGAAAATTAAAGAAAACACTAAACTGTCACAGTTGAAACTTTCACAATTCAATTTAAACTTATAACATAAACCAAATTTTGCATCCGATTTGTCCCTTCATTCAAATTTCTAATTTTTTTTTTAAAAAAAAAAGGAAGAAGAGAGGATTCAACAGTTCAGACAAAACATAAAGAACTCATTTTTCTCCTATTTGCACTGTGCATAATATAATTTTTCTACGAAGAAAATTCAATTAAACACCTTAGCTTTATATAGCCCCGTCCCTACTCAAGTGTGGACAAATCTTTTACGATTTCAGTGCCATAGTTAAACTGCAATAGCAAGTTAGTTGAGTAATTTTCTTTTACCAAGTTAATCATCAATTTGTAATATTTAAATGATTTATTTGTAATTAAATTATAAGCAATTTAATCAAATAGTTATTTTATGTTATTAGTGCATAAAAATTAAACTCTTTAAAATTAAGTTTTGTGTATTTTCAATAGAACAATATTAGTAGCTTTATGAAATGGTTTTAGTTTTTCTAAGAGAGAAAATGTAAAAACATATGGTAAACAGTATGTCCAATATTTTTCCTGGTGCCATGTCAGGAAAATTTCATATTTAAAATGCAGAAAGAAAAATTACAAAAGATCAAATATTAAATAAAAAGGGCATTGAAATTGTAAAAGGAAAAGCAACTGTTTTTGTCGGTCAATTTGGAAGAACATAATAAATTAACTAAAACTAACTTAGTCAGCCCTTAGATAATTACGTATTTTATTTTTTGATTTATAATTTAGAAGGACACATTGAACTTAGGATACCCTTTAGTTTAAGGCCAATCTTAATTAGTAGTAGCTCAATTTATTATTCACTGAATATTTTTTGAAATTTGGTACACAGTTTTAATTTTGATACCATTCTCTGTCTCACATATTATTTTTTTGTTATTTTTCCATGTCGACAAGCATAAGCCGAATGTGCTTAGATTTCTTTGGCTTTATTATTGAAAGAGAATACTAAATGGAGTCCACCCATTTCAAAAAATAATTATAAATCACTTTATCCGTCTTATTTTAGTTGATACATTTTGACGGGCACTAATTTACAAAGAAAAAGAATTATAGAAATTATAGTTTAAAATAAATTGTTGATATTTATGTTATGATAAATTATCTTATTAAATATAAAATGAGAAATTTAAATTGAGGTAGAGAGAATAAAATTTTAGGAATAAGTCCACAAATTTTCTACAATTAAGCTCTTGAAATTTGAAAAATACCATCAAAATTTGGTACATGAGCGTATATGGGGAATGATAGATGTTAAGTGACAACAGATGCGGCCGCATACAATTATTCAATATTTAAACATCAAAAGATATTTTGTTGAATGATGTTTTTCATTAAAAGATGAAAAATAAATTTTTCCCTCCAGTTATAATACTTTCTAAATTGCAGAAAATGTTGAATACTGAGACATAATTCCTTTTCTAAACGATGTTCCTTTCCATACTTTAACACACGTTATATTAAAACTTGCACTCATTATTATACTTTCTTCGGTCCATAATAAGTGATTATTTTATTTTTTATTTTTCTAAAATTTATCGTTATTTACATATTTTAATGTGTCCACATAATAATTACAACGACAGTAACAACAACAACAACAACCCAGTGAAATCCCACTAGTAAGGTATGTGGAGGGTAGTGTGTACGTAAAACTTACCCCTAACCCGAGGGATATAGCGGTTATTCCAGATAGACCATCGACTCAAGAAAACAAAAATAATTATTAAGGTTAATTTAGTGAATTCATCTTTTTGTCTCTAGGAGTTCGTATTTTAATGATTGTACCAAAGGTAAAATGGTCACTTATGATGGATCGGAGGGAATAGAGGAGTAGTATTTGTTCACCCGTAAAAACGGTAGAGTTGAATTTATACGTGGTTTCTAAACAAATGAATTAATTCGATCATGAAATAATAAAAGAAAAATGCAATACCTAGCCGTGAAATGAAGATAAAATAGCAGAAATAGTGATTCTGAGAGCAATGCTTCCGGGCACAACAATGATCAAATCAAGAAATAAAAAGAAGAAAATATATAGAGTTTTGGATAGATTATAGTAGAAGTTTGCGAGAAAATTCGTGTCCTTTACAATGATGGTTGATCACGCACAACTCCAATCCAGAAAAGGATAAGCGATCATTATAAATATAATCGGTCTAAAAGTCCAGAGTCGAACCCCACAGAGAACTAAGGCTTAGCTACAACTATTCAACATCACTAAGAAGGCAAGCTTAAAAGTTTCTAAGTTATAAATATTAAGATTTCTATGTCTAACTAATTAACTAATATTTAAAAAATAACTAAAGATATTAAGTTTTGGAGACTAAATTAAGGAGACTAGAGTTATAATTTTTCCGATTGTCGGAATTCTTCCCGCTAGTCTTCTATAATTTTTCCTAAGTAATCTTTACCGATCGCGAGTATTTTGGACGTCATAGCTCTCTCTCTCGAGAAACTACCACAATTTACTAGACGTATTCTCTACGCTAGTTGGCACTCATTCACCGCTCACTACGATCACACCAAGGTTTCGTTATCTCTAGTCTCACCTTTAAACCCTTCGTATTGATCACTCACATACGTTAGGAGTGATGTTGCTCGAGCAATATACTTACTAAATAGACACAGTTAATTGATGGTCATTTTTTTTTAAACCCCTCCGAAATTAGGAGGATTTATAGTGTTTCCACACTTCCCCTCCACGGTGACTCGAACCCAGGACCTAACGGTCGTAGGTGGAGGTGCTTACCAACTGAGCAAGCCTCACTTGTCATTGATGGTCATTCAATCAACAACAACAATCACGTAGTAAAATAAATAGAGAAATTCAATGGCTCAATTATATAATAACGTATTAAGAATTCACCCTACAAAAGGTTCCATCAAAATCCTAGATAACGAATTAGTTATTCATAATAGTATGCAAAACTACAATACTAGAATTCATCAGCAATAATCAAAATAGGAAGAAAGAAGTGAAAAACTTGTAGAAGAATTTCCCGCCTTGGTCCTAGTGTGTTGTTGCCTCCTTTGATCGATTTTTCCTTTCTAAAAATGTGCAATTTTCTTCTCCAAAACATCTATCCTTCTCAAAAGTGTTTAAGTATTATTTATATGGGATAGGGTTAGCATGGGCAAAAATAAGACAAGACCACTTCGAAATAACTTTTTAGGATAGCTCGTTCACTCTCTCTTGCGCACACGAGAGTGAACGAGCGAAGTTCTTCTCCTTTTCTTTTCCTTATAGATCTCTCGTGCACTTCCACGCCTTTTTTCCATACTTCACTATTTTTTTCTCAATCTTTTCCTCAACTTGCTCATTCACTCTCTCGTGTGCACGTGAGAGTAAACGATCGAAGTACTTCTCTTGTCTTTTGGTCCCAAATTAACTTCTTTTGCTTATCTTTCATCCAACTGGCTCCTACACATAAGAATGAATGTAATGAGCATATTTCAATTCAAAAACTCATATAAACGCCCGTAACCACACAAGTTATGAGATGAAGTGCACCAAAAAATATATATTTTGGCCATTTATCAACACCTCACACTTAAATTGTTGCTTGTCCTTGAGCAAATTTCAAAATTAAGCACAATGGCAAGAAACACATTTTTAAATTATACTCAAGCATCATACCAATGACAATGGCTTATACCAATACTTTGAATTCAATATAATAACCATTGACATCTTTCTTCAAAAGTAGACCCATGCCAAGACTATTTAAAATATTTGTATCACTTCTTCTAACATCCTAACCTCAAGAGAAGACTAAATACATTTTCTTTTATGACTCACTTCTTGTGTCAACTGAAAATGCTTGAACTTTACCAATCCTTTATAAATCATGTGATCTCATCACGATTAAAGAGAGAAATTAGTCCACACACTCAAATATGCATTCAAGTATAAATTAAGAACTTTCACATCGAAAAAATTCATTCACTCTCATAAAAACAATTCATGTGCATCCTGAGGTCGTGCCATAGGCTTGCCCGTAGCGTATGTCTCTACAAATCAAAGCTTGCGAAGCCCATGATCAATTAGGTCTTTCTAGGTTGTAATGTTGGCTAAGGAATGTGTAGAATATATTAGATATAGTGACTAACCCTCTTTAGTACTAGAATACACTACATTTAACTTTCAAATACATACTCTTCATGACCAATTCAAGCAATACCACGAAATTACATAAAATTTGTTCCATCTTCTTTAAGTACAACTATGCATTCACTAGCTCGGATTAAGAGGAATAGGAGGTGTATTTTCTATTTTTTTTCATTTTTTCCTTTTCTATATTCTTTATTTTTTTCTCTCTTTTCTCCACACTATCCATACTTGGGTTGCCTGGCTAATGATCTTTCAAAATTACGTGCACCTTTTGACCTTTTTTTTTTTTGGTTCGACTTAAAAGATACCCAACTCTCACCTTACTTTTCTAGAAACTCAAGTGATTTCAGAGGTAAAAGTTCAAAAGAACTAATTAAAAACAAAAATGACATCGAATTGTAATGTGGGTGACAAGTAAAAGGTTTACAGGATCAAATGGGCTATCTAAGAATTAATGTTATTTAAGGTAGCATACTAGCTCAATGGGTAGTCAAAGAAATGCTTCCATTATCTCCAAGACTCACAAAGCTTACTTATTTTGCTTCGACTAACACACGGGGCAAGTTCTACACTAACATAGGATAGCACAGAATATACTCAAGCCTCACATCACATAATACACATGATTCACTCTGGACAGTTCACACCTGACACTCAAGCTAAACAACTAAGCAAGTCATCATATCAACCCAACACATGGGAAGTACTCACATGAGTCAACAAATGAACTTAAGCGTCAAAAGAGTATCACATATATTCCCAATGCAAGTTGAAACATATCACACATAGAAGATAATCAATTCAAATATTACGACACCGAGTCCCGACATAAAACATGTAAAAAAACACATGTACTCAAGTTCTTTTCAGTCTGTTATCGGTTCTAAAAAGAAAAAGGAAAACCTTCTTATGACTTTACTCCCTTAAGAAACTATCTAAGAAATCCATCATCGGGAAAAGTTCAAAATTTATGAAAATTCTACCTACAAATAGAAATTACTACCCGGTTCAAATAGTTATCCCTTGGAAAAGGAGTTGTGAGCACATGATTCTTGCCCTACATGAGAATTACTCCCAAAATCTAAAAATAAAATAATTTTGTACTGCGTGCCATTTTCTGTGAATTTTGTGAGATTTTCTTAATTATTTGCATTTGTGTCTATGCGTGATCATTTGTAAATTAATAAAAAATAAATATATATATATATCGCATTCGCATTCTTAGGATTTAATTTACAATTAAAAATAATTAGGTTTGTTTTACAAAATGAAAATAAAAAAAAATATATATAAATAAATATGTATTTTATTCTATTTTTGTTGTCATTGTATGATATTGTTTTAATTAAATGTGTTAATTGGCGTGTTAATTGTTGTTAAGTATTAATATTTGTGTAGTTTTGATTTTGATTTTTTTTACAAATTAATTAGAATTTTTGTTTGATTATAAAGAAGGAAAAGAAAGAGTTGGAAATTAAGAGAAAATTAGAATTGGGCCTTTTACATCCAGAGCCCAAATGAAAAACCAGCCTAAGATGACCTAGTCCACTACCCATCTCACCCGCCCGGTTCGACCCACCAACCCGTTTTTTTTAAGTGATTTGATCTGGACCGTTGGTTTTCATCCATCCAATGGTCCTAATTAAATCACTAATTTTAATTATACCAAAACCCCCAAACCCTAATTCATCTTCAATTTTTATTTCCAGAAAAATGCCGCCGCTACCCAACCGTCTCCGCCTGCCAGAATTCGCCTCACGGCGGTTCCGGTAGGCCAATGGCCCCAAATTTAACACCATAGAATCCCCTAACCCTCCTCTACACGAATCCTTTAACCACTTGTCTCGAATCATTCCTGAATTCTTCGAATATCAAATCGAAGTTCGTCGGAATCTAAAAATTACTCAAAATCACTTCAATTTTGCACCACAGCCTCCCCGGACCTTCCCCATGACCCTACCAAAACTGGTCCTGCTCAAATCTAGCCAGAAATCGTAAAGCCCCAAAAACCAAACTTCAAGAACCCTAACTTTCGAAATAGGGATTTATTTTCGTATTTTTAGAGAAATTGGGGTCTAATAGACCTTAATTGATTTGTTTTCGCTTGAAAACATTTCAATTAAGGTCCGTTCGATTCCGAATACGAAATTCAAGTGGCCGGTCGCTGCCTTGTTTCAAAATTTTTGGAGGTATTGTTTTCTTTCCTTTCTTTCCTTGTTTATTTTATTTGTTTTGATTATGGTTGTCCGTTTATGGCAATTTTCTGTTTTTCCTCATCTATTTGGGACCCTTTATTCAGTCGATTTGTTATTTTTCTGATTCGTTTATTGTAAGTGTGGTGTTATAAGATAAGAATTCGACTCGATTCGATAATCGTCGAATAGTTAGTTTCACAGCCCCCGTTTGTTTTGCCCAACCCTGTGAATCTCGACCATGTTTAATTGTGATAGTGCGTATGTGTTGTAATTGTAGTCATAATTGTTCGATTAGTCGTATTAAACGGTAACACCGTTAACAGTAATTTGAAGTAATTTGCCCTATTTTTGTTGATTGATTTTTCTGAGTTTACCCTTTGAATTGGTTATTAGCTGTTATACATTGATTAAAAATAGATGGCTGCTATTAGCTCTTGTACTTTTAATATTAATTAAGGGGTAGATATTGGTAGGGTTGAAAAGGGAGGTGCTAGTTGGACTTTATGGGTTGAAATTGGACAGCAATTAGGGGGTTTACTGATTGAAAGAGAGGCTGGTTCTGTTTTTCATTCTATAAGAGGGGAGATATACACATACATACGGATAGAAAGAGAAAGAGATAGATTCTAAAAAAATAGAGGAACTAGAAGAAAAAAAGATAATCTGAAAGAGATTGAATTGAGATTGATTGGGAAATACACTGAGTTCAAAAGAGCTTCCTAAAACGATCCAATATCAGTTTTGAAACCCAGATTTTATCTCATTTCTTTGCTTGGGATTTCGACTGCTGACATTTGCAGGTTTAGATGAGGTTTGAGGCTATCTTTTGCTATTTCTCTGCTGTTTAGGTTTGCTGAGTTCCATTGTTGGTTTTTCTTAGCCTTTATTTGGAGAAGGTTCAGTTTTGTATACGGATTTAGGTACACATCTCACTCTTGAACTTCTGCTTTCCAATTTAAAATGAATGTTAGTTATTCTTGGAAGTTATTTGATGAAATAGTGTAAGGTGGTTGTTTACTTTGTTTTCAGCATGAATGGATGTGAGCTTTGTTAAGTTTTTAGACTAAAAATCTACTATGGATTTGCCTGCTAAGAATCATATATCTGATGCCTTAGTGTGATAAATTGAAGTTCAAGCTGGGTTTTACTATCGTCTCGCTGATTTGTTGTTGAACCTCACATAGAATTTGGAGTCGAGAGTTGTATTATCGAGTTTATAATTATTATAAAAGAAGATTTGCAACTTCAGGTTCAATTTTTCTCTCTTTATATCTACGCGTCTCTGTTTTATTTCATGTGTTTTTTTAGCTAGAGGTTCAGTTTGTAGTCATTTACTTTGCGTTATAATCGAATTTCTTGTTGGTGAATCTCTTCACAGTGGTGTTACGTAATGAAGTATGTTCAGTCACTAAAAGCTAAATTTGAAGGGTCGTCCTCTATGCTTATGCCTTAGTTGTTGTCATGGTGTCGAGTTTTCATTTGAGTCAAGATCTCTAGTTAATTTTCTGCATTTAAATATCTGTTTGTATGGTTCTTTTATGGAAATGTGACTGCTTGTTCGAGGTCAGATGTCTGCTTAAGTTGCTGCATTGCTGAGTATTGTTAGCTCTTTCCCTGCTGAATTGAGTTGTAGTTTGTTGTGCCTAGATTAATGTGGGAGGTGTTGTTTATCCTGGATTCAATATAAGTTTATGAATTCAGGAAGCCGTTATTTGTTTTTGCTGTGGTGTTGATTAGTTAAAGAGTTATCAGGACCTGCTACGCATGCTAATAGATAGGCGACTTAATGCTTGTCCTAAAGCAGTAGCTGGTTTGTATTTCAGTTGCCCAGGTGATGAACTGATTAACTTAGGTTCTAGGAAAAGGTTTGATTCATTCTTTTCATGTGTGATTTAGCTGATCATATATGCTCATACTCGCTCTACTTCCCTTCCTCTGGCCAAATATCGTCTGCTTTGTTACTACTGTAGTAATTTTGCTCTTTCGAGCTACTGAGTTCACACTACTGTCTATCAGAAAGCCTCAAATTTTAAGCAAATAAAAAGGTCTTAAGCGGTAAAAAGATAAATACACATAGGTCTTAAAATTAGTAATTAAATAATTTTAATAAGTCAAGTATGATCAAAGCGACCGTGCTAGAACCACGGGATCCGAGGATGCCTAACACCTTCCCTCGAGTCAACAGAATTCCTTACTTAGAATTTCTGGTTCGCAGACTTCATTTGGAAAGTCGAAAATTTCCTCGATTTGGGATTTAAATAAATCGGTGACTTGGGACACCATAATTTATTCCAAGTGGCGACTCTAAAAATAAATAAATAATCCCATTTCGAATATTATCACTTAAATTGGAAAAACTCCCATGCGCATCTACCGTTCGGGGTAGGGCGCGTCAAAAGGAGGGGTGACAGCTCTGGCGACTCTGCTGGGGAAACAAACCCAGAACCACTGGTTCAGGGTTTAAGAATTCGAGCTTTGAATAATTATTTTATTTGGCTTATTTATTATCTGATTTTATTATATGTTTGTATTTAATGTGCTAAATATTGCTTTTACCGCTTTAATATTTTGTGAATTGTATATAAATTGTGCTGATACCCATTTTTCTCTTTTAAAGTCTCTTTGAAGTATAATATCGGGCATTTGCTGGACATAGCCCGTTTTCTCAAGATAGCTGTGGTGCTTGGCACCCGGTGAAGGATTTTTTCTAGTCACACATGTTTAGGCGGGGAGTATTGTCAATTAAGCCGGAAAGCCATGCTACCGGTGCACTGACACTCCTCGGCTCGAGTTGTCCGCTCGAGTTAAAACCAGTCTAGACACTTTTTCCAATAGGATGATGACTTAGAATAACAAAATCTTATGCCGGATCCCCGATAAGAACGTCTATTTGCATCATGTGCATATTTGACTTTGGAGGCTCAACACACGGGTTGGGCCTGTTTAGGACAGGTGTACCTAAAACAAAAGACCAACTTGATGCATCTTTGTATATGCATTTCTTTCGATCTTACATGCCGACCGGTTTGTTATTAAAAGGAGAGAGGGTAAGAAGTGGAAATTGTCGGGTTGTAAAATCAATTTAATTTTATGAAAATAGTCTGTTTTTCTTAGAAAATATTTTTTTTTGAAAAAAAAACGAAAAAATTGGAAAAAATCTCCGAATAATTTTGTTAATTTCTATAGTTAGTTTCTCCAGAACAGGGCGAGAGATGAAATGCCACCCATGTTCATGGTCCAGGACAAAACCCCGGGTCAGCTCTGTAAATGGTGGGCTAGTTTTTCGGCTGGGAAAGAAATCAAGTCCACAAGCACCTCAAGTTTCTTCCGGACATTATGATGATAAAACCGGACAAAAATCTGATCAAAGGTTTAGTGAGTTTTTGGGACTCAACAAGTAATGTTTTTAGATTTCGAGACTGCGAAATGACGCCCACTTTGGAAGAACTAGGCGGACTCAGAGGGCTTGTGAGAGATTTGCACAAAAAGAGACCCGCAGCTCCTAGGCAAATGGGTGTGAATAATTCTTGAAGAAGTTATGTCTCCGACGAGTTCCCATGGGTTGTTTGGAGAATGGTTGGGTGCCGCTGGAGTATCACTATAATAGATTTGGTGATAAGAAAGGGTTCGAGAAATTCTCAAACGCTCAATTTGTTAACCAGTTGAATTATGACGCCTCGGGAGATCAAAGAATCTACGCCTTCATGATCGCTTTTCTGGAAACCATGGTTTTTCCCGAACGTGGCGGACACATCAGAATCCGTTTGGCTACGGTGGTCTCATATTTACAGAGTAACGAAGAACACACTATTCTTCCCATGATCTTAGGAGAGATCTTTCGGGCCTTAACTCGGTGTCAAGAAGAACAGGATTATTTTGAAGGTTGTAACATTTTATTACAAATGTGGTTTGTAGAGCATCTCTATCATCACCCGATTGTGATAGACTTCAACGTGGACTGGCTAAATTACGTTCGTTGTCATATGAATAGAGCTGCCCGTTGCAACCTTCCAATTGACTTAAGGACTTGGCAAGAACCTCTCGACTCTTTGAGAGCCGACCGATTCACCTGGAATTATTATTGGTTCCCTTCCGCTAAAATCATGCACATGTCAACATGTCGCCCATTCTACATACTAATGGGTTTCAGGGGTTTCCAACCATATGCCCCGCTACGTGTCATGCGGCAGCTGGGTAGAGAACAAAAAAGGCCCCCGATTGAAGATATGCGATCATTCATATGGGAATTCACGACACCGGAGCTCCCAAAAGAGACTTATGCACAAAAGGTGTGGTTCGGTAGTCAACTCTCCGACATCGACGAAATGGTTGCCGATCGAGAACGAGGAGAAGTGAGCCTCGCATATCTTGAATGGTTCCACAATCAATCAATGCCAGAGCAAAGAGCAGAAAGGTCGGTAAAATATGCCGTTGATTGGGAGAAAGAGATAGAAACCAGAGATAGGGAGGCTAGACGTGAAATGGCGCAAGATTTCCAATCTTGCATTAACACCTTAAAAGAGGACAAGGGAATCCTGGAAGCTGCCATGGAAATACAACAGGCTGATTTCGATCAGGAAAGGGTCTGCTGGGAGCAGGAAAGAGAAACACTCCGAACTCAAATTCACGAGATGCAATTGACCGCAGAAAGGCCGAGGAGAAGTCGGAATGATGAGATGCTTATAAACGACTTGGAAAGGAAAGCCTTTGAGCACCAGGAAGACTTGGAAAAAGGAAGAAGCTGCTTTGGTTGCAATCCGGACAAAATGGAGAAGAGCAGCCAACCAAGAAGCACTTCATCTACAATGGATAGAGAAAGATTATGGGGCGATTGTCACTGATTTAAGAGACGCAAATGCCGCTTTTAGAGAGCAAATTCTCAGGCAAGCCCGAAATGCCAAAGCAGACAGAGACCGCTGCCACGACTTAAAGGCGCAAATGGAGAGGCAAATAGATAGGCTTTTGGATCAAGTCTCCGGTAACACTCAAGTATTGAGGGCAAAGAACCGACACATAGGGT
This sequence comes from Nicotiana noctiflora, assembly GCA_032618575.1. Classification (NCBI taxonomy): domain Eukaryota; kingdom Viridiplantae; phylum Streptophyta; class Magnoliopsida; order Solanales; family Solanaceae; genus Nicotiana; species Nicotiana noctiflora. The sequence continues at coordinate 22,421 of JASVEL010007519.1, forward strand.
AATTTCTTAGAGAAAAATATATGATCAGGGCCAGGATCAATGAAATGGGGCACTATATCACTATAAGATGCCTAACCTGCGAACAAGTACCCCGGCCTACCCTATTCTCTTCAATCATGGATGTGTCCACCAAGTCATGGTAGAGTTGGGGAGTCTACAGAGAGATCTTACACCGAGAACCGCAGCAAGGCCAAACAACGCCTCACGGATGCAAAGATTCAAAGCGTTGGAACATGCTTAGAAGAGTCTGTTATTTTTTTACTTTTAGAGTCTGTTGTCCTTTTAAAGTTTTCCTCCATTGTCGTCTTTTTGCAAAGTGTTTCAAGTTGAAATTTTTGAAATAAAATTCGAAAAAAATATTTCATTCGTATCTTATGTTTCTTGTTTCCGAACTACGCCCGGTCTGATTCATGCGAGGACATGATACGTAGGCAATCCACATAAGATTCGACCATCACTAAAAGAAAAGAAAAATGAAAATAGGGGAAAAGAAAAGAAATTTGATAAAATGAGGGAGAAGATGAAAGCCAAGGAAAGTACAAACCGGAATAACGCATCACAATCGAATACATGTAGCAACACAATCAACTGTATAAGTGCATCGCACCCAACGTGAGATTACTTATCTGTTATGTTGTTTCAGACTAACCGTTTGTTTGCCAAACTCTAGGTTTTAGTAAAGAGTTGTTGATTTTGTGGTAATGTGGCATCACATTACTACTTCACGAGATCCAAAGGAAGAGTTTAACAGCCCGAAAGTACCCATCCTTATTTCACAAGGTCGAAAAGAGGTGCCAACATGTCTTCAGAAATCCCTCTACCAACCATTCCCGTTTCGGAAGAAAGCTCCAGAACAACCATTCCAACTACTGAGTCAGCAGGTGTGGAGGAAAATAGGATTTTGCGTTGCCGCATGCTGGAGATGCTAGATGATTGGAATAACGGGAAAGAGCCCCCAAGTCTGATCCCTGGGTTCCCCGAACTATTCCTCAGATCAAGTGGGATTTCTAATACCCCCACCGATTACCCACCTACTTTGTTTGGGTATTCTAATGTCGCAGCCCTCTCCAAATCACCCTCCACTTCCTATCCTCGGGTGACAACATTGGACACATTCACAAGAATATCAGTCGGTTTGCCAGTTCCAATCACGGTGCATCCCGCCACACATACTCCTTTCTTTGATTCCTCGTCCTTTACATTCCCGGCACCACCCCTTGCACGGGATCCTACCTAGGTTGCCGCCAATATCTGTCCTCAGCCACCTCAATATGAGTTCATACTAAGCCAAAATCCAAAAGCTCCCGAGCAGGACGAAATGACAAAAAGAATGAGAAGCTTGGAGCAGAGTTTGAAAAATATGCAAGGTCTGAGCGGGCAGAAAAGTGTTTCTTACGCCGATTTTTGCGTGTTCCCACATGTACATTTGCCATTAATATTTAAAACGCCAAAGTTTGAAAAATATGATGGGCATGGCGATCCTATTGCTCACCTCAAGAAGTATTGCAATCAGTTGCGAGGTGTCGGTGGCAAGGAAGAGTTGCTAATGGCATATTTCGGAGAGAGTGTGGTTGGGATAGCCTCAGAATGGTACATGGACCAGGACATATCTCGCTGGCACATTTGGGATGATTTGAAAAGAGATTTTGTTAAACAATTCCAATACAACATCGACATTGCACCGGATAGTAACTATTTATCGAATTTGAAGAAGAAGCCCTCAGAGAGCTTCAGGGAATATGCCATCAGGTGGCGTGAACAAGCGTCTAGGGTGAAACCCCCCATGGATGAAACCAAAATGGTCACGACCTTCCTCTAGGCTCAGGAGCCAAACTATTTTCAAAACATGATGTGAGCGATTGGAAAACCTTTCGCCGAAGCAATCAAGATTGGAGAGATGGTGGAGAATGGCTTAAAAACTGGTAGAATTTTGAGCCAAGCGGCCATTCGAGCAACCTCCCAAGCCATCCAAGGCGGGTCTAGAGGGATGCCCATGAGCAAAAAGAAAGAAGAAACTGTCATGGCGGCAGTAGAAGATAGAAGATACCGAGCTCAAAGGCAGGTATTCTCTGAAAGAGCCCCCCAGCATTACTATTCACACCACGGCATGACCTATGTTCCTCCGCCTCCTCCCTACGCGGTCATGAATGCTCAACCATTTGCACGGCCGCAGCCACCAGCCAACAAAAATCCACCTCCATTCCAAAGAAACCAACCTCCCTACATAAACCAATACAACCCCCGACCAAAAAACACCCGCCACCGTGAGCCACCCAAGACAAACTTTACACCAATTGGGGAGCGATATTCCACTCTCTTTCCCAAACTCAGGCAAGAGAACCTATTACAGCCCGTTCCGCAGAACAGGCAGAATCCGGACTCTCCTACCTACCAACGAGGAATATACTGTGCCTACCATTCAGGGGTTGAGGGGCATAGCACCGACAATTGTTGGACTTTGAAGAAGGCGATGCAAGATCTAATCAATCAAGGGAGGATAGTTTTTGCAGATGAAGACGTCCCGAATGTGACAAATAACCCATTGCTAGCCCACAACAACGGGCCAGTAATTGGGATGATTTGTAAAGATAAGGAGTTTGACCCGGCCTTAAAAGCGATAATTGCCATCGCTGACGTGGAGAAGCGGTCTGATGTTACCCCAAAACAAGAGAAAGTGGGGAAAAAGATTGAAGTTTCCAAGACTGGATCTGAAAAGAAGATTGAAATGAAGGCATCGTCTCAAAAGAATGGAGTTCTTTACCTCCCGCGAGGACGAGTGGAAAGACCCCTGTCAGTAGTGCCCCCAAAAAGTTTCATTTGAAGAGGGAAACAACAGTGTATGTACCAAAGGGAACCTATGTGGCCCGAAGACCAATTGAACCACAACAACCAGATGAACCCATGGTTATTGCACGTGTGCAACGAAAAACATGACAGATCCATCTGCTGTACCTTGGAGCTATCAACGGACACTCGTTACACGCAAAGGAAAAGAGGTCACAGAAGATTTATCTAGGAACATCTTGGGGCAAAAGTATTTGAACATGCAGGAGATAAATAATGCCACACAAAGGCGTTTCCCATCCAAAAAACCTGTAAGTGCAGAAGAAGCAGAGGTCTTTTTTCAGAAGATGTAGTTGCCTGACTATGAGGTAATAGACCAACTGCGCAAATACCCGGAGCAGGTATCCATGTTGTGCCTGTTAATGAAGTCTGCTGAACATCAGAAGGTTTTGTTAAAAACCTTGAAAGAGGCATATGTGCCTATTGAGATTTCGTCTGAACAACTTGAAAGAATGGTGGAGAGGTTCTTCGCAGCCAATCAGATTTCTTTTAGTAAGACTGATTTGCCTCTGGAAGGGGCGGCCCATAACAAAGCTTTACATTTAACTGTCAAATGTGAAGGCTACTACATTAAGAGAGTCATGGTGGATGGGGGTTCAGGAGTAGACATTTGCCCGCTTTCCACTCTGGACCGCATAGGAATTGGAGCTGAAAGAATTCGGCCCAACAACGTACGTGTGCGAGCCTTTGATGGTGTGAAGAGAGACACGGTCGGGGAGATTGATGTGATTCTGACCATCGGCCCAGTAGATTTCGAAGTGACGTTTCAAGTTCTAGATATGGACACCTCCCACAACGTTTTTCTGGGAAGACCATGGATTCATGCAGCTGGGGCTGTACCCTCTACCCTCCATCAGATGCTAAAGTTTGAACACAAGGGACAAAAAATTGTGGTCCACGGGGAGGACGAGCAGTCGATCTATCGGGACCCATCCATCCCATGCTTAGAAGCGCAAGAAGGAAGCGAACACATCGTTTATCAAGCTTTCGAGGTTGTATTAGCAGACCAACACGAAGAAGGGAACCCTTGCCCCCAATCCTTTTTGTCTAATGCCTCTATCATGGTGGCAAAAAAAATGATCAAACACGGCTTCCAACCACGAAAAGGCTTGGGAAAGTCCTTGCAAGGAGTATCAAAGCTAATAACTTTGCCCACAGCTGAAAAGTTCTTTGGAGTAGGCTTCTGCCCTACCCCCGAAGACGAGAAATGGGCCAATAAAAGAAAGGAAAAGGGATGGGTTCTACCACGACCGTTGCCACATTTGTACCAAACTTTTGTTCGACCCAGATACATTGAAGAAGAAGAAGATGAGGTCTTCACATCAGAGGAAATCGAAGACATCTGTGGGGCTATGAGGCAAATGCTTTACGATGTTAACATGGTTCAATTGGGAGAAGGTACAAGCACCGCTGAGGTGCTGTATGTGGGCCCAGAAGCCAAATTGCAAAATTGGAAGACCACACCATTCCCAGTCAGGCGGGAGTTCTAGTAGATTTGTCCTATCACTTTTCCTTCATCACAAGTTACTTCAGGACGTAGCTTGGATGTTTTTCTTTGTTTTCTTGTATTTTCGGTCTTCCCAATGTAACTTTGTTTATCTTCAGAAAATTCCAAGAAAATGAAATAAATATTTCATCATTTTGCACTCTTTCTAATTTTGTTATTTATTCTTTCTTTTCAGTCCTAATAATGCGGCTTTAAATAACATGACATGCTTGCGGACTTCATGCTCAAATCTGAACACGCCACCTAATCTAGAAATAATGAACCAAGAACCGGAATACGATGAAGAGGAGTCTTTTAGGGAAATAAATCGAGAATTGGAACATTTTGAGAATAAACCTAAGCCGAACTTGAATGATACTGAACCGGTTAATTTGGGAACTGCTGAAGAGGTCCGAGAGACCAAGATAAGCATCCACACAGATGAGAAAACTCGAGATGCGATAATCCATCTCTTGTTTGAATTTAAAGATATGTTTGCTTTGTCTTACAATGACATGCCAGGATTAGGAGCCGATCTAGTGGTACACAAGTTGTCGATCTACCTTGACTGTCGCCCGGCGCAACAGAAGCAAAGGAAGTTCAAAATTGACATCAGTGATAAAATCAAAGAAGAAATCACTAAGCAGTTAAAAACAAGGGTAATTCGGGTGGCACAATATACCACGTGGTTAACTAATATTGTGCCTATGCCAAAGAAGGACGGAAAGACTCGAGTATGCGTGGATTACCGCGATCTGAATAAAGAAAGTCCTAAAGATAACTTTCCTTTACCGAACATCCACATCCTCGTTGATAACTGTGCCAAACATGAGATACAATCATTTGTGGATTGTTATGCGGGATATCATCAAGTGTTGATGGATGAAGAGGACGCCGAGAAGACTGCTTTACCACACCTTGGGGAACTTACTGCTGCCGGGTCATGCCATTCGGTTTGAAAAATGCTGGAGCAACGTACATGAGAGCTATGACTGCCATTTTCCACGACATGATGCATCAGGAAATAGAGGTGTACGTAGACGACGTGATCATCAAATCCAAAACTCAGGGCGATCATGTGCGAGACTTGAGGAAATTCTTTGAGAGATTGCGAAAGTATGACTTGAAGTTAAATCCAGCCAAATGCGCTTTTGGAGTCCCATCAGGTAAAATCTTGGGTTTCATAGTCAGTAGAAGAGGTACTGAATTGGATCCCACAAAGATCAAATCCATCCGGGATCTACCTCCTCCCAGAACAAAGAAAGATGTAATGAGTCTTCTGGGCCGACTAAACTACATTAGTAGGTTCATTGCCCAATTGACTTCCACATGTGAGCCCATATTCAAGTTGCTGAAGAGAGACGCTGCAATCAAGTGGACAACTGAATGTCAAGAAGCTTTCGACAAAATCAAAGAATATTTGTCGAACTCTCCAGTCTTAGTCCCACCAGAGCCAGGGAGACCTCTTTTCTTGTATTTAACAGTCTTGGAAAACTCTTTTGGCTGTGTCCTCGGACAACGCGACGTGACAGGGAAGAAAGAGCATGCAATCTACTACATGAGCAAGAAGTTCACTAGTTATGAGGTCAAGTACACTTTGTTGGAAAGAACGTGTTGTGCTCTAACTTGGGTCGCTCAGAAATTGAGACACTACCTCCAAGCTCATACGACTCACCTCATTACCCGGTTGGATCCTTTAAAGTACATATTCCAGAAACCAATGCCCACCAGAAGATTGGCGAAATGGAAACTCCTGCTCACTAAGTTTGACATAGTCTATGTCACTCGCACGGCAACGAATGCCCAAGCGTTGGCAGATCACTTGGCCGAAGACCCGATCGACGAAGAGTATCAACCATTGAATACCTACTTTCCTGATGAAGTGGTAAACACGACGGAAGTTGTTTCGGAAGACAGTCATGCTTGGAAAATGTTCTTCGATGGAGCGGTAAATGCTAAAAGTGTGGGGATTGGCGCAATCTTGATCTCTCCTGCCGGTCAGCATTACCCAACTATGGCTAGGCTCCGTTTCTTTTGCACGAACAATACAGCTGAGTATGAAGCTTGCATCATGGGTATGAACATAGAAATTGATCAGGGCATTGAAGATTTGTTGATCATGGGAGATTCAGATCTGATTATCAAACAATCTCAAGGTGAATGGGAAACTCGAGACATTAAGATCCTCCCTTACCGACAACTTGTGAATATTCTCGGCAAGCGATTTGCATCGATAGAGTTCAGGTGTATCCCACGATGTCACAATGAACTAGTTGACGCACTTGCCACTTTAGCTTCAATGCTACCTTATCCAGGCAACGCCCATGTCGATCCTTTGGAAATCCACATCAGGGAAAGACATGTTTATTGCAATGCAATCGAAGAAGGACCAAACGTTAAGCCATGGTACTACGATATCAGGAGATTCTTGAAAACACAAGAATACCTTGAAAATGCTACTGGAGATCAAAAGAGGACCATTAGGCGACCTGCAGGTGGTTTCTTTTTGAGCGGCAAGGTCTCGTATAAAAGAACCCCGGATCTTAATCTCTTAAGGTGTGTTGATGCTGAAGAAGCAGGAAGAATCATGCACGAAGTACACGCAGGAGTGTGCGGGCTCATATGAATGGGTATGTCTTAGCCAAGAAAATCCTTCGAGCTGGGTATTATTGGATAACCATGGAGAAAGATTGTTTCAATTTTGTCCGGAAATGCCATCAATGTCAGGTGCATGGAAAACTGATTCATGCACATCCAACTGAGCTACATCCCATGTCAGGGCTGTGGCCATTTGTCGCTTGGGGAATGGATGTCATTGGCCCGATTGAGCCGAAAGCTTCAAATGGGCACCGATTCATACTGGTCGCTATCAGTTACTTCACAAAATGGGTTGAGGCTGTCACCCTCAAATCGGTCACCAAGAAAGCCGTGGTGGATTTTGTACACTCGAATCTTATCTGTCGTTTTGCTATACCTGCAACTATCATCACAGACAATGCTGCGAATATAAATAGTCGTTTGATGGAAGAAATATGCGAGCAATTCAAAATAACGCATATGAACTCCACTCCTTATCGGCCCAAAGCCAATGGTGCCGTTGAAGCAACAAACAAAAATATTAAGAAGATTTTGAGAATGACAATCCAGAGTTCTAGACAAAGGCATGAACAATTACCTTTCGCCTTATTGGGATATCGTACTACAGTGCGCACATCGGTAGGAGCAACCCCATACCTGCTAGTCTATGGAACCGAGTCTGTGATACCGGCAGAGGTAGAAATTCCTTCACTCCAGATGATTTTTGAAGGAGAGATTAAAAATAGCGAATGGGTTAAGACTCAATTGGAGCAGTTAACTTTGATTGATGAAAAGCGAATGGATGTAGTCTGTCATGGACAGTTGTACCAACGAAGGATGGCTCGTGCTTACAACAAGAAAGTATGACCAAGAAATTTTGAAGTAGGTCAGTTGGTTTTAAGATGCATTCTTCCGCATCACCAGGAAGCGAAAGGAAAATTCGCTCCTAATTGGAAGGGGCCATACATCATCAGGAAGATACTGCCGAGAGGAGCGTTATACTTGGGGGATATGGAAGGAAAAGATCCAGAGACAATTGTGAATGCAGATGCTGTCAAAAGGTATTATGTCTGAGTTTGTTTCGGTGATATTTTTACAAGTCAAAATGATTGAAGGCTTTTATTCCCGCTACCCAAATACTATCAACCCTTTTTGTAAACCATTTGAGCCGTTTACATTTCCTTGGCTACCCTCTTTGGAATCCAAAACCAAAAAAACAAAGTTTCCTGAACTACGTTCTGACTTGATTCCGAAAGGATACGTAGGCAACCTCTCCTTGAGCTTCAGTCACACCAAAACCAAAATCCTAAATTCCCCAAAAGTTGAAACTGGGGCAGATGATATAGCGATTCAGTTTAGATCCATCAAGATAGTTCCAAATTTGTAATTTTGTCCATAATTCTTGTTACCCAAACCAAGCACAAGTCCTTCAAGATCGATGCGGAGAAATAGAAACTGAGAAAACATCATTGTTGCGATCCGAAGCATTTGGAATGGAAAGAAATAAAATGAGAGTCTTATTGGTGAAAACCTTCGGGCACCATGAGACGATGGAAGTAGAGAGATACAAATAAAGAGAGTCCGTTAGTAAAAACTCGCAAAGAGTGCTATCAAACGATGGTAAGAAGAGAAATGAGAGAGGTCGATTGGCGAAAACCCGCAAAAAGGGTGCTATGAACCGAAAAGGGTATGTCACCACAAGAGGTCCTGGCACGGCTCCTCAGATTGGAAACATAGGCTTGTTTTGGTTCACAAGAAAATGAGAGTTTGTGACGATCAAGCATCTAGTTCAAGAAGCATGTCATGTCGGTTTGAAGTCAGTATACACCCCAGATAAGTCCTTCTTTTCCCGAAAGGGACGCTTCTATTTTGATTCATTTTTTTTTCTTCATTCTTTGTTCATTTTTCTTTCACATCCCTTTTTGTTTTAACTTTGAATCTCGAAATCATTACAAAGAAATGTGACATGACCAATTATACAGAATTCCTTGTGGTAAAGAAGAAAGACCCAGCCTCAGTGGTGTATTGATACAATTCCCGATAGATTATGATGATTGATTATTTATAAAAGAAAGGATGATTAGAAAGGAAATGGAAATCAAAGGCTAATGTCTTAGGAGAAACAGAATGAGACAGAAAGATAAGAGCCCGTGCAGGAAAATCCTCATAGAAACCTGAGGCTAAACCCGATCAGCATGAAAGGAAGTCACCCCAAAGCCAATTGGTAGCAAAGTTCTCAATGGAAATGGGGCAAAGATTAAGCAATGAAGATAATCAAGGCCACAAAGTCAACCACTTTTTCAACTAATAAAATGTTCTTTGTTGAAAGCAGGTCTATTTTAATTGTGCAAGAAGAAGGTACAGCCCAAAGAAGTGAAATACACGAGCATTGAAATGACTTTGAAACAAGGAGAACGCCTAAAAAGGGAAGTTTCTTTTCAAAAGCTTTATTTTATGCATTTGTTGATGGGTAAAAGGAAAATGCCTAAAAGAAGACCCAAAAGGAAGAAGAAAAGAAAGGAAAATGAAAACTCCAAAAAGAGAATCAAATCATGTCAGTCCAATATCTGTTTGGACCCCGGTCAGAAAACCGAGGGTCTTTCCAGCCAGAAAGCCGCGAAACATTGTTTTTGAATTCCGGCCAGAAAGCCGTGAAAACTTCTTAAAACCCCTGTCAGAAAACTGAGGATCTCCCAGTCAGAAAACTGCGGAGCTATTTCTTTATACCCCGGCCAGAAAACCAAGGGTCTTTTTGGCTAGAAAGTTATGAAACATTGTTTTGAATTCCGGCCAGAAAGCCGTAAAAACTTTCTTTGAAATCCCGGTCAGAAAACCGAGGATCTCCCAGTCAGAAAACTGCAGAGCTGTTTTTTAAACCCCGGTTAGAAAACCGAGGATCTCCCAGTCAGAAAATTGCGGAGCCACTTCTTAAAACCCCGGCCAGAAAACCGAGGTTCTTTCCAGCCAGAAAGCCGTGAAACATTGTTTTGAATTCCGGCCAGAAAGCCGTGAAACTCTTCTTCAAAATCCCGGTCAGAAAACCGAGGATCTCCCAGTCAGGAAACTGTGGAGCTGTTTCTTTAAACCCCGACCAGAAAACCGAGGGTCTCCCGGCCAGAAAGCCGTGAAATAACGCTTTTGAATTCCGGCAGAAAGCCGTGAAAACTTTCTTTCAAATATCCCGGTCAGAAAACCGAGGATCTCCCAGTCAAAAAACTGCGGAGCCGTTTTCTTTAAAACCCCGGCCAGAAAACCGAGGGTCTCCCGGCCAGGAAACCGTGGAACGTTCATTTGTGAAACTATGATTCTCTTGACCAATACCAAAGAGTCTTTTTAATCATTTTCTGTGTCACAATTAACTCACGAAATTTTCCTAGCGAAACTGGGGCAGAAAAAATTTCGTTCGTTTGTTTGTTTTGATGTCTAAATAGGTTTGGCCTTGGGACGCAAGGATTGAGATAGCGTATGAGTGGAACCTCAATCCAAAATGAAGAAAAGAAGAAAAGAACCAAAAAGAAAACGAGTTCAAATGTTGGAGTAAACAGAAGCATGGATTGCTCAGAATCTGATTGAAGTCACAAGCTCCGCCAATTCCATTTCACTCAATGTTACAGAAATAAGCAAGCATGCACAGCTTGTGAGTATCAAGATTATGATCGAGGTCTACAGCAAAATCAGCTAAGACTCAAGATCAAGTTTTCAAGAGAATCATAGATAGGAATCTTGTAACTCATAGTTTGATAGCATAGTTAGTTTAGATTTAATTTCTCTTTTGGTGTAACAAGGAGGTCAGTAAGCAGTAAGCAGTAATAGCAGCAACGATAGCAACAGTAACAGCAAAGTGTCAGTTCACGGTAGTCCAGCTACCAAAACTTCTCGAACTACATTGACCTGATTCCTGTTTAGCCCAGGATATGTAGGAGGTCTCCCGAAGCAAAGGCTCGGTCAAGATCTTTTCAAATGCTTCACACGGAGTGCTCAAACGGGCAAAAAATCGCTCGTATTTGCTCATTATTCTTTGCACGAAAACTCTTCACGTTTCCGCGCAAAGAGGGGCAGTTGTGAGCACGTGAGTTTTGCCCTACATGAGAATTACTCCCAAAATCCAAAAATAAAATAGTTTTGTACTACGTTTCATTTTCTGTGAATTTTGTGTGATTTTCTTAATTATTTGCATTTGTGTCTGTGCGTGATCATTTGTAAATTAATAAAAAATAAAAAATATATATATATATATCGCATTCGCATTCTTAGGATTTAATTTACAATTATCGCATTCGCATTCTTAGGATTTAATTTACAATTCAAAATAATTAGGTTTGTTTTACAAATTGAAAATCAAAAAATATATATATAAATAAATATGTATTTTATTCTATTTTTGTTGTCATTGTATGATATTGTTTTAATTAAATGTGTTAATTGGCGTGTTAATTGTTGTTAAGTATTAATATTTGTGTAGTTTTGATTTTGATTTTTTTTACAAATTAATTAGAATTTTTGTTTGATTATAAAGAAGGAAAAGAAAGAGTTGGAAATTAAGAGAAAATTAGAATTGGGCCTTTTACATTCAGAGCCCAAACGAAAAACCAGCCTAAGATGATCTAGTCCACTACCCATCTCACCCGCCCGGTTCGACCCACCAACCCATTTACTTTTAAGTGATTTGATCTGGACCGTTGGTTTCCATCCATCCAACGGTCCTAATTAAATCACTAATTTTAATTATACCAAAACCCCCAAACCCTAATTCATCTTCAATTTTTATTTCCAGAAAAACGCCGCCCCTGCCCAACCGTCTCCGCCTGCTAGAATTCGCCTCACGGCGGTTCCGGTAGGCCATTGGCCCAAAATTTAACACCATAGAATCCCCTAACCCTCCTATACACGAATCATTTAACCACTTGTCTCGAATCATTCCTGAATTCTTCGAATATCAAATCAAAGTTCGTCAGAATCTAAAAATTACCCTAAATCACTTCAATTTTGCACCACAGCCTCCCCGGACCTTCCCCATGACCCTACCAAAACTGGTCCGACTCAAATCTATCGAGAAATCATAAAGCCCCAAAAACCAAACTTCAAGAACCCTAAATTTCGAAATAGGGATTTATTTTCGTATTTTTAGAGAAATTGGGGTCTAATAGACCTTAATTGATTTGTTTTCGCTTGAAAACATTTTAATTAAGGTCCGTTCGATTCCGAATACGAAATTCAAGTGGTCGGTCGCTGCCTTGTTTCAAATGTTTTGGAGGTATTATTTTCTTTCCTTTCTTTCCTTGTTTATTTTATTTGTTTTGATTATGGTTGTCCGTTTATGGCAATTTTCTATTTTTCCTCATCTATTTGGGACCCTTTATTCGGTCGATTTGTTATTTTTCTGATTCGTTTATTGTAAGTGTGGTGTTATAAGATAAAAATTCGACTCGATTCGATAATCGTCGAATAGTTAGTTTCACAGCCCCCGTTTGTTTTGCCCAACCCTGTGAATCTCGGCCATGTTTAATTGTGATAGTGCGTATGTGTTGTAATTGTAGTCGTAATTGTTCGATTAGTCGTATTAAACAGTAACACCATTAACAGAGATTTGAAGTAATTTGCCCTCTTTTTGTTGATTGATTTTTCTGAGCTTAGCCGTTGAATTGGTTATTAGCTGTTATACATTGATTAAAAATACATGGCTGCTATTAGCTCTTGTAGGGCAATTAAGCAGTTAATTAAATAGTCTGTAGAGGGCTGCTGTTAGGAGTTGGCTAGTTTTTGAGTAGGGGGTACTTTTAATATTAATTAAGGGGTAGATATTGGTAGGGTTGAAAAGAGAGGTGCTAGTTGGACTTTATGGGTTGAAATTGGACAGCAATTAGGGGGTTTACTAATTGAAAGAGAGGCTAGTTCTATTTTTCATTCTATAAGAGGGGAGATATACACATACATACGGATAGAAAGAGAAAGAGATAGATTTTAAAAAAAATAGAGGAACTAGAAGAAAAAAAGATAATCTGAAAGAGATTGAATTGAGATTGATTGAGAAATACACTGAGTTCAAAAGAGATTCCTAAAACGATCCAATTTCAGTTTTGAAACCCAGATTTCATCTCATTTCTTTGCTTGGGATTTCGACTGCTGACATTTGCTTGTTTAGTTGAGGTTTGAGGCTATCTTTTGCTATTTCTCTGCTGTTTGGGTTTGCTGAGTTCCATTGTTGGTTTTTCTTAGCCTTTATTTGGAGAAGGTTTAGTTTTGTATACGGATTTAGGTACACATCTCACTCTTGAGCTTCTGCTTTCCAATTTAAAATGAATGTTAGTTATTCTTAGAAGTTATTTGATGAAATAGTGTAAGGTGGTTGTTTACTTTGTTTTCAGCATGAATGGATGTGAGCTTTGTTAAGTTTTTAGACTAAAAATCTACTATGGATTTGCCTGCTAAGAATCATATATCTGATGCCTTAGTGTGATAAATTGAAGTTCAAGCTGGGTTTTACTATCGTCTCGCTGATTTGTTGTTGAACCTAGCATAGAATTTGGAGTCGAGAGTTGTATTATCGAGTTTATAATTATTATAAAAGAAGATTTGCAACTTCAGGTTCAATTTTCCTCTCTTTATATCTACGCGTCTCTGTTCTATTTCATGTGTTTTTTTTAGCTATGAGGTTAAGTTTGTAGTCATTTACTTTGCGTTATAATCGAATTTCTTGCTGGTGAATCTCTTCACAGTGGTGTTACGTAATGAAGTACGTTCAGTCAGTAAAAGCTAAATTTGAAGGGTCGTCCTCTATGCTTATGCCTTAGTTGTTGTCATGGTGTCGAGTTTTCATTTGAGTCAAGATCTCTAGTTAATTTTCTGCATTTAAATGTCTATTTGTATGGTTCTTTTATGGAAATGTGACTGCTTGTTCGAGGTCGGATGTCTGCTTAAGTTGCTGCATTGCTGAGTATTGTTAGCTCTTTCCCTGCTGAATTGAGTTGTAGTTTGCTGTGCCTAGATTAATGTGGGAGGTGTTGTTTATCCTGGATTCAATTTAAGTTTATGAATTCAGGAAGCCGTTATTTGTTTTTGCTGTGGTGTTGATTAGTTAACAGAGTTATCAGGACCTGCTACGCATGCTAATAGATAGACGACTTAATGCTTGTCCTAAAGCAGTAGCTGGTTTGTATTTCAGTTGCCCATGTGAACTGATTAACTTAGGTTCTAGGAAAAGGTTTGGTTCATTCTTCTCATGTGTGATTTAGCTGATCATATATGCTCATACTCGCTCTACTTCCCTTCCTCTGGCCAAATATCGTCTGCTTTGTTACTACTGTAGTAATTTTGCTCTTTCGAGCTACTGAAGAAGTCAATTAAGTAGTAAATTGATCCAATAACCTGCAGCATCTTGGAACCTTTGTTTGGACTGTTAGTCTGTTAAAATTTTTTTTTTTACGTGCGGCAGAATTAGTATAGAATTATGAAGTTCAGTTATGACCATTACAGCTGGAAGTGATTCAACTGTTCTAGGATGCTGGGAAAGCTGCATCTCAGTTGTTTCCTCATTCCATTCTAGATTTTTATAACAAGATTTAAGATTGAAGTTTGCAAATCTTTTCAACGGCTAGGTTGTAGGTATATTGCTGATCAATCATTTTTTAGATGGTTATAGTTTCATGGCTACACCTTATCTACTTTCTTTTTCTCGCTGGTAGTGTCATGCACTGGAGCTCTATTATGGGTACGTTTATTTGTTAGGCAGAGATTGAGAAAACTTAGGCCTTTTTCATTTCTTTTTTTTTGTTATGATATTTTCTATTCGAATTAACCAAGAATGAAGTGTTCTAGTCCAATGTTTTTACACCATAGTTAATTGTTCATTCATTTCCTCTGGATGCTTTGAGTGTTTGCTGAGCTTTGTATCTGTTATGTGTTGTATGTAATTATATCGTTCATCACATGTTGGATTGAGTTCACACTAATGTCTATCAGAAAGCCTCAAATTTAAGCAAATAAAAAGGTCTTAAGCGGTAAAAAGATAAATACACATAGGTCTTAAAATCAGTAATTAAATAATTTTAATAAGTCAAGTATGATCAAAGCGACCGTGCTAGAACCACGGGATCCGAGGATGCCTAACACCTTCCCTCGGGTCAACAGAATTCCTTACTTAGAATTTCTGGTTCGCAGACTTCATTTGGAAAGTCGAAAATTTCCTCGATTTGGGATTTAAATAAATCGGTGACTTGGGATACCATAATTTATTCCAAGTGGCGACTCTAAAAATAAATAAATAATCCCGTTTCGAATATTGTCACTTAAATTGGAAAAACTCCCCTGCGCATCTACCGTTCGGGGTAGGGCGCGTCAAAAGGAGGTGTGACAGCTCTGGCGACTCTGCTGGGGAAACAAACCCAGAACCACTGGTTCAGGGTTTAAGAATTCGAGCTTTGAATAATTATTTTATTTGGCTTATTTATTATCTGATTTTATTATATGTTTGTATTCAATGTGCTAAATGTTGCTTTTACCGCTTTAATACTTTGTGAATTGTATATAAATTGTGCCGATACCCATTTTTCTCTTTTAAAGTCTCTTTGAAGTATAATATCGGGCATTTGCTGGACATAGCCCGTTTTCTCAAGATAGCTGTGGTGCTTGGCACCCGGTGAAGGATTTTTTCTAGTCACACATGTTTAGGCGGGGAGTATTGTCAATTAAGCCGGAAAGCCATGCTACCGGTGCACTGACACTCCTCGGCTCGAGTTGTCCGCTCGAGTTAAAACCAGTCTAGACACTTTTTCCAATAGGATGATGACTTAGAATAACAAAACCTTATGCCGGATCCCCGATAAGAACGTCTATTTGCATCATGTGCATATTTGACTTTGGAGGCTCAACACAGGGGTTGGGCCTGTTTAGGACAGGTGTACCTGAAACAAAAGACCAACTTGATGCATCTTTGTATGTGCATTTCTTTCGATCTTACATGCCGACCGGTTTGTTATTAAAAGGAGAGAGAGTAAGAAGTGGAAATTGTCGGGTTGTAAAATCAATTTAATTTTATGAAAATAGTCTGTTTTTCTTAGAAAATATTTTTTATGAAAAAAAAAACGAAAAAATTGGAAAAAATCTCTGAATAATTTTGTTAATTTCTAAATAGTTAGTTTCTTTGAAAACATTTTTTTGAAAAAAGTTTCAAATTAAGTTTCTTAATTTTACGAAAGTTAGTTTCTTTTAAATGTTGAAAAATGCAAAAAAAAAAATTCAATAGTTTTTGTTAATTTTATGAAAAGTAAGTTAGTTTCTCTGAAAATAATTTGTTTTGAAAAAATGCTGTTAAAAATAGTTTGTTTTCTTTTCTTAAAATAATTTGGTTCTTTTATTTTCGAACTACGCAAGTTTGATTCTCACCGAGCATGAGATACGTAGGCAACCCATATCGGGCTCATCTAATGCTGCTTTAAATTAAAAAAAAAAGTAGTAAATTTATTAAGATTAGGAGGTTTTGTCCTTAGTCAAGAGTTAGGAAATTTTGCGAAAATAGCCAAACGCTGCAAAAGGAGCGCCGAAGGACTTATTTCGCAAAAAACGGGAACATAGTCATCACACCGGTATCCTGTTACACAGCCTTCAAATCTTCTTCAAGTGCTGAAAGGCCGTGTTAACAAGATTTAATTTTTTAAACAAAAAAAAAAGAGAGAAACTTTGGGAAAATTCTTAAGTTTTATTTTATCTTTTCTAGGATCAGCATGACTTCATCGCAAAGAATCGGCCAGAACAGGGCGAGAGATGAAATGCCACCCGTGTTCATGGTCCAGGACAAAACCCCGGGTCAGCTCTGTAAATGGTGGGCTAGTTTTTCGGCTTGGGAAAGAAATCAAGTCCACAAGCACCTCAAGTTTCTTCCGGACATTATGATGATAAAATCGGACAAAAATCTGATCAGAGGTTTGTGAGTTTTTGGGACTCAACAAGTAATGTTTTCAGATTTCGAGACTGCGAAATGACGCCCACTTTGGAAGAACTGGGCGGACTCACAGGGCTTGGGAGAGATTTGCACAAAAAGAGACCCGCAGCTCCTAGGCAAATGGGTGTGAATAATTTCTTGAAAAAGTTATGTCTCCGACGAGTTCCCATGGGTTGTTTGGAGAATGGTTGGGTGCCGCTGGAGTATCTCTATAACAGATTTGGTGATAAGAAAGGGTTCGAGAAATTCTCAAACGCTGAATTTGTTAACCAGTTGAATTATGACGCCTCGGGAGATCTAAGAATCTACGCCTTCATGATCGCTTTTCTGGGAACCATGGTTTTTCCCGAATGTGGCGGACGCATCAGAATCCGTTTGGCTACGGTGGTCTCATATTTACAGAGTAACGAAGAACACACTATTCTTCCCATGATCTTAGGAGAGATCTTTCGGGCCTTAACTCGGTGTCAAGAAGAACAGGATTATTTTGAAGGTTGTAACATTTTATTACAAATGTGGTTTGTAGAGCATCTCTATCATCACCCGATTGTGATAGACTTCAACGTGGACTGGCTAAATTACGTTCGTTGTCATATGAACAGAGCTGCCCGTTGCAACCTTCAAAATGACTTAAGGACTTGGCAAGAACTTCTCGACTCTTTGAGAGCCGACCGATTCACCTGGAATTATTATTGGTTCCCTTCCGCTAAAATCATGCACATGTCAACATATCACCCATTCTACATACTAATGGGTTTTAGGGGTTTCCAACCATATGCCCCGCTACGTGTCATGCGGCAGCTGGGTAGAGAACAAAAAAGGCCCCCGATTGAAGATATGCGATCATTCACATGGGAATTCACGACGGAGGAGCTCCCAAAAGAGACTTATGCACAAAAGGTGTGGTTCGGTAGTCAACTCTCCGACATCGCCGAAATGGTTGCCGATCGAGAACGAGGAGAAGTGAGCCTCGCATATCTTGAATGGTTCCACAACCAATCAATGCCAGAGCAAAGAGCAGAAAGGTTGGTAAAATATGCCGTCGATTGGGATAAAGAGATAGAAACCAGAGTTAGGGAGGCTAGACGTGAAACGGCGCAAGATTTCCAATCTTGCATTAACACCTTAAAAGAGGACAAGGGTATCCTGGAAGCTGCCATGGACATACAACAAGCTGATTTCGATCAGGAAAGGGCCGGCTGGGAGCAGGAAAGAGAAACACTCCGAACTCAAATTCAGGAGATGCAATTGACCGCAGAAAGGTCGAGGAGAAGTCGGAATGATGAGATGCTTATAAACGACTTGGAAAGGAAAGCCTTTGAGCACCAGGAAGAGTTGGAAAAAGGAAGAAGCGACTTTGGTTGCAATCCGGACAAAATGGAGAAGAGCAGCCCACCAAGAAGCACTTCATCTACAATGGATAAAGAAAGATTATGGGGCGATTGTCACTGATTTAAGAGACGCAAATGACGCTTTTAGAGAGCACATTCTCAGGCAAGCCCGAAATGCCAAAGCAGACAGAGACCGTTTCCACGACTTAAAGGCGCAAATGGAGAGGCCAATAGATAGGCTTTTGGATCAAGTCTCCGGTAACACTCAAGTATTGAGGGCAAAGAACCGACAAATAGGGCAATTGCTTAGAGAAAAAGATATGATCAGGGCCAGAATCAATGAAATGGGGCACTATATCACTATAAGATGCCTGACCTGCGAACAAGTACCCCGTCCTACCCTCTTCTCTTCAATCATGGGATGTGTCCACCAAGTCATGGTAGAGTTGGGGAGTCTACAGAGAGATCTTACACCGAGAACCGCAGCAAGGCCAAACAACGCCTCACGGATGCAAAGATTCAAAGTGTTGGAACATGCTTAGAAGAGTCTGTTATTTTTTTACTTTTAGAGTCTGTTGTCCTTTTAAAGTTTTCCTCCATTGTCGTCTTTTTGCAAAGTGTTTCAAGTTGAAATTTTTGAAATAAAATTCGAAAAAAATATTTCATTCGTATCTTATGTGTCTTGTTTCCGAACTACGCCCGGTCTGATTCATGCGAGGACATGATACGTAGGCAATCCACATAAGATTTGACCATCACTAAAAGAAAAGAAAAACGAAAAACAGGGGAAAAGAAGAGAAATTTGATAAAAAGAGGGAGAAGATGAAAGCCAAGGAAAGTACAAACCAGAATGACGCATCACAATCGAATACATGAAGCAACATAATCAACTGTATAAGTGCATCGCACCCAACGTGAGATTACTTATCTGTTATGTTGTTTCAGACTAACCATTTGTTTGCCAAACTCGAGGTTTTAGTGAAGAGTGGTTGATTTTGTGGTAATCTGGCATCACATTCATACTTCACGAGATCCAAAGGAAGAGTTCAACAGCCCAAAAGTACCCATCCTAATTTCACAAGGTCGAAAAGAGGTGCCAACATGTCTTCAAAAATCCCTCTACCAACCATTCCCGTTTCGGAAGAAAGCTCCAGAACAACCGTTCCAACAACCGAGTCAGCAGCTGCGTAGGAAAATAGGATTTTGCGCTGCCACATGCTGGAGATGCTAGATGATTGGAATAATGGGAAAGAGCCCCCAAGTCTGATCCCTGGTTCCCCGAACTATTCCTCAGATCAAGTGGGATTTCTAATACCCCCACCGATTACCTACCTACTCTGTTTGGGTATTCTAATGTCGCAACCCTCTCCGAATCACCCTCCACTTCCTATCCTCGGGTGACAGCATTGGACACATTCACAAGAACATCAGTCGGTTTGCCAGTTCCAATCACGGTGCATCCCGCCACACATACTCCTTTCTTTGATTCCCGTCCTTTACAATCCCGGCACCACCCCTTGCACGGGATCCTACCTAGGTTGCCGCCAATATCTGTCCTCATCCACCTCAATATGAGTTCATACCAAGCCAAAATCCAAAAGCTCCCGAGCAGGACGAAATGAGAAAAAAAATGAGAAGCTTGGAGCAGAGTTTGAAAAATATGCAAGGTCTGAGCGGGCAGAAAAGTGTTTCTTACGCCGATTTTTGCATGTTCCCACATGTACATTTGCCATTAATATTTAAAATGCCGAAGTTTGAAAAATATGATGGGCATGGCGATCCTATTGCTCACCTCAAGAAGTATTGCAATTAGTTGCGAGGTGCCGGTGGCAAGGAAGAGTTGCTAATGGCATATTTCGGAGAGAGTCTGGTTGGGATAGCCTCAGAATGGTACATGGACCAGGACATATCTCGTTGGCACATTTGGGACTATTTGGCCAGAGATTTTGTTAAACAATTCCAGTACAACATCGACATTGCACCGGATAGGAACTCTTTATCGAATTTGAAGAAGAAGCCCTTAGAGAGCTTCAGGGAATATGCCATCAGGTGGCGTGAACAAGCGTCTAGGGTGAAACCCCCCATGGATGAAATCGAAATGGTCACGATCTTCCTCCAGGCTCAGGAGCCGGACTATTTTCAAAACATGATGTCAGCGATTGGAAAACCTTTCGCCGAAGCAATCAAGATTGGAAAGATGGTGGAGAATGGCTTAAAAACTGGTAGAATTTTGAGCCAAGCGGCCATTCGAGCAACCTCCCAAGCCATCCAAGGCGGGTCTGGAGGGATGCCCATGAGCAAAAAGAAAGAAGAAACAGTCATGGCGGCAGTAGAAGATATAAGATACCGAGCCCCAAGGCAGGTATTCTCTGAAAGGGCCCCCCAGCATTACTATTCACACCACGGCATGACCTATGTTCCTCCGTCTCCACCCTACGCGGTCATGAATGCTCAACCTTTTGCACGGCCGCAGCCACCAGCCAACAGAAATCCACCTCCATTCCAAAGAAACCAACCTCCCTACATAAACCAATACAACCCCCGACCAAATAACACCCGCCACCGTGAGCCACCCAAGACGAACTTTACACCAATTGGGGAGCGATATTCCACTCTCTTTCCCAAACTCAGGCAAGAGAACCTATTACAGCCCGTTCCGCAGAACAGGCAGAATCCGGACTCTCCTACCTACCAACGAGGAATATACTGTGCCTACCATTCAGGGGTTGAGGGGCATAGCACCGACAATTGTTGGACTTTGAAGAAAGCGATGCAAGATCTAATCAATCAAGGAAGGATAGTTTTCGCAGATGAAGACGTCCCGGATGTGACAAATAACCCATTGCCAGCCCATAACAACGGGCCAGTAATTGGGATGATTTGTAAAGATAAGGAGTTTGACCCGGCCTTAAAAGCAATAATTGCCATTGCTGACGTGGAGAAGCGGTCTGATGTTACCCCAAAACAAGAGAAAGTGGGGAAAAAGATTGAAGTTGCCAAGACTGGATCTGAAAAGAAGATCGAAATGAAGGCATCGTCTCAAAAGAATGGAGTTCTTTACCTCCCGCGAGGACGAGTGGAAAGACCCCTGTCAATAGGTGCCCCCAAAAAGTTTCATTTGAAGAGGGAAACAACAGTGTATGTACCAAAGGGAACCTATGTGGCCCAAAAGCCAATTGAACCACTACAACCAGATGAACCCATGGTTAATGCACGTATGCAATAAAAAACATGACAGATCCATCCGCTGTACCTTGGAGCTAACAACGGACACTCGTTACACGCAAAGGAAAAGAGGTCGCAGGGGAATCATCTGGGAGCATCTTGGGGCAAAAGTATTTGAACACGCAGGAGATAAATAATGCCACACAAAGGTGTTTCCCATCCAAAAAACCTGTAAGCGCAGAAGAAGCGGAGGTCTTTTTTCAGAAGATGCTGACTATGAGGTAATAGACCAACTGCGCAAATACCCGGAGCAGGTATCCATGTTGTCCTTGTTAATGAAGTCCGTTGAACATCGGAAGGTTTTGTTAAAAACCTTGAATGAGGCATATGTGCATGTTGAGATTTCGTCTGAACAACTTGAAAGAATGGCGGAGAGGTTCTTCGCAGTCAATCAGATTTCTTTTAGTAAGACTGATTTGCCTCTGGAAGGGGCGGCCCATAACAAAGCTTTGCATTTAACTATCAAATGTGAAGGCTACTACATGAAGAGAGTCATGGTGGATGGGGGTTCATGAGTAGACGTTTGCCCGCTTTCCACTCCGGACCGCCTAGGAATTGGAGTTGAAAGAATTCGGCCCAACAACGTATGCGTGCGAGCCTTTGATGGTGTGAAGAGAGACACGGTCGGGGAGATTGATGTGATTCTGACCATCGGCCCAGTAGATTTCGAAGTGACGTTTCAAGTTCTAGATATGGACACTTCCTACAACTTTCTTCTGGGAAGACCATGGATTCATGCAGCTGGGGTTGTACCCTCTACCCTCTATCAGATGTTAAAGTTTGAACACAAGGGACAAAAAATTGTGGTCCACGGGGAGGACGAGCAGTCGATCTATCGGGACCCATCCATCCCATGCTTAGAAGCGCAAGAAGGAAGCGAACACATCGTTTATCAAGCTTTCGAGGTTGTATTAGCAGACCAACACGAAGAAGGGAACCCTTGCCCCCAATCCTTTTTGTCTAATGCCTCTATCATGGTGGCAAAAGAAATGATCAAACACGGCTTCCAACCAGGAAAAGGTTTGGGAAAGTCCTTGCAAGGAGTATCAAAGCTAATAACTTTGCCCACAGCTGAAAAGTTCTTTGGAGTAGGCTTTTGCCCTACCCCTGAAGACGAGAAATGGGCCAATAAAAGAAAGGAAAAGGGATGGGTTCTACCACGACCGTTGCCACATTTGTACCAAACTTTTGTTCGACCCAGATACATTGAAGAAGAAGAAGATGAGGTCTTCACATCAGAGGAAATCGAAGACATCTGTGGGGCTATGAGGCAAATGCTTTACGATGTTAACATGGTTCAATTGGGAGAAGGTACAAGCACCGCTGAGGTGCTGTATGTGGGCCCAGAAGCCAAATTGCAAAATTGGAAGACCACACCATTCCCAGTCAGGCTGGAGTTCTGGTAGATTGGTCCTATCACTTTTCCTTCATCACAAGTTACTTCAGGACGTAACTTGGATGTTTTTCTTTGTTTTCTTGTATTTTTTGTCTTCCAAATGTAACTTTGTTTATCTTCAGAAAATTCCAAGAAAATGAAATAAATATTTCATCATTTCGCACTCTTTCTAATTTTTCTTATTTATTCTTTCTTTTCAATCCTAATAATGCGGCTTTAAATAACATGACATGCTTGCGGACTTCATGCTCAAATCTGAACACGCCACCTAATCTGGAAATAATGAACCAAGAACCGGAATACGATGAAGAGGAGGCTTTTAGGGAAATAAATCGAGAATTGGAATTTTTTAAGAATAAACTTAAGCCGAACTTGAATGATACTGAACCGGTTAATTTGGGAACTGCTGAAGAGGTCCGAGAGACCAAGATAAGCATCCACACAGATGAGAAAACTCGAGATGCGATAATCCAGCTCTTGTTTGAATTTAAAGATGTGTTTTCTTGGTCTTACGATGACATGCCAGGATTAGGAGCCGATCTAGTAGTACACAAGTTGTCGATCTACCCTGACTGTCGCCCGGTGCAATAGAAGCAAAGGAAGTTCAAAATTGACATCAGTGATAAAATCAAAGAAGAAATCACTAAGCAGTTAAAAATAGGGGTAATTCGGGTGGTACAATACACCACGTGGTTAACTAATATTGTGCCTATGCCAAAGAAGGACGGAAAGACTCGAGTATGCGTGGATTACCGAGATCTGAATAAAGCAAGTCTTAAAAATAACTTTTCTTTACCGAACATCCACATCCTCGTTGATAACTGTGCCAAACATGAGATACAATCATTTGTGGATTGTTATGCGGGATATCATCAAGTGTTGATGGATGAAGAGGACGCCGAGAAGACTACTTTTACCACACCTTGGGGAACTTACTGCTACCGGGTCATGCCATTCGGTTTGAAAAATGCTGGAGCAACGTACATGAGAGCTATGACTACCATTTTCCACGACATGATGCATCAGTAAATAGAGGTGTACGTAGACGTGATTATCAAATCCAAAACTCAGGGCGATCATGTGCGAGACTTGAGGAAATTCTTTGAGAGGTTACGGAAGTACGACTTGAAGTTAAATCCGGCCAAATGCACTTTCGGAGTCCCATCAGGTAAACTCTTGGGTTTCATAGTCAGTAGAAGAGGTATTGAATTGGATCCCACAAAGATAAAATCCATCCGGGATCTACCTCCTCCCAGAACAAAGAAAGATGTAATGAGTCTTCTGGGCCGACTAAACTACATCAGTAGGTTCATCGCCCAATTGACTTCCACATGTGAGCCCATATTCAAGTTGCTGAAGAGAGACGCTGCAATCAAGTGGACAACTGAATGCCAAGAAGCTTTCGACAAAATCAAAGAATATATGTCGAACTCTCCAGTCTTAGTCCCGCCAGAGCCAGTGAGACCTCTTTTCTTGTATTTAACAGTCTTGGAAAACTCTTTTGGCTGTGTCCTCGAACAACGCGATGTGATAGGGAAGAAAGAGCAGGCAATCTACTACTTGAGCAAGAAGTTCACTAGTTATGAGGTCAAGTACACTTTGCTAGAAAGAACATGTTGTGCTCTAACTTGGGTCGCTCAGAAATTGAGACACTACCTCCAAGCTCATACGACTCACCTCATTACCCGGTTGGATTCTTTAAAGTACATATTCCAGAAACCAATGCCCACAAGAAGATTGGCAAAATGGAAAATCCTGCTCACTGAGTTTGACATAGTCTATGTCACTCGCACGGCAATGAAGGCCCAAGCATTGGCAGATCACTTGGCCGAAAACCCAATCGACGAAGAGTATCAACCATTGAATACCTACTTTCCTGATGAAGAGGTAAACACGACGGAAGTTGTTTCGGAAGACAGTCATGCTTGGAAAATGTTCTTCGATGGAGCGGTAAACGCTAAAGGTGTGGGGATTGGGGCAATCTTGATCTCTCCTGCCGGTCAGCATTACCCAACTATGGCTAGGCTCCGTTTCTTTTGCACGAACAATACGGCTGAGTATGAAGCTTGCATCATGGGTATGAACATGGAAATTGATCAGGGCGTTGAAGATTTGTTGATCATGGGAGATTCAGATCTGATTATCAAACAATCTCAAGGTGAATGGGAAACTCGGGACATTAAGCTCCTCCCTTACCGACAACTTGTGAACATTCTCGGAAAGCGATTTGCATCGATAGAGTTCAGGTGTATCCCACGATGTCACAATGAACTAGCTGATGCACTTTCCACTTTAGCTTCAATGCTACCTTATCCAAACAATGCCCATGTCGATCCTTTGGAAATCCAAATCAGGGAAAGACACATTTATTGCAATGCAATCGAAGAAGGACCGAACGTCAAGCCATGGTACTACGATATCAGGAGATTATTGAAAACACAAGAATACCCTGAACATGCTACTGCAGATCAAAAGAGGACCATTAGGCGACATACAGGTGGTTTCTTTTTTAGCGGCGAGGTCTCGTATAAAAGAACCCCGGATCTTAACCTCTTACGGTGTGTTGATGCTGAAGAAGCAGGAAGAATTATGCAAGAAGTACACGCAGGAGTGTGCGGGATCATATGAATGGGTATGTCTTAGCCAAGAAAATCCTTCGAGCTGGATATTAATTTATAACCATGGAGAAAGATTGTTTCAATTTTGTCCGGAAATGCCATCAATGTCAGGTGCATGGAGAACTGATTCATGCACCTCCAACTGAGCTACATCCCATGTCAGGCCCGTGGCCATTTGTCGCTTGGGGAATGGATGTCATTGGCCCGATTGAGCCGAAAGCTTAGAATGGGAACCGATTCATACCGGTCGCTATCGATTACTTCACAAAATGGGTCGAGGTTGTCACCCTCAAATCGGTCACCAAGAAAGCCATGGTGGATTTTGTACACTCGAATTTTATCTGTCGTTTTGGTATACCTGCAACTATCATCACAGACAATGCTGCGAATCTGAATAGTCGGTTGATGGAAGAAATATGCAAGCAATTCAAAATAACGCATATGAACTCCACTCCTTAGCGGCCCAAAGCCAATGGTGCCGTTGAAGCAACAAACAAAAATATTAAGAAGATTTTGAGAAAGACAATCCAGAGTTCTAGACAATGGCATGAACAATTACCTTTCGCCTTATTGGGATATCGTACTACAGTGCGCACATCGGTAGGAACAACCCCATACCTGCTAGTCTATGGAACCGAGGCTGTGATACCAGCAGAGGTAGAAATTCCTTCACTCCAGACGATTGTTGAAGCAGAGATTAAAGATAGCGAATGGGTTAAGACTCAATTGGAGTAGTTTACTTTGATTGATGAAAAGCGAATGGATGTAGTCTGTCATGGACAGTTGTACCAACGAAGGATGGCTCGTGCTTACAACAAGAAAGTATGACCAAGAAATTTTGAAGTAGGTCAGTTGGTTTTAAGATGCATTCTTCCGCATCACCAGGAAGCGAAAGGAAAATTCGCTCCTAATTGGAAGGGGCCATACATCATCAGGAAGATACTGCCAAGAGAAGCGTTATACTTGGGGGATATGGAAGGAAAAGATCCAGAGACAGCTGTGAATGCAGATGCTGTCAAAAGGTATTATGTTTGAGTTTGCTTCGGTGATGTCTTTACAAGTCGAAATGATTGAAGGCTTTTATTCCCGCTACCCAAACACTACCAACCCTTTTTGTATACCCTTTGAGCCGGTTACATATCCTTGGCTACCCTCTTTGGAATCCAAAACCAAAAAAAAAAAAAGTTTCCTGAACTACGTTCTGACTTGATTCCGAAAGGATACGTAGGCAACCTCTCCCTGAGGTTCAGTCACAACAAAACCAAAATCCTAAATTCCCCAAAAGTTGAAACTGGGGCAGATGATATAGCGATTCAGTTTAGATCCGTCAAGATGGTACCAAAGTTGTAATTTTGTCCATAATTCTTGTTACCCAAACCGAGCACAAGTCCTTCAAGATCGATGCGGAGAAATAGAAACTGAGAAAACATCATTGTTGCGATCCGAAGCATTTGGAATGGAAAGAAATAAAATGAGAGAGTCTTATTGGTGAAAACCTTCAGGCACCATGAGACGATGGAAGTAGAGAGATACAAAAAAAGAGAGTCCATTAGTAAAAACTCGCAAAGAGTGCTATCGGGCGATGGTAAGAAGAGAAATAAGAGAGGCCGATTGGCGAAAACCCGCAAAAAGGGCGCTATCAACCGAAAAGGGTATGTCACCACAAGAGGTCCTGGCACGGCTCCTCAGCTTGGAAACATAGGCCTGTTTTGGTTCACAAGGAAATGAGAGTTTGTGACGATCAAGCATCTAGTTCAAGAAGCATGTCATGTCGGTTTGAAGTTAGTATACACCCCAGATAAGTCCTTCTTTTCCCGTAAGGGACGCTTCTATTTTGATTCATTTTTTTTTTCTTCATTCTTTGTTCATTTTTCTTTCACATCCCTTTTTGTTTTAACTTTGAATCTCGAAATCATTACAAAGAAATGTGACAGGACCGATTATACAGAATTTCGTCTGGTAAAGAAGAAAGACCCAACCTCAGTGGTGTATTGATACAATTCCCGATAGATCATGGTGATTGATTATTTCCAAAAGAAAGGATCATTAGAAAGGAAATGGAAATCAAAGGCTAATGTCTTAGGAGAAACGGAATGAGACAGAAAGATAAGAGCCCGTACAGGAAAATCCTCATAGAAACCTGAGGCTAAACCCGGTCAGCATGAAAGGAAGTCACCCCAAAGCCAATTGGTAGCAAAGTTCTCAATGGAAATGGGGCAAAGATTAAGCAATGAAGATAATCAAGGCCACAAAGTCAACCACTTTTTCAACTGATAAAATGTTCTTTTTTGAAAGCAGGTCTATTTAATTGTGCAAGAAGAAGGTACAGCCCAAAGAAGTGAAATACGCGAGCATTGAAATGACTTTGAAACAAGGAGAATGCCTAAAAAGGGAAGTTTCTTTTCAAAAGCTTTATTTTATGCATTTGTTGATGGGTAAAAGGAAAATGCCTAAAAGAAGACCCAAAAGGAAGAAGAAAAGAAAGGAAAATGAAAACTCCAAAAGGAGAATCAAATCATGTCAGTTCAATATCTGTTTGGACCCCGGTCAGAAAACCGAGTTTCTTTCCGGCCAGAAAGCCGCAAAACATTATTTTTGAATTTCGGCCAGAAAGCCGTGAAAACTTCTTAAAACCTCGGTCAGAAAACTGAGGATCTCCCAGTCAGAAAACTGTGGAGCTATTTCTTTAAACCCCGGCCAGAAAACCAAGGGTCTTTCCGGCTAGAAAGCCGCAAAACATTGTTTTGAATTCCACCCAGAAAGCCGTAAAAACTTTCTTTGAAATCCCGGTCAGAAAACCGAGGATCTCCCAGTCAGAAAACTGCGGAGCTGTTTTTTAAACCCCGGTTAGAAAACCGAGGATCTCCCAGTCAGAAAATTGCGGAGCCACTTCTTAAATACCCCGGCCAGAAAAACGAGGGTCTTCCGGCCAGAAAGCCGTGAAACATTGTTTTGAATTCCGGCCAGAAAGCCGTGAAAACTTTTTTTCAGAAATTCCCGGTCAGAAAACCGAGGATCTCCCAGTCAGAAAACTTCGGAGCCATTTCTTTAAACCCCGGCCAGAAAACCAAGGTTCTTCCGGCCAGAAAGTCGTGAAACAACGCTTTTGAATTCCAGCCAAAAAGCCGTGAAAACTTTCTTTCAAAAATCCCGGTCAGAAAATCGAGGATCTCCCAGTCAAAAAACTGCGGAGCCGTTTTCTTTAAAACCCCGGCCAGAAAACCGAGGGTCTCCCGGCCAGAAAACCGTGGAACGTTCATATGTGAAACTATGATTCTCTTGACCAATACCAAAGAGTCTTTTAATCATTTTCTGTGTCAGAATTAACTCACGAAATTTTCCTAGAGAAACTGGGGCAGAAAAAAATTCGTTCGTTTGTTTGTTTTGATGTCTAAATAGGTTTGGCCTCGGGACGCAAGGATTGAGATAACCTATGAGTGGAACCTCAATCCAAAATGAAGAAAAGAAGAAAAGAACCAAAAAGAAAATGAGTTCAAATGTTGGAGTAAACAGAAGCGTGGATTGCTCAGAATCTGATTGAAGTCACATGCTCCGCCAATTCCATTTCACTCAATGTTACAGAAATAAGCAAGCACGCACAGCTTGCGAGCATCAAGATTATGATCGTGGTCTACAGCAAAATCAGCTAAGACTCAAGATCAAGTTTTCAAGAGAATCATAGATAGGAATCTTGTAACTCATAGTTTGATAGCATAGTTAGTTTAGATTTAATTTCTCTTTTGGTGTAACAAGGAGGTCAGTAAGCAGTAATAGCAGCAACGATAGCAACAGTAACAGCAAAGTGTCAGTTCACGGTAGTCCAGCTACCAATACTTCCCGAACTACATTGACCTGATTCCTGTTTAGCCCAGGATATGTAGGAGGCCTCCCGAAGCAAAGGCTCGGTCAAGATCTTTTCAAATGCTTCACACGGAGTGCTCAAACGGGCAAAAAATCGCTCGTATTTGCTCATTATTCTTTGCACGAAAACTCTTCACGTTTCCGCGTAAAGAGGGGCAGCTATGAGCACGTGATTTTTACCCTACATGAGAATTACTCCCAAAATCCAAAAATAAAATAGTTTTGCACTGCGTGTCATTTTCTGTGAATTTTGTGTGATTTTCTTAATTATTTGCATTTGTGTCTGTGCGTGATCATTTGTAAATTAATAAAAAATAAAAAATATATATATATATATCGCATTCGCATTCTTAGGATTTAATTTACAATTAAAAATAATTAGGTTTGTTTTACAAAATGAAAATCAAAATATATATATATATAAATAAATATGTATTTTATTCTATTTTTGTTGTCATTGTATGATATTGTTTTAATTAAATGTGTTAATTGGCGTGTTAATTGCTGTTAAGTATTAATATTTGTGTAGTTTTGATTTTGATTTTTTTTACAAATTAATTAGAATCTTTGTTTGATTTTAAAGAAGGAAAAGAAAGAGTTGGAAATTAAGAAAAAATTAGAATTGGGCCTTTTACATCCAGAGCCCAAACGAAAAACCAGCCTAAGATGATCTAGTCCACTACCCATCTCACCCGCCCGGTTCGACCCACCAACCCGTTTTTTTTAAGTGATTTGATCTGGACCGTTGGTTTCCATCCATCCAACGGTCCTAATTAAATCACTAATTTTAATTATACCGAAACCCCCAAACCCTAATTCATCTTCAATTTTTATTTCCACAAAAACGCCGCCCCTACCCAACCGTCTCCGCCTGCCAGAATTCGCCTCACGGCGGTTCCGGTAGGCCAATGGCCCCAAATTTAACATCATAGAATCCCCTAACCCTCATCTACACGAATCCTTTAACCACTTGTCTCGAATCATTCCTGAATTCTTCGAATATCAAATCGAAGTTCGTCGGAATCTAAAAATTACCCCAAATCACTTCAATTTTGCACCACAGCCTCCCCGGACCTTCCCCATGACCCTACCAAAACGGGTCCGGCTCAAATCTAGCCAGAGATCATAAAGCCCCAAAAACCAAACTTCAAGAACCCTAAATTTCGAAATAGGGATTTATTTTCGTATTTTTAGAGAAATTGGGGTCTAATAGACCTTAATTGATTTGTTTTCGCTTGAAAACATTTCAATTAAGGTCCGTTCGATTCCGAATACGAAATTCAAGTGGTCGGCCGCTGCCTTGTTTCAAATTTTTTGGAGGTATTGTTTTCTTTCCTTTCTTTCCTTGTTTATTTTATTTGTTTTGATTATGGTTGTCCGTTTATGGCAATTTTCTGTTTTTCCTCATCTATTTGGAACCCTTTATTCGGTCGATTTGTTATTTTTCTAATTCGTTTATTATAAGTGTGGTGTTATAAGATAAGAATTCGACTCGATTCGATAATCGTCGAATAGTTAGTTTCACAGCCCCCGTTTGTTTTGCCCAACCCTATGAATCTCGGCCATGTTTAATTGTGATAGTGCGTATGTGTTGTAATTGTAGTCGTAATTGTTCGATTAGTTGTATTAAATAGTAACACCGTTAACAGTGATTTGAAGTAATTTGCTCTGTTTTTGTTGATTGATTTTTCTGAGTTTAGCCGTTGAATTGGTTATTAGCTGTTATACATTGATTAAAAATAGATGGCTGCTATTAGCTCTTGTAGGGCAATTAAGCAGTTAATTAAACAATCAGTAGAGGGCTGCTGTTAGGAGTTGGCTAGTTTTTGAGTAGGGGGTACTTTTAATATTAATTAAGGGGTAGATATTGGTAGGGTTGAAAAGGGAGGTGCTAGTTGGACTTTATGGGTTGAAATTGGACAGCAATTAGGGGGTTTACTGATTGAAAGAGAGGCTGGTTCTGTTTTTCATTATATAAGAGGGGAGATATACACATACATACGGATAGAAAGAGAAAGAGATAGATTCTAAAAAAATAGAGGAACTAGAAGAAAAAAAGATAATCTGAAAGAGATTGAATTGAGATTGATTGGGAAATACACTGAGTTCAAAAGAGCTTCCTAAAACGATCCAATTTCAGTTTTGAAACCCAGATTTCATCTCATTTCTTTGCTTGGGATTTCGACTGCTGACATTTGCTGGTTTAGCTGAGGTTTGAGGCTATCTTTTGCTATTTCTCTGCTGTTTGGGTTTACTGAGTTCCATTGTTCGTTTTTCTTAGCCTTTATTTGGAGAAGGTTCAGTTTTGTATACGGATTTAGGTACACATCTCACTCTTGAACTTCTGCTTTCCAATTTAAAATGAATGTTAGTTATTCTTGGAAGTTATTTGATGAAATAGTGTAAGGTGGTTGTTTACTTTGTTTTCAGCATGAATGGATGTGAGCTTTGTTAAGTTTTTAGACTAAAAATCTACTATGGATTTGCCTGCTAAGAATCATATATCTGATGCCTTAGTGTGATAAATTGAAGTTCAAGCTGGGTTTTACTATCATCTCGCTGATTTGTTGTTGAACCTCGCATAGAATTTGGAGTCGAGAGTTGTATTATCGAGTTTATAATTATTATAAAAGAAGATTTGCAACTTCAGGTTCAATTTTCCTCTCTTTATATCTACGCGTCTCTGTTTTATTTCATGTGTTTTTTTAGCTATGAGGTTCAGTTTGTAGTCATTTACTTTGCGTTATAATCGAATTTCTTGCTGGTGAATCTCTTCACAGTGGTGTTACGTAATGAAGTATGTTCAGTCAGTAAAAGCTAAATTTGAAGGGTCGTCCTCTATGCTTATGCCTTAGTTGTTGTCATGGTGTCGAGTTTTCATTTGAGTCAAGATCTCTAGTTAATTTTCTGCATTTAAATGTCTATTTGTATGGTTCTTTTATGGAAATGTGACTGCTTGTTCGAGGTCGGATGTCTGCTTAAGTTGCTGCATTGCTGAGTATTGTTAGCTCTTTCCCTGCTGAATTGAGTTGTAGTTTGCTGTGCCTAGATTAATGTGGGAGGTGTTGTTTATCCTGGATTCAATATAAGTTTATGAATTCAGGAAGCCGTTATTTGTTTTTGCTGTGGTGTTGTTTAGTTAACAGAGTTATCAGGACCTGCTACGCATGCTAATAGATAGGCGACTTAATGCTTGTCCTAAAGCAGTAGCTGGTCTGTATTTCAGTTGCCCAGGTGATGAACTGATTAACTTAGGTTCTAGGAAAAGGTTTGGTTCATTCTTGTCATGTGTGATTTAGCTGATCATATATGCTCATACTCGCTCTACTTCCCTTCCTCTGGCCAAATGTCGTCTGCTTTGTTACTACTGTAGTAATTTTGCTCTTTCGAGCTACTGAAGAAGTCAATTCAGTAGTAAATTGATCCAATAACCTACAGCATCTTGGAACCTTTGTTTGGACTGTTAGTCTGTTAAAAATTTTCTTTTACGAGCGGCAGAATTAGTATAGAATTTTGAAGTTCAGTTATGACCATTACAGCTGGAAGTGATTCAACTGTTCTAGGATGCTGGGAAAGCTGCATCTCAGTTGTTTCCTCATTCCATTCTAGATTTTTATAACAAGATTTAAGATTGAAGTTTGCAAATCTTTTCAACGGCTAGGTTGTAGGTATATTGCTGATCAATCATTTTTTAGATGGTTATAGTTTCATGGCTACACCTTATCTACTTTCTTTTTCTCGCTGGTAGTGTCATGCACTGGAGCTCTATTATGGGTACGTTTATTTGTTAGGCAGAGATTGAGAAAACTTAGGCCTTTTTTCATTTCTTTTTTTTGTTATGTCTTTTCTATTCGAATTAACCAAGAATGAAGTGTTCTAGTCCAATGTTTTTACACCATAGTTAATTGTTCATTCATTTCCTCTGGATGCTTTGAGTGTTTGCTGAGCTTTGTATCTGTTATGTGTTGTGTGTAATTATATCGTTCATCACATGTTGGATTGAGTTCACACTACTGTCTATCAGAAAGCCTCAAATTTTAAGCAAATAAAAAGTTCTTAAGCGGTAAAAAGATAAATACACATAGGTCTTAAAATCAGTAATCAAATAATTTTAATAAGCCAAGTATGATCAAAGCGACCGTGCTAGAACCACGGGATCCGAGGATGCCTATCACCTTCCCTCGGATCAACAGAATTCCTTACTTAGAATTTCTGGTTCGCAGACTTCATTTGGAAAGTCGAAAATTTCCTCGATTTGGGATTTAAATAAATCGGTGATTTGGGACACCATAATTTATTCCAAGTGGCGACTCTAAAAATAAATAAATAATCCTGTTTCGAATATTGTCACTTAAATTAGAAAAACTCCATTGCGCATCTACCCTTCGTGGTAGGGCGCGCCAAAAGGAGGTGTGACAGGAACTATGGCCATATGCAAAAGCAAGGGGGATTATTTCTATCTATTTTTTATTTATTTATTTTTCAACATACATACAATAAAACAACTAAAATAGCACATGATTACCTAAACAATCTCTTCACCTCACACTTAAAATTATGTATTGTCCCCAATGCACACCATAAATAGTAATAATAGGGCAAAAGAAACTCCATGGTAGACTAAAGGTCGATGCATTAGAAATTCATGGGATACTTAGACTTCTTCAGCATTAGTCTTTCGTGCGGGTACCTCACACTTAGTTCCAACTATCTAGTTTGTTGTTGTATCCTTTCAATAGCTTTTCTTTCCATGCTCCTAGAAAATAAAAATTCGACACTACAAGAATAATACAACAATAAAAGAATTAAAAAAAAGTAAAACTATTTGCTTTCCAACAAGCGCTTGATTTAACGCCGTGGCACAATGCGAATCACGTTTTGCCTCCACCTCGAGCTTATGAATTGAGTCCTAAACTTTTCTTCAAACTTATGATTATGCTCCTGGGTGGTGGAATGAATCTAACTGGCCCGAGAAAACAATATAGTATTTTGCACTTCTTAGCCTTTAGATGAGGTATGTCATCCTGACTTTCATGCAAGAAGAATTCCAGAATATAGGCACCTTGTTCCTCATTCCTTGACTCCTCAAGCTCGGATGACTCCATCTCTATATCATCATTCTAACATGCGAAGAAATACTTGAAGTGTGGACCAATGCGCTCAACTACATGAATTTTGAATTGTCAATATTCTCAATACCAATAACACTAGCGTAAACTAGATATGTATCCTCAATGTCCTTGGTTGACTCTAGTATCTATTCTGCAACATAGGCATCCTCAAAGTCTATTTTGATTGATTGTTGTTGTTCTACTATGGACCCCTCTATTGGTACCTCAACTTTATCTCTAATACACACTGCTCCTAGCTACTACTCATAATATTATCTAGTTGAGCATATAAAGCCTCAACCAATTGCCTCACTTGTGCCTCCAAGTTATTAATAGTTGGCTCTTGCCTTTGGATAGTATCCCATTTCCTATTTCTCGTATCCCCTAGCCTTTGCATTTGTAGTTGTTTCTTATTATTCCATTCCATAAGATACTTTAACATATCTTTGATCTTTTTTAGGTTAGCTTCCCTGGGTTCTTTGTTTCTATTAACCATCATAGCAAAGGGTAGAGAGAGGACAAGACATATTATAACACCCATGAAAGTGACTATTTTGACCACCACATATATCCCATATATTCCACACGTAAGATAGTTGGTGCACTCGCTCTTAAAAATATTTTGATAATTTATTAATGGATGATTTCCTCCACAATTTGCATAAAGGGATCAAAAGTAGAATTACCAATACCTAACTCTCATAAATCTAAGATTCCATGTGTTCTAAAATCACTAGTTAAAACAAAAAAAAATCAAATACAAGAAAATAAAACTAAAATTGTAAACATGCAACCTAACAATATGTACACCTACAACTACACCGTTTGTTCCAATGATGCCAAAATTTAATCACGCCAAACTCTAGTCCTAAAAAGGATAAGCAGTCGTTGTAAATATAATCCGATCTAAAAGTTCGGAGTCGAATATCACAAAGAACTAAGGCTTACCTACAACTGTTCAATATCACTAAGAAGGCAAGCTCGAAGAGTTGCTATGATATAGATATTAAAATTCTTATGCTTAAAATTAATTAACAAATTAAATATTAAATCAATAATTAAGATATTAAGGTTTGGAGACTAAATTAAGGAGATCTAGAGTTATTATTTTCCCACTTGTCAGAATCCTTCCCGCTACGTCATCTATACTTTTGCCTAAGTATTCTCTACCCATCGTGAGTATTTTAGGTGTCGTATCTCTCTCTAGAGCAACTATCATAATTTACTAGACGCATCCTCTTGAACTACGCTAGTGACACTAATTCACAGTTCACTACAGTCACACCAAGGTTTTGTTATTTATAATCTCATCTTTAAACCCTCTGTATTGATCTCTCACATACATTAGGAGTGATATTGTTCAACAAGTACCTAAATACGCGCTCTCTCACAAGAAATGTACATACTAAATATGCACAGTTAATTGATGGTCATTCAATCAACAACAATAAACACGTAGTTGAACAAACAGAGAAATTCGGCGGCTCGATTATATAAAAACCTAATAAGCATTCATCCTACAGAAGGTTCCATCAAAACCCTAGATCACAAATTAGTTATTTAAAATAGTATGCAAAACTACAATACTAGAATTCATAACCAATAATAAAAATAGGAAAAAGGAAGTGAAAAACTCATAGAAGAAATTTCCGCCTTACTCCTAGTGTGTTCTTGCCTCCTTTGGCCAATTTTTCCTCTCTAAGAATGTGCACTTTTCATCTCCAAAAATGTCTTCTCCTTCTCAAAATTGTGTTTAAGGACTATTTATATGGGATAGGGTTAAGCATGGGGCCAAAATAATTCAAATGCCACTTCAAAATAGCCTTTTTAGGATAGCTCGTTCACTCTCTCGTGCGCACGCAAGAGTGAACGAGCGAAGTTCTTCTCTTTTTTTTCCTTTTAGGTCTCTCCTGCACTTCCATGCCTTTCTTTCCACACTTCAATTTTTTTTCTCATAATTTTCCTTAGCTAGATCATTCACTCTTTCGTGTGCACGCGAGAGTGAGCGAGCGAAGTACTTCTCGTACCTTTTAGTCACAAATCAACTCTTTTGCTCATCTTTTGTCCAACTTGCTCCAACACATAAGAATGCATGCAATGGGAATATTCAATACAAAAACCCATATAATTTCCTATGACCACACTAGTTATGAGATGAAAGTACAGAGAAAAATATGTATTTTTGGTCGTTTATCAATGGTAGAGCTCACTATTTATAGTTGCACCTAGGGAACAAGGTTCTAGGATCAAGCTCCTATTAAATGACAATTATGAGGGCCATTGAATGATGTGTAATAGAAGACAATGAATGCCATATTCTCTGAAATGGACCATCCACTTAATGGTATAGAATAGTCTTCATTAAATGTTATCGGGTGTCAGACAGTTATTTCGCTTCCGATAACAAATAAGATTGTTGCCTATGGTTCTGACTGTCTTCTGTCTTCGGCTCTACATGGAACTTTCTCACATGATAATTTAATATGAACATATTTTACCTTATACAGATAGTCCCCCCGCTTTTCGGTGACATAACTTTGTGTCATAAAAAAGTTGGCAGAAACATTCTTTTTGGCGAGAATTACATTGATTCCTCTAAAAAGCTACTGATGGTTGATTAGACAGACGTATCTCCGTATTTAATACCCCAAACACTTATCATAGCATCATTCAACAAAACTTTTGCTGGTTATCGAGGTAATCATGGACACAAATTTAGCCGCCTAAAACTTTACTTATACACATTAGCTTCTTTCATACATACTCCATAATTCTCCAAACTCTCTCATACTTCCTTCATTCAACTGGTATTTTCCATCCCTCAATCAAGCGCTACTTGAAAGTCAAGATAGATTCCACTCTCAGTTATTAGGTACCTTTGTTTTAAGCAAGAACTCTTAATCGTTCGTATCCCACACCCATGGGCTACTTTACTGAGATGATGGTTGAAGTTTACAGGACTCTGATTATATGGTTTATCCCATGTTGTTTTCCCGCTTGTGGTTTTGAAATTTGTCAAAACGAAAGCATTCACTGAGTTACTTATGAAATCTCAAATCTCTCGACCCAAAAAAATTATTTATATGTCCAGGTCATAGAGATTCGGAATCCTTCTCCCCCACCTTTTAGCCTTCTGGAACCCCGAAAAAAACAACTAAACAAAATACAAATAAAGGTTGCACAAGAAGAAAAATCAGAGGTAGCGCTAAGGTGCGATGGGAATGTAAAAATAACAATAGTTTCGCATAAGGATCTTTATATGGAATGTCAAAAAGATCGGTAAAGTCGACAATCAGAGAGATTCAATTTTCTTTAACTCTCTTCAGATGAAAAATCTTTTCCTTCTTCTATAGCATATAATTTCTTCTTTTTCAAAGAACACCGGTTCCTCCAAGAACAATAAGAAAGCTAAGGGCACTGCTCCTCCTATAGTTAACACCATCATCCCTAGAAGTCTTGTTACAACAAAAGACTTTGAAGAGAAATTTCCTTCTGTTAGCTCCCGTACATAGGCCGTTAGCAGATATCCTCTTTCCATATGACCTTCAACCATTCCCTATGTGAAGGAACTATCGTATCTATGACCTAGACATTATCGCTCCCGACCTGGCGGAGCGGGTAACCTTAACCAATAAGGGTTTACGTATTTCTATATGTATACCTTCGTTTTGGGGACCTTCTCTCTCAGGGAACATCTTGAGTCTGTTGTTGAAGAGTTTTCCTCCACTATCAAGTGTGTTTGGCATAGGTGAGTCCCTTTGTGTGAAGGTTAATTGCTTGCCTTCAGTGCCTGTGCAGGGAAATGAGGGAGGAGCCAACTTAGCTTATGTGACGAACCTTTATTCCCTCAAGATCTTCTGTGGGGGAGCGGGAGGGGGGGAGGGGTTGAACAATTTCAACAATTGAGACCACTATGATTACTATAAAACATGGATGATGATATTACAGTGGGTTGAAAGAAGAGTTTATTTTAATTGCCACCAGCGTCATCATCCTGACATCGGGTCCTTCCTTCCCGAAATTATGGAACTGCACTCGTAAGTATAGCATATTAACTTTTCTATCCTTGTTAATGATCCTTTTCTTTCCTTGTCAAAGATCCTTTCCTCATCGTTATTAAATTTTCTTTCTTTTCCAACCTCAGCGACTCGATGGGTTACACCTTTGGTTGAGGGCTTGGACCAATGGGTTCAATATTTTTTGGACGTTACTATGCCCAAAACCCCCTCATTGAAAGAGTTGTCCCTGAAATATGGGTGGAAGGACAAAATCATTGTAAGTTAACTCATCATGCTCTTACCCTTTTCTTATGAGTAAACTATCTAATTTTTCTCTTCTACTAAACATAGGTTTGCCCCAAGGCTTGGTTGTCATCCCTAAGAAGGACATTTTGGCTGATCCTACTGATGTGGCGAGGTTGTTGTAGAAAAGTTTTTCATAGGCATACATCTCCGGACCTGTTTCTGGCATAAGTGTTTCTTCTTGGAGTCCCCGTCCAGAGAACAAGAAACTAAAACAAAGGCGTTCTTCCGCGGCCGGGGGAAAGAATAAGAGAGGGAAGAGTGCTGCCCCCGATACATGTATGGATGTCATGGTGACGACCCTCCGCCTGGGCTGGCCATTGATACCGTGATGATTGATGATGTGGAAAAAGCTAGTGAGGATGGAGCTTCTCTTCATAGAAGACGATGATCATCCTCAACTCAACAGACCGCTCAATCTGTTGAGTTTGTTACACCAGTCAAGGATGATGTCTTGGTGTTCTAGGGGGGATGTGAAAAGGCAGAAAATGCTGACTCACACTTTCGGACCCCAGTTGCTGCTCCCGGTACTTTAGGGCTGAATACTAGGTTTTATTTATCTTCGGCTGACGAGTAACTAATAGCCAGCATGGTGTTTGTTGTAACTACTCCTCACCCTTCATCATTATCAGCTTCATCTCCATCTTCACCAGCACCAACAACTACGACACTGTCTCTACCTCTAACAACGCTTCCATCAACAACAGCTAAATCATCTCCTCCGACCGCATCTGCCGAAGAAGAGGGTGTTCTACTCCCTCAGTCCCCAGTTCAAGGGAATTTGGGGCAAAACAACTCTCCCCCCTCAGAGGATCCGTAAAGGCAGAGGAGAGTTACTCTCTCGGTCTCCACTGTATGAAACTTGTTATTCCGGTCGGTCGAGCTTGTTCATTATCTAAAGCCTTTGGCAATAGAGAAAGATTTGGAAAAGATAGATGCTCTGTTGGAAGAATTCTTGTTGAACAACGCCATACACAACGCCGCAATGGTACATTCTTGACTTCCCTTGTTAATTCTTCTTTTTTTCCCAATATTTTGAGTTTAACTTCCTTTCGTTTTATTCCAATTTTCTTGCTTCTAAAGGCCTCCAAAGGTTGATTCGGGAAAAAGAAGAGCTTACTTCTGCACGGGATCAACTTTTGGGTGAGTGGGAGCAAACTGTTGCTCGCCTCTATAAATTGGAAGCCAAAGCCGCTGAGGCTGTTGTGTTGAAGACTCATTTGCGACAAAGCAAACAAGAAATGGAAACCCTTACCTAAGAGATTGGTCCGCTAGGGGTTCAATTTGACTAAGCCAAGGACAAATGGGTAAAAGTCCACAGTGTAGTTCTTTTTGCAACTGATCGTGAGGTTGCCTCTGCTTAAAGATTGACTAACTTAGAGGCGACCTTGAACTCCAAGTAGCTTGCTGTTGTAGGGGTGAAAGATGCCCAATTAGAGGAGAAGTACAAGAATACTATTGAGCGACTTCCCTCGTTGTTGAGATAACTTATGTTATGTAAAACATGAGATAAAAACCTTGGTAGAGGCTAGAGTGGGTATCATTGACTTTGATGCCAAAATTGATAAGGCCGCAAGCTTGAGTTGGCTGCTAAGAGTGGTCTCCCGATTGAGCATGATATTTCCAGTTCTTCTGGTTCCGATTCTAAAACTTCGAGAAATGGAAGGTGAACATGTTGAAGACCGAACTAATAGGGGCCAATATATTGAATAATCAATGGATCTACCTACTTCAATTTGGGGCGCAAATACTTCTCTTCCTCCTGGCTCTATAGATGTAGCATTTTAGCTTTTATTTTTTTTTCCAACTTTTGTATCTGTGCTGTTTTGGAACGTTATTGTAAATAAAGACATCCTTTTGATCAAGTATTGTTTAAGTCCTTATTTCGTTAACGAGTTTTAATCTTTACATTATCTTATTCTTTTTTTCTTAAAAGCTTTGCGCAAGCTTTACTGTCACGTCTTATTACATAAAGCCTTAGGTATATTTTCCCTGAAAGCATTTGGATTTTGGGCATAAATCCTTTGGAATCAACCCTTTAAGATGAGGGTTTTTATAAGAGGGGGCCCTATTATGTTTACGGTGCTCATGAAGATGACGTCTCGTGTTTATTATGGCACTAGCATTTGAAGTACTTATTTAATTTCCAAATGATAAAATCAATTCATCAATCAAAGAAGAAACAAGATGGAAAATAAAATTACTTTACCTTTTTCCTTTCATTTTCAAAAAGTATATAAACATTTGTTATGTTAAAGAGAAATTGCCATTTCTTGTGGCTAATTTATACAACTTGTTTCTATAGGGCTGGCCATGCAATCTCGATGACACAATTATGTTCCCAATTTTCATTCTTTGACATGGCAGCCATTGTTGTTACATTCTAATATTATCCCCCAGTGTTTGAATTCGAAGAATGTGAATTGGAACATTGGCAATCTTTCACCTTCAAGGATTCCACTAATGAATTTCTAGACAATCTTTCACTTGTTAACACTTCGCTTCCACTTAGGAATTTATGCTATATATCAAGCGAAAGATTATCTCATGATACTCTAGTGGTTTTTACTTGTGAACGGTCGGGTAACCTTTAATTCATAGTAAACTTATTTTCTCGGTGGGAATTTTGCTATAGAGCCATAATTTATCTAACCGTCCCAGCGTGGTTCTTCGCTTGTGTGCTTTACTATTAAATGTCTTATTGTTGCCGTTGAAACTTTCTTCATAGTATACTTTTCGTTGATGCCTTGTTAAAACCTTGCCAGAAAAAACCCAATTGGGACAAAAGCTGGACAAAGGGAAAAACAGTGTAGCTCATAATTCAAGTACAAATGATGTTTGTCCGCAATAATATCTCTTAAGATGCACCATATTCCAGTTTCTTTGCAATTTTTCTCCATTCTGATTCTCTAACTCATACGAAACTTTCTCGAGGACAGCTGAAACCTGGTCGGGCCCTTCTCAGATTGGGCCTAACTTTCCTGTGTTGATTTTCCAAGTGTTTTGAGTTACTCTCCTTAAAGTCAAACCTTCCATTTTAAAGTAACAAAGGTTGGCTCTTTGTTTGTAACATATTTCCATTCTCTGAATTTGTGCCACCATCCTTATATGTGCCAAGTCCTTGCGCTCATCAAGTAACTTCAAGTTGACCAGCATTTCTTCATTGTTCGCTTCTTCGTTTGCCTTGAAATACCTTAAGGTTGGCTTCCCTACTTCCACCAAAATTAAGGCTTCTGCTCCATACACAAGCAAAAAAAGGAGTTTCCACCGTGCTCGATTTGGCCGTTGTTTGGTATGCCCATAAAACTATGGGTAGTTCCTCAGGACATTTACCTTTAGTCGCTTCCAACCTTTTCTTGAGGTTTTCTATAATCACTTTGTTTGTTGTCTCTGCCTGACCATTTATGTTCGGATGATATCCTGAAGATGTGATCCTCTTTATTTTCAAATCTTTAAGAAACTTTCTCATCTTTGTGCTGATAAATTGCGGCCCATACCTGCAGATTATGTTTTTCCATAAGAAATCCACCACTTCGCGTTCGCCAATTTTTTGATGAGGACTTGCTTCCACCCACTTAGAAAAATAGTCAGTCAAAATCTAAAGAAATCTTACCTTACTGGGAGCTGGTGGCAGCGGTTCGACGATGTCGATCTCCCACTTCATGGACAGCCACGGAGACAAGGCTGAATGTAATGGTTCCGCCGGTTGATGTACTAGCGGTGCGTCGCGTTAGAAATTATCACATTTTTGTATGAAAGCTTTGAATTCTTGTTCCATGCGAGGCCAATAATATCCTGCCCTTACTAGTTTTAACACTAAGGAATCTGCATAGTTTCCGCATATGCTTTTGTGGACCTCTTGCATAACGTAATTTTCTTTGGATGACGGACCATCTGACTTTAGAAAGATTTTCTATACAATTGACGTCTTTTGAAACGATACCATGCTGCTTTGACATACAACACCCAAGATACCTTGGAATCTTCAGGCAATTTTCCATGCTCGAGATGACCGATCATCTCATTCCTCCAGTTCCAAACTAAATTAGTATTATTTACCTCGTAATAGCTATCTGTATCTAGTATCGAGTACATTAGTTGTACTACCATCCTTCACTCTGATCCTTTCATTACATCAATGAGCTAAGGATGACCAGTGCATTTGCTTCTGTATTTACTTCCCTCAGGATGTGAGTGATCGACCATTCCTGAAATTGAGCCAACTGAGCTTGGACCTTCAATACGTATTGTTGCATGTGCTCTTCTTTGGTTTCAAAGGTCTCGTAGACCTAATTTACCACCAAATATGAGTCATACTTGATTTCTATGACCTTGTAATCTAGTCCCCGAGCCAGTTCGAGTCCAGCAACCAAAGCCTTATTCTCTGCTTCATTGCTAGTTAAAGGGGTCATTTTGATGGAGGCAAGGTTAATAATGCTAAATCCGATCCCTTTTATATTGGAAGCTCCATCCGTGTATAAGGCCCAAACCCCCGATGTCGATCTAATACCATGACAACCTCCATGGTTGCTAAAGACATCAATGCCAAACTGAAATCGACCACAAAGTCAGCTAAGACTTATGACTTAATCATATTCCTTGGTTTATTTTTGTAAGGCCCCGTAAAACTTTTTGTGCTTGAAACCTAGTAGTCGTGTTGTCATGGTCCGAATAAGGTGTTAGAAATACGTAGAATTCAAGCTCGCCGTGGTTCGGACCTTTGGTAGTGATTTAAGTTTCAAAAATTGAAAGAATAAATTTTCCAAAAAATGTCAATTCTGCGGCCAGGAATGCGATCGCGGATCTGCTATGCGGACCGCATTCCTACCATAGAGTTTACCGGAATGTTTCCAAAAATTGTTTTGAAAATGCGGTCCAATATGCGATCGCAGAATGGAAATACGGACCACAGATCCACAGCATAATTTCTTGAGAAATTTTTAGTGTCAAATCTGCGGTGCAATCTACGACCGCAAAACACGAATGCGGACCGCATTCTGGTCGCATATCATAATAGAACATGTTCATTTTTAGGGGCAACTATGCGGTCCATTATGACCGCATGTTGATTCTGCGATCGCAGATGCGACCGTAGAATTGACTCGGCCCAGATTTTTATAAAATTTTGACCCGACCCCTTCTTTAATAAAACACCCCCAACCTTCATTTTTCTCCTATTTTCTTAAAAAAACTAGAGAGAGGAAATAGGTGTTCTAGAGAGAGAGGTCTAACTATCTTCAAGGATTGTTCCAATCGTTTGGTCCGGAAGATCCTAAGTCAAAATTCATCTTGCCCAAATCTCTAAGAGGTAAAAACCCTAGTCATTTTCCTCTAATTTTTCAGTTTTCAAAGGTAAAGAAAGAATTGCATACAATAGCTTTTGAAAATAGAATTTAACACTCATGCATGTTATTTGAACTTGAATTTTAGTAAAGAGAAGTGGGTAGGAATAAGAGTTTGCAAAAACAGAAGTCGGAAACTTAGGACAACTTGGGTGAGCTTAAGTAAGAGATTGAAAGAAGTAAAATTCGACTCCAGGTATGTATGACTAACTTTGATTCTTGTGAAATCGCCCTTATGTGTGAAATTCGTTTGGCATGTGTTAATTTGAGAGATTGTGTGTAATTCTTTGATTTTGTTGTTGGGTATTCAATTGATGTTGAACTATGTGTGGTGTGGTATGGAAATATGAACCGAAAGATAAGAAGGGAATTGAAATTGGTAACGAATTAAGAACAATTGTTGTGACGGCATACATGGTTTCTTGTGGGAAGAAATGAAACACTTGATTTGTGATAAATTGTTGAACATAATGTTATGGATTCTCTCGGAAATGTAAATACTGTAACTTTGTTGTAATATCGGATTGAAAAATATTTGAAAACATGAACCAATTTGTAAATTGCCTATTTGCACTTGTTGTGATCTTGTGTTGTGCCTTGTTTTCTGTTTGTGATTGTTGTGATTGAAACAGTCCGGTGGGATCGGGTTGTGCACCGCAACATGAAGTAATAAGGTGTGGGTTTGGGTGATAAGGGTGGTCGGGGTAATAAGGATGGAAATCGATCAAAATCGCTATTGAAATTGATATAAAATCATTTATGCCAAATTGTGAAATGAGACA
The DNA here is from genome assembly GCA_032618575.1 of Nicotiana noctiflora. Classification (NCBI taxonomy): domain Eukaryota; kingdom Viridiplantae; phylum Streptophyta; class Magnoliopsida; order Solanales; family Solanaceae; genus Nicotiana; species Nicotiana noctiflora. The sequence continues at coordinate 67,232 of JASVEL010007519.1, forward strand.
GCAGGAAAGTTTCCAACCTGTGAGGCACTGATTTCCCCTTTGTTTGACTTGATTGTGCTGATATAAAATCATTCCATGTTTGTTTGGTTGTTTCCTTCTTGTTGATCTTTAATTGTGGTTGAGTTGAGAACTACTTGAAACGAAGTAAATGTGGGAACATGGTTGGCTGGCTTTATTATTTCTTGGTGTAATCATTTGTTGTCTTATCATCGTGATGTACTTTTAATGGCTTGATTTTACTTGGGACAAAGCTTGTCCATACATACTAGTACAATTCCAGTGTACTAACGTCCCTTTTTCCGGGGACGCTACATTCGTGTTATGATTGTAGGTGGATCAGTAGCAGGTACTTCAGCTTATCAACAGTAGCATCCTCCATCTTCCACTGCCCGTTTTGGTGAGCCCCTTTCTTTATCGGGTCTCTGTGTGGCTCATGCCACTTCTGTTATATTTTATTTTGATTTTGTGTAAGGTATAGCCGGAGCTTTATTACTGGCAAGTATTGTACCATCCTTTGTATCCTAGAGGCTCTGTAGACATGTAAACTATGGGATTTCAGTCTTATGTATATATTATGTTGGCGTTGTAAATTGTAAACTTGTTAGTAAATTAATCGTATGGTTATGTTTGTACAATGTGAATTCAGTTATAATTGGTAAGATCTTTGGCTTATAAGTAATAAACAACACAGGGGTAACGTGCGGGTTAGGAAAGGTACCCAGGTCTGCTTGACTGGGGCTACCCGATCATGCGCCGGTCATGTCCCTCGAATTGGGGTGTGACAAACTTGGTATCAGAGCCTAAGGTTTTTAAAGTATCCTAGGATGTCTCGGAGCCCATGTCTAGTAGCGCCCTTCTTATCGGTGTGTTGTCAACCACATCTATAAGTTGGGGGCTGCACGGACATTTAGGAATTTACCCATTTCGTTGTTATTCTATATCCTGCGGTAAAGTGCATAGTGGAATTATTTATGTCTAATTCGCGCCTTGTTCCAAAGCTTTTCAGAATATGGCGCCTAAGAAGAAGGCTAGACTCGGCCTTAGGGCCAATGCCAGCCCAAGTGTGGCTGCAAATCATGTACCCGATGCAGTGGGCGAGAATGACCCACCAGTCCTGAATTTGCCTGGACTGTCTATTCCAAACCCAAGTGTCCCTGTGTCGGCTGCGGTAGAAGATGCCACCATTTCTCCGGCCAGTGCTCCTGACTCTAATACTGTCCCAGTTCTGGTATCTCTAACGAGGATCTTATAGGAGTCATTCACATGTTGACACAGTTAGTGGCCGCCCAGGCCCAGAGATCCCATGATGCCCCTGCGTCCTCCAGTGGACAGAGAGATTCTTCCAGTTCAGGAGTCTACAAGTTCCTGTGGTTGGCCCTTCTAGAATTCTCAGGCACAGACCTAGAGGCCGATCCACAGTGACGAAATATATAAGACTCTCAAAGTAATGAAGGCAACATATATAGAGGGGGTAAAGGTTGCCTCATACAGGCTGAAGGGAGCGGCACGTTCATGGTTCGAGATGTGGGAGGATTCCTGTGAGGAGGGGATCCCTCTGGCTAGATGGGAGGAGTTTGTAGATGCCTTCATGGACTATTTCTTGCCTGCTGACACAACGGCAGCCCGTGCCACTGAGTTCAAGGTCCTCAAACATGGTAGTATGAGTGTTTGGGAGTATCACATGGAGTTCGTGAGACTGTCCAAGTATGCTCCTCAGCTAGTGTCGACCATGGATGCTCGGGTTCGACGGTTTGTTCAGGGCCTTAGCCCTTTGGTAGTAAATAAGGATGCCACAGCAGCTTTGCACTCAGACATGAAGTATGGGAGGATTGTGGGGTTTGCTCAGGCCACAGAGTCTAGGAAGTTAAAAATTCCTGCGAAACGAAAGAGTAGCAGCAGGGCCGGTTCAATGGGTCATTCAGGGAGATCACTTTGAGGGAGAGGGTCATCAGGGCCATCCCAGTCATATGCTCAGTCCTCCGTGAGTGCACCGCCATCTGTGCACAGTCATTAGCTGGATAGTCATTCGAGACCAGGTTCAGACAGCATGTGGTCTCGCCAGTCTGGTCGTCCTGGAGTGAGGTCCCAGCAGCAGGGGAGACCTACATTCCCCAAGTGTGGGAGGTTTCATACAGAGACCTGCTATATCGATATCCCGATATGCTTCAGGTGCGGGTGAGAGGTCACATTCAGCGGGACTGTCGTGCACCCGATCAGGGTATGGGTAGGGGATCTGCTCAATCGTCTGGTTCCTCGGCTGCTACATCATCAATGCATCCTCCAGCTTCAGTAGGTCATGGTGCAGCTAGGGGTGGAGCTCATGGTAGGGGTGGACCTAGCCGATTCTATACGCTGAGTGGCCGCCAGAATGCTGAGGCTTCTCCAGATGTTGTTATAGGTATCTTGTCTGTTCAGACTATTGATTGATATGCCCTTATTGATCCGGGGTCCTCCTTGTCTTATGTCACCCCGTTCATTTCTTTATGTTTTGGGATAGAACCCGAACAGCTTCATGAGACGTTCTCTGTATCGACTCTGGTTGGTGATTCTATTACAGCCTTACGAGTCTATAGGAATTGTATTGGTGAGTGGTCGTGTTACCACAGCTGATCTTATTGAGCTTGGGATGGTAGATTTTAATGTAATTATGGGGATGGATTGGCTTTATTCGTGCTTTGCCAAGCTTGACTGTCGAACGAGAGTCGTGAGGCTCAAGTTCCCTAACGAGCCAGTTATTGAATGGAGAGGAAATGGTGTGGTGCCAAGGGGTAGGTTTATTTCTTACCTTAAGGCTTCTAAGATGATCAGGAAGAGGTGTATCTATCATTTGGTCCGGGTAACGGACACCACCTCGGATGTGCCTGCCCTCGAGTTCGTGCCAGTTGTGAATGAGTTTCTCGAAATGTTTTTAAATGAGCTTCCAGGGATCCTGCCAGATAGGAAGATTGATCTCGGGATTGATGTATTGCCAGATACTCAGCCAATATCCATTCCACCATACAAAATGGCGCCAACTGAGTTAAGGGAGTTAAAGGAGAAGCTGAGGGATTTATTAGAGAAAGGGTTCATATAACCGAGTGTGTCGGCGTGGGGTGCTCCGGTTCTTTTTTGTCAGAAAGAAGGATGGATCACTTAGAATGTATATTGATTATCGGCAGCTCAACAAAGTCACCATCAAGAATAAATATCCTTTCCCTCGGGTGGATGATCTGTTTGACCAATTGCAAGGATCAAAGGTTTTCTCTAAAATTGATCTACGGTCCGGGTACCACCACTTGAAAATCAGAGAGCAGGATATTCCTAAGACCGCCTTCAGAACTCGTTATGGTCACTTCGAGTTTTTTGTCATGTCTTTTGGGCTAACCAATGCCCCAGCAGCTTTCATGGACCTTATGAATCGGGTTTTCAAGCAATTCCTAGATTCCTTTGTGATTGTATTCATTAAAGACATCCTCATTTACTCTCGGAGCAGGGAGGATCATACCATTCACCTTATAGCAGCATTGCAGACCCTTCATCAGCACCAATTGCACACCAAGTTCTCAAAATTTGAATTTTGGTTGGAGTCTGTAGCCTTTCTGGGACATGTTATTTCCGATGAAGGGATTCAGATGGATCCTCAGAAGATTGCAGCAGTGAAGGATTGGCCTAGACCCACGGCCCCGACAGAGATTCGTAGCTTTTTGGGTATGGCAGGGTACTATCGGAGGTTTGTGGAGGGATTTTCAACCCTCGCCTCCCCATTGACCAAATTGACGCAGAAAGCAGTTAAGTTCCAGTGGTCCGACGCATGTGAGAAAAGTTTCCAGGAATTAAAGTCAAGGTTGACCCCGGCACCAGTATTGGCCTTAATAGAAGGCACAAAGGGGTTTGTATTTTATTGTGATGCCTCCAGGGTAGACTTGGGGTGTGTATTGATGCAGCGCGGAAAGGTCATAGCTTATGCTTCTAGGCAACTCAAGAATCATAAGAAGAATTATCCGAAATATAATTTGGAGCTTGCAACAGTTGTGTTTGCTTTGAAAATATGGTGGCACTATCTTTATGGAGTTCATGTAGATGTGTTTCAGACCACAAGAGCCTTCAATATTTGTTCAAACAGAAGGAGCTGAATCTAAGACAGCGGCGGTGGTTAGAATTGCTCAAAAACTATGATATGAACATATTGTACCATCCAGGGAAGGCAAATATGGTGGCCGACGCTCTTAGCCAAAAATCCATAGGTAGTTTGGCTCATTTGGATGTGGATTAGAGACCCCTGACTCGGGAGGTTTACCAATTACCCAGTTTGGGGGTTCGCATCTCGGCGTTAGACGAGGGGAATGTAATGGTGCATAATGCAGCGGAATCATCATTGGTGGCAGAAATCAAGGAAAAGCAGTTATGGATCCAGCATTGGTTCAGGTGAAGGAAGCAGTTATGAATAATAAGACCTCATCATTTGTACTCTGTAGCGAGGATGGTGTATTGCGATGTCAAGGTAGGCTATGTGTTCCGGACGTGGACGAGCTTCGGGAGGGAGTGATGACAGAGGCTCAAATTTCAAGGTATTCTGTGCACCAAGGTTCCACGAAAATGTATCATGATCTTAAGGAGATTTATTGGAGGAATAGTATGAAAAAGGATGTGGCGAGCTTTGTATCTAAATGCCTTAACTGTCAGCAAGTGAAGGCCGAGCATCAACGGCCTGGTAGATTAACTCAGCTTATGGAAATACCAAGGTGGAAATGGGAGATGATCAATATGGATTTCATGGTGGGGTTACCTCGCACTCAGCGTAAGTTCGACTCAATATGGATGATAGTAGATCGACTCACCAAATCATCTCACTTCCTTCCAGTCAAGTCCACTGATACTACAGAGCAATATGCTAAGTTGTACATCAAAGAGATAGTAAGGCTTCATGAAACTCCACTTTCTATTATCTTGGATAGTGGGGCTCAGTTCACAACTAATTTTTGGAAGAAGTGTTAGCAATGTTTGGGAACTCAGGTAAATCTCAGCACAGTCTTCCATCCGCAGACCGACGGTCAGGCCGAGCGGACTATTCAGACGCTTGAAGATATATTGCGGGCTTGTGTTTTGGATTTCAAAGGTAATTGGGATGAACACTTACCACTGATAGAATTTACTTATAATAATAGCTTTCATGCTAGCATTCAGATGGCCCTATTTGAGGCATTGTACAGGAGAAGGTGTAGGTCGCCAATTGGATGGTTTGAGGTAGGTAAAGCAGAATTGCTAGGGCCAGATCTGGTGTACCAAGCTATGGAAAAAGTTAAGATTATTCAGGAAAGAATGAAAACTGCACAGAGTCGCCAAAAATCCTATGTAGATGTTCGCCGAAGAGATTTAGAGTTTCAAGTCGATGATTGGGTGTTCTTGAGGGTATCTCCTATGAAGGGAGTCATGCGATTCAGAAAGAAAGGAAAATTGAGTCATAGGTATGTTGGGCCATATAGGATCGTTCAAAGGGTTGGGCAAGTTGCTTATAGGCTGGAGTTGCCTCCTGAGATGTCATCAGTGCACCCGGTGTTCCATGTGTCCATGCTGAAGAAAGTGATTGGAGATCCATCCACCATCATGCCGGTCGAGGCTATTGAGGTTAATGAAGATTTGTCATATGAAGAAGTTCCGGTTGCCATCCTTGATAGGCAAGTTAGTAGGTTGAGAAATAAGGAAGTTGCCTCTGTCAAAGTATTGTGGCTAAGTCAACAAGTTGAGGAGGCCACGTGGGAAGCAGAAAAAGAGATGAAGGAAAAGTACCCCCATTGTTTTTTCAAGCTTAGAAGAAATTAGGCGACTCTTCTACTTTTTAATAACTGTCGTCTTGTCCAAATTGTTTCCCTCTTAGTGTTAGTAGAGTTTCCTTCATTTTGCAAGGGGTTATATGTGTTGTTACCTTGGGTCACTTAAACCTTTCTTGATAAAAGAATCCTTATAAAGATTCATGTGTTAAATAAACAACCAATAGTAAGTGTAGATTGATAATTGTTTGTTTATGTATACGCGGTGTATTGAGACGGTTGAATAAGGTAAGGACTCATTGAATTAGCTAGTTTATGTGCAAATGTAACAATGTGATGGAATATGTGCAATCATTGAGGTAAGGAAGTGTGTACAAGCTGTGGAAATTATTGTAAATATGTATGTTGTTGTTTGATAATGTGTTTCGGGGGCTCTCTGACATGTGGATATGTCCATAATACAAAGGAAACTCTGGCAAAATATTTCTAAATTATAGGAGTTAGTAAAAAATTTTGACAGTTTGCATATCATGTCTTTCAAAACCAACTGATTTTCGAAATCCACATTCGAGGACGAATGATTTTAAGGGGGGGGGGGATGTGAGGCCCCGTAAAAAATTTTGTGCTCGAAACCTTGTAGCAGTGGTGTCGTGGTTCGAATAAGGTGTTAGGAATGCGTAGAATTCAAGCTCGCCGCGGTTTGAACCCTTGGCAGTGATTTAAGTTTCAAAAATTGAAAGAATAAATTTTCCATAAAATGTCGATTCTGCGGTCAGGAATGCAATCGCAGATATGCTATACGGACCGCATTCCTACCGCAGAGTTTAACAGAATGTTTCCAAAATTGTGTTGAAAATGCGGTCCAATATGCAACCGTAGATTGGAAATGCGGACCGCATATCAACCGTATAATTTCTTGAGAATTTTTGAGTGTCAAATCTGCGATGCAATCTGCGACCGCAGAACACGATTGCGGATTGCATTCTGGTCGAATATCGTAACAGAACATGTTCATTTTTAGGGGCAATTCTGCGGTCCATTATGTGGACCGCATGTTGATTCAGCGGTCGCAGATGCGACCACAGAATTGACTCGGCCCAGATTTTTATAAAATTTTGACCCGACCCCTTCTTTAATAAAATACCCCCAACCTTCATTTTTCTCCTATTTTCTTAACAAAACTAGAGAGAGGAAAGAGGGTTTCTACAGAGAGAAGTCTAACTATCTTCAAGGATTGTTCCAATCGTTTGGTCCGGAAGATCCTAAGGCAAAAGTGATCTTCCCCAAATCTCTAAGAGGTAAAAACCCTAGTCATTTTCCTCTAAATTTTTAGTTTTCAAAAGTAAAGAAAGAATTGCATACAATAGCTTTTGAAAATAGAATTTAACACTCATGCATGTTATTTGAACTCGAATTTTAGTAAATAGAAGTGGGTAGGAGTAAGAGTTTGCAAAAACGGAAGTTGGCAACTTAGGACAACTTGGGTGAGCTTAAGTAAGAGATTGAAAGAAGTAAAATTCGACTCCAGGTATGTATGGCTAACTTTGATTCTTGTGAAATCGCCATTATGTGTGCAATTCATTTGGCATGTGTTAATTTGAGAGATTGTGTGTAATTCTTTGATTTTGTTGTTGGGTATTCAATTGATGTTGAACTATGTGTGGTGTGGTATGGAAATATGAACCGAAAGATAAGAAGCGAATTGAAATAGGTAATGAATTGAGAACAATTATTGTGACGGCATACATGGTTTCTTATGGGAAGAAATGAAACACTTGATTTGTGATAAATTGTTGAACATAGTGTTATGGATTCTCTAAAAAATGGAAATAATATAACTTTGCTGTAATATCGGATTGAAAAGTATTTGGAAACATGAACCAATTTGTAAATTGCTTATTCGCACTTGGTATGATCTTGTGTAGTGCCTTGTTTGCTGTTTGTGATTGTTATGATTGAAACTGTCCGGTGGGATCGGGTTGCGCGCCGCAACACGAAGTAATAAGGTGTGGGTTGGGGTGATAAGGGTAGCCGAGGTAATAAGGGTGGCCGAGGTAATAAGGATGGAAAGCGATCGAAATCGCCATTGAAATTGATATAAAATCATTTGTGCGAAATTGTGAAAGGAGACAGCAGGAGAGTTTGCAACCTGTGGGGCACTGATTGCCCCTTTGTTTGACTTGATTGTGCTTTTCTGTGTTTGTTTGTTTGTTGCCTTCTTGTTGATCTTTAATTGTGCTTGATTTGATAACTACTTGAAACGAAGTAAATGTGGGAACACGGTTGGCTCGCTTTATTATTTCTTGGTGTAATCATTTGTTGTCTTGTCATCGTGATGTACTTTTAATGGCTTGAGTTTACTTGGGACAAAGCTTGTCCATACACACCAGTCCAATTACAGTGTACTGAAGTCCCTTTTGCCGGGGACAATAAAATTGTGTTATGATTGTAGGTGGATCAGTAGCAGGTACTTCAGCTCATCGGCAGTAACATCCTCCATCTTCCACTGCCCGTTTTGATGAGCCCCTTTCTTTCTCGGGGCCATGCGTGGTTCATGCAACTTGTGTAAGACTTTATTTTTATTTTGTGTAAGGTATAGCCGGAGCCTTGTTACCAACAAGTATTGTACCATCCTTTGTATCCTAGAGGCTCCGTAGACATGTAAACTGTGGGATTTCAGCCTTATGTATATATTATGTCGGGCGTTGTAAATTGTAAACTTGTTAGTAAATTATCATGTGGTTATGTTTGTAAAATGTGAATTCAGTTATAATTGGTAAGATCTTTGACTTATATAAGTAATAAACAACACAGGGGTAACACGCGGTTTAGGAAAGGCACCTAGGTCCGCTTTACTGGGGCTACCCGGTCAGGCGCCGGTCATGTCCCTCGAATTGGGGTGTGACAATTTTCTATGTCGAATTCTCTTATTTTGATAGCCCTTTTGTCCAATGTACCCGAAATTTCGGGTTTCTAAAGGATATTCCATAGGGGAAATATTTTTACCTCAACTCTGGGGTTACATTAGAAGTAGGGCCTCAACATCGCGACTACGAGAGCTAAGACAAACTTCTCAAAATGTGGGTAGTGTGTTTTTGCTTCCCTTAAAATTTTACTAATGTAATAAGTAGGGTATTGCATACCTTCATCCACTCAGACCAAACTATACTCACCGCTACTTCTGCGACAGAGAGGTAGACCATTAATACTTCACCTTCCTTTGGTTTTAAAAGTAATAGAGGGCTTTACAAGTATATTTTCAAATCTCTCAAAGTCCATTTGAAGTTATTTTTTTGAGCAATGTGAAGAAACAATGGCATTTCTTTGTTGACCGAGAAATGAACCTACTCAAAGCGACCAATCTCCCCATGAGCCTTTGGAGTTCTTTCATGCTTGACAGTTGGTTCGGGAGTTCTTCGATGGCCTTGATCTTTTCAGGGTTTACCCCAATCCCCCTTTGTGACACTAGAAATCCTAAGAACTTACTGGAGCTGACCCTAAATGTGCACTTCTCAAGATTAAGCTTCATGTTATGCTTCATTAGGATGTCAAAAGTTTCTCACAGATGGTTATGTTGATAACCTATATTCAAAGACTTAATGAGCATATCGTCTATATAAACTTCCATAGTTTTCCCTATTTATTTTCCAAACATCTTATTTACGAGCTGGTGATAAGTGGCTCTAGCGTTCTTTAGACTGAAAGGCATTACTTTATTGCAATATATGTCGATGTTCGTTATGAATAAGGTCTTTTACTGGTCCTCTGAGTTCATTTTAATTTGGTTGTATCCGGAGTAAGCATCGAGGATACTCATTAATTTTTGCCCAACCGTTGCATCAATCATTTGATCGATGTTTTGGCAGTGGGAACAAGTCTTTGGGGCATGCCGTATTCAAGTCCTTATACTTAGTAACTACCACTACATTAGCTATCTAGTCTGGACAATTTACCTCTCGTGTCAAACCCATATCAAGTTGGCAAGTTACCTCTTCTTTGACAAATTTATTCCCAGCCTCCACAATTGGGCCTTTATTATTGTCTTAGCGGAGGGACATTAGGATCCAAGCTTAGCTTCTTCATTGCCACTTCTATTAGGATACCTGTCATATCCGCAAGTGACCATACAACATAATCGGCATTATACTTAAGAAATTCAATAAAGCTAGACTTGAGATCGGGGTGCAGTCCCGTCCCCAAGTGGTATTTCCTCTCTAAGAATTTTTCAAACAATGCAACTTGCTCAAGCTCTTCTTCCATGAATTTTTTTGCATCCGTCTCTTCCATCACCTAGAAGTTTCTTGGCACCTGATGGAATTCCAACGCTTCTTCCCTCTAGTTAATTTCAGTTTATTCGGGAGTAGGTGTCTATTCCTGTAATTGTTATGTTGTACGCTCTTTCACTTTCTTACTAGAGACTAAAATCGCATTCATCTCCCTTGCCGCCAGTTGATTGCCCCTTATCTATTAGATTCCTTCGGGTGTGGGAAATTTCAACAATTGATAATATGTTAACAATACTGCTCTCATCTCGTGCAACTAAGGTCTTGCTAGAATAATATTATATACCATATCACCATCTACCAATTCAAAAGGAGTCATATTTATGTTTTAAACATCAATGCCATACAAGAGGGGGTGATTTATGTGGAATCCAATTTTCCGCCTAAACTACTTCTAGAAGGACCTGGTTCTTTTAGGTGTTCCACCTATTGCTGTGTGCGGAATAATTAATACAGAAAATAAATAACATAGGGATTTTTATGTGGAATGACTCAAAAGATGAAAAAACCACGACCTACTACTTAGTAGGATTTTCCCAAACTTCCACTAAAATCACTAGGCCAAAACAACAATTACAAAACTCTTTGTATACCTAAGGATTAACTCTAATCCCGTTGTGGCAACTAGCCTCTGACTATTGTGACAACTTCAAGTTAACTCTAACTTGAATACTCAAAGTACCTATTACAATTGCTTCTGGATAAATCTGAAAGGTACAGTATAAAACTCATACTACAATTGAACTAGAAATAAAAAGACACATAAAACTCTTTATGGAGCTGGTTCTTCAATCTGGTTCATGTAGCTTCTAGTTTACAGAATTGAATCACACACGAACTGCTTGCAAAAAGCCTTGCTATTTTGCTCCCAATTCATATTTAACTTCTGCGATTTATGCAACACCTATAATATGAGAACATCCTACAATTTATAGAGTTAGTAGATGAAGAAATAACTACAGTTCTGATACAACTCTTCCTTGGTGGAAGAGTTCTAGTTGATTTCAACTTCTAACTCACTCCCTATCTTGGATAGTGTTATCTTTTATTAAGGAGTCTTTCTCCTTATCAATTATGCAACCTTTTCTATCAGGAGATATTAAATACACCAGGTTAAGCTTATCTCCTTCACGTGCAACCCACATGCTCGAATTTTCTCGTTTTTGTGCACCTGAGGGATGGACATGGATCATCCTTCCTTTATCAGTCTTCAAAACTAACATTTACTTGTGCCAACAAATTCTCCCTTTTTGATGATGAGAAACTCTATGCTTTTCATAAATTAGGCCCTGTTTCAACTCAGCTCAAAATCAACACAATGTTAGAAACATTTTTCCTTTTTATCACTTATAATCAAGGACCAGGTACATGAGGTTATAAACATTACAGTTCAAAGTGTAAACATCACTTGTTAAGAGCACAACCTTTTCCCCCTTTTGGCTTCATCGAAAAGTTGCATAAAATGTGAGATAACTAGATTTTAAAGCTTACTCATTCACAAAGGGTCTACTTCAAATGCAAACATGGAATAATCATCGTAGATCAAACTAAGAATTTCAACCATCAAAGAATACAGACAAACAATTAGAGAAAAAATAGTGAAATTTTTTTATGATTGATAAGACTCTACCACAAAGCATAAGAAGAAATAAAAATACTGAAAACATGAGCAAGAGAAACGAAACATCACGAACTAGGTCACTGGTTGATCTACTTTAGGCTAGATTTTAGGATTGGAAGAGGTAGGGGCTGGGTTATTTTCTTGGAGAAGTTTCAGCAAGCTTGGAAGAATTCCATCATTCTTCTCCTTTTCCCTTAAAAGTTTGGTTCTGAGAATATCTCTCTCAGATTCTACCTCAACCAATCATATCTTCAACCTTGGTATCTCAATATCTTTTGCCTCACTCTCTTGTACCAAGACTCTAACTTTTCTATTGATAGGAGTCTTTTTAGATGAACCAGGTTAATTAGGAATGACATTGGCATCATAGTACCAAGGAAGTAGAGTATTAACCCCAAAATGATCCTTTCTTGTACTAACCCCCCCCCCCACTCATTCATAGGTACATTGAAATGTTCAAGCATATTTGTAAGAATAGAACTATAGGGAATGTCATGCGTTTTGGTGATATGGATAACCCTATTAGTCGGTCCGCGAGGGTTTCCTATTCAGATGGAACAGGTTCATCTATATTTTTTCCAAGTTGAACCAACCCCTCAGCAACTTCGCCAGACCCACATCCCTCTGTTTTGCTCACACTCTCTTTTATTTCACTAAATTCCTCTCCTCAAACAACCATTGTACCAGTTTCTTTTGTTAGACCAATAGGAATGGGTGAAGGTCTCTTTTCCCCTCAGAGTACTCCTAGCACCCTTGCTCTTTTTTTCTTTTTCATTTTTACCACCAACTTCTCCAGATTATGTTGTCTCAACACCTGTTATACATCCTACAAATCTATTTTCCAAATTTGCAGCAACTTTAGAAATTGTCTCATGAGAAACTTTAGAATCAGAAGATACCTGTTCAGTTTTGGAAGACCTACTTTCTTCCCCCTTAGTAGCAGACTCAGAATGAATCTTCAGATTTTTAGGATTCTTCTTTCCTACCTGCTTTCAATTGCTTATTTATTTTCCTGATCTCCTCTCCTTCAGCAAAAATTTTACGAGTCATCATCTTTACTCTACTTTTCTTAAAGATTGGTAGGGTTGAATTAGTGGTAGAAAGTGTAGAAATGGTTTCTTGTGGTGGTGAAGAAGGATTTTTAGAGGTGTTTGACATATTTAGGCTAGGGTATGGAAAAAAAGAGAATTGGACTGTGTCTGGAAGATAAAAGAAGAATTAGAGTTTTTGACAGCTTGAGAGAGATGAAGTAAGGAATACACTAAAGCTGATCAATATACAGGAGAATAATTGATGGGATAACTTCAACTTTTCAGACTCTTAGAAGTTTAATCAAACTGAAATTTAGTTTTGAAGAGACGTTGGAGTGTATTCCTAGAATCAAGGTACTTCCATTTTTTTTGGGAATCGTTTCAATGAGACTCACTTGTCATGGATAAGTCCAAAAGGAGTTTGGTATATGGTATGACTCTGCTCATGATCCAAATATATAACAACAACAACAACAACAACAACAATAACAATAACAACAATAACAAGAACGACCCAGTAAAGTCCCACTAGGTGGGGTCTAGGTAGGGTAGTGTGTACGCAAACCTTACCCCTACCCTTATGGGTATAGAGGCTATTTTTGATAGAACCTCGGCCTAGGAAGATGGAAATAAAATAAGAAAAAAAAGAAAAGACAATTCATCAGTAACGTCAACATAACCATAGAAATAATGACAATTCATGATCCAAATATACAACAACAACCCAGTATAATCCCACTTAGTGGGGTTTGAGAAGGGTAGTGTGTACGTAGACCTTACCCCTACCCTGGGGTAGAGAGACTATTTCCAAAAATATACCCCTAACATCCTTCCTCCAAGAATTTCCCACCTTGCTCTTTGGGAGACTCGAACTCACAATCTCTTGGTTGTAAGTGGGAGTTGCTTACCATCATGATCCAAATATAGTTATTTTAAATTATGCAGAGTGCAGAAAACATACCGTGTTACCTTGATGAACCAGGTTGTTCACTGATAATTGTCTTGTGCAAGTCTAAATTTGCCAAAATAGAGAAAATATCATTAGAGATTAATGAGTCATTTTAACACATGGCACAAGAGTATACTATGGAAAGTATGAGACTGAGCAAGATTTAATCTAATTATTCAAAATTTACAGATTTCCTAACCAAATTTTTTCTTTCATATTTTTTTTTTGTTTAACCTTGAATTGGTCCTTTTAGGTGATCTTAATCATCCCAAATTTTAACCTGTTTCTCTCAAAGTGATCTCAAGGCTTTGTGAAGATGTCAGCAATTTACTTGTTAGTAGAACAGATGTGCACAATGATTGTAGACGTATGATTTTTGCCCATCCCCGAGATTTTTTATATTTTTAGCCTAAATATTTAATTTAGCTCTAATATAGTTATTTCAACTAGTTCTGACCCTTTTTACTTTATTTTGTCACAAAATAAAAACTACAAAAATATTAGTTTTACTTAGTTTAGTATGATATTTAAGTTGTTGGTCATTGTCACGACCCTAGTTCACCAATTGTGAACATGTCGTGATGGCACCCAGTCCCCACGACTAGGTAAGCCTAACACGTTGTGGAATCTATAAGTTATAAATACTTAAATAAGAAACAGCGGAAAATAACATAAAAGAAATGTAATTCGTGCCGCTTGGCACATACATCCGTCACACAATGAATAAAACACTACCAAGATCCGGAACCCCACGGTAACACAGACTAAAAGGGAAATACAGCTGTGGCTCTATGTGTAAAGAGTATCTAACAACGAAATGAAGAAAATGTCAACTAGTAATACTAGAATAGAAGGGAAGCCTCCGGATCCGCGGACGTAGCGGATCATACCTCGAAGTCTCCCAGAAAGCTGCAGAATCACCTAGTACGAGCCTGCTCTGATGTACCTGGATCCGCACAACAAAAGTGTGTAGAAGAGTAGCATGAGTACACCACGGCGGTACTCAGCCAAGCCTAACCTCGATGGAGTAGTGACGAGGTAGGTCGGGGCCCTACCGAGAAAACAATAATATAATGATGATAACAAAATAAACGAGTTTAAATGATAATAATTTCCGAAACAACAACATTATGATGATTACGCAACCGCCTACAATTAAGCTAACAACAAATAACCAACTCGGATAAACAAATCCAGGATCCGTGGGAATTGAACCCACGGTCCCATTCTCAGTAACTCCGGGTCTCCGGGAATCGAACCCGTAGTCCACATTTCAATAATCTCGGGATCTCGGGAATCAAACCCGTAGTCCATATTTCAATAATCTCAGGGAATACACAGAGAGAAGTATAATATGCTTAACGATAACTTCGCCGATGAACAGCGCCGGCGATTACCAAGAAAACTCAAGTAAGTCAATTAAGCAACTAGACAGTTAGATTCTATCTAATCATGCTTTTCTAACTACTACCAGGTAGAAATGTCGAATTTAATAGCTAAAACAGGAATATTACTCATTAAACATTTTAAGTAAAGTATGTATTCAACAACCAGCGCATGTACACGCCTGTCACCTCGCGTACAAGGCATTTAAAATATCACATAATATCCTAGGGTTGAAAGTCCCCCACACGAGGTTAGACAAGCCACTTACCTCAATTCCGGTACAAAACCGCTAAGTAATAACCCTCTTGCCACGAATGTCAGCCTCCACAAGTGTAGAATCTGATAAAAATCAATAGAATCACATCAAAATAGGCCAATTGGGCATTACCCAATCAAATTAACTCAAAATTCACCAAAATCCACAAGTTGCCAAAACCCGACTTCCGGTACGCTTATCGAAAAATTGCGAAAATTATATATTCGGGTTCCTTATCTCAATACGAGTCCGTGCATATAAAATTTATCGAAATTGGACTCCGTTTGCCCATGCAAATCAAAGGTTTTCTAAAGGTTTTGGTCTAGGGTGAAAACCCCCATTAATTATCCCAAATTCCTCCATTTTCATGAAAAACTTGCATAATATTATCAACAACAATCATAATTGGAGTTCATAATTGATTACCTGAAGAAACCTCTCGAATTCTACTTCAAAATCGCCCAAATTGCCCCTAAAGCCGAGCCCTCAATGGTTGGAAATGTTTCTGAAATTTTAACCCTCACTGCTCATTAAACCCAGGTCGATTTCCGCTTATGCGGTCTCTAGGTCGCTTCAGCGACTCCGCTTCTGCGGGCATAGGGTCGCTTCTGCGACACTTGGCCATTTACTCAAAAGCCGCTTCTGCGGAAGCACAGTCGCTTCTGCGACTTCGCTTATGCGGACAAAAGTCCGCTCCTGCGGAAGGCCACCAAACAGTCCACTCCCGCTCCTGCGGAAGGCTTTCCGCTCCTGCGTGATCGCCTCCGCGATCTAAAGTCCGCTCCTGCGAACTTGGCTTCCCTCCCACGAACTCGCTCCTGCGGAGAAAATGTCGCTTCTGCGGACTCGCCTCTGCGGTCCAAGCTCCGCAGAAGCGAATACTACAGAAGGCAGGCACCAGCCTGCTGCAACTTTTTAAGATTCTTGCCGTTTAATCACCCGAATTCATCCCGAGTCCCCCGGGCCCTATCCAAACACACCAACACATCCTAATACCTTATTCGAACTTGTTCCAATCCTCAAAACACGTCTAACAACATCGAAACCCATAATTCACATCGAATTCAAGCCTAAATTTCTTAAAACTTTCCGAATTGCACATTCGATCAAAAACCCGACCAAACGACGTCCGAATGACCTGAAAATTTGCGGACATATCCAAAATCACATAACGAAGCTACAGAAATTGTCGGAAATCCATTCCGACCCCCGGATCAAAATCTCACCTATCGTTCGGATTCGCCAAAATTTCAACCTTCGGCATTTCAAGCCTAATTGAGCTACGGACCTCCAAAATACATTCCGAACGCGCTCCCAACCCCGAAATCACCTAACGAAGCTAATGGAACCATCGGATTTCCGTTCCGAGATCGTCTTAACACCGTTCGGCTACGGACCGTTTTCTAGCTTTAAAGCTCTCATTTAGGGACTAAGTGTCCCAAAATGCTCCAAATTTCACAACCGACTCTCTCGGCAAACCACAATAGCAGAAATGAACTTAGGGGAACAGTTAAATTGGGGATTGGGGCGTAATTTTCTAAAACGACCGGTCGGGTCGTTACAGTCATAAGTGAATACTAAATAGAATTTAAATTTTTTTTAATTAATATCATGTATTGACCTAGATTTTAGTAATTTGTGTAACTATATCATTAAAAGAAAAGAAAGAATAACGGGAGCAAAACAAAAGAAAAAGAGAGAAAGAAACGTAAATAGGGAATGTAGATTTTTGCCCAACTTTCAAATTCAATTCACGTGATCCCTTACCCATTTTGTTATTTTTTTCTCTTAAGTAAATAAATAATGCTTTCTTTATCATCTAAAGAGCCCACCACCTTAAAATAATTTCCACAAAGAAACAGAAACAATTTCTTTTTCTGATTTCACACACGGATTTGGGGGAAGGTGTCTACACGTTTTGGACCTTTTCTTTTCCTCCAAGCTGAGACATTTTCTTCTGACATGAGATATATATCCAAAAGGTGGAGGACGAAGAAGGGATAAGATACAAAAAAAATAGAAAGAAAAGACACTGTGCGTTCATCTTCTCCAAATGGATCAAAAACAAAAAAAAAAACAAAACAAAAGAGGAAGAGACTATTGTGCAATCATCTTCTTCCAGGGCGAACAACCAAAACAAACCTCCACCCCATTTTCTTTTGCTTCGTCCCCGCGACCAGCACCCTCGCCACCATAACAACCACGCACCACCATCAACCAAACGACCCTACCTTCATCGTTGCTTCTTCACGTACCAAACGACCATAGTTGCAGCACCTTCTACTACTGCTTCATCGCCCCAGCTTCTTCACGTGAACCACGAGCAGCCATAGCAAGCAGTGATGCTACTGCTGCTGCTTCTCCCTCGTGGCCGAACGACCACCAGTTCCTCTCTGACGAGCAGCGGCTGCTGCATCTTCTTCCACCGTCGTCGCTGCACCACCCATCATCTTCCGAACAATCTCTATTGTCTTCACCATTATTTGTCGGAACTCCCGGAGCCACGTCGACCAGCAACACCAAACTATCCCCATTTTCTCCTTCCCATTTTAAAAATTCCAGAAAAACTATATAAAAAAGAGAAAAATGTTTCTGTTTTTGGAGCGAGTGAAGACTTAAACTTCAGTTCTATCTTCTGGTATTGTTTTGTACATGTGATTGAGCTGAGTTTGTTGAAGTTATTATTGTCTGCGGAGGTCTCGTTCAGTCGTACGTCGAGGTTGCTGCCCGAGTTCCTGTTGCTGTTTCCTGTTCATTCTTTTTCTATATCAAAGTTACTCTTTAATCTTAATCATGTAACTTGATAATATAAACTGCACTATTAAGCAATAGTTATATAGCCAGATTGAAATCATATATTCCTTGTTGAGGTAATGACTATTTGTTGCAGGTTTGTATGTTACTGTTTCCTTGAGCATGAAATTTGATTTAAATATGATCATGGCGTTTTGTATGCTAAATAACAAGTGTTGGAACTAAGTGCTTTTACAATATTGTTGGCATAATCTGCGTGTTCTTGCTACACATAGGTCCATTTCTACTTCATATCTTTATTTTTGTGCATTGCTTGATGTATAATATTGCTGAGTTTATCTTACTTGTATACTGTTATTATATGTGTATGTGGTGATTCGTTCTTAGTTTGAGAGTTGTTGTGATGCTGATTTTCAGTTTCTCTTGTTAGCATTGCAACTACAATTTAGTAGTAACAATTGCTCACTCGTTTGTTTTAAGTTATTTTCTTTATAGCTCTATTGAATAGGATTTTATTAGAATTAGGTAAAGAAGAAGAATTAATATCATGTTTATGGGTCAATCTTACAAAATTAACATGGTTCATGATTGTTGCATTATCCTTAGCAATTATTACTGAAATTGCTTGACTTGCCCCATATGCAAAAAAGCAAACACCATTGTGTTTATGTCTGTTGTGCACTGTCCAATGGTTTAAGCTTTAAGAGTAGTGTAGTACATGTAATTCTTTCGTTTGTTTGGCTCAAGCTTTAAGAGTTGTTGTGATACCTAATTTAGAATTAGTTTTAAACATGAACATCTTTAGGTAAATACTTTTCCCTTTAATAAATTGAGGTGTGCCATACAATTACCTAGTTTATGGCCCACCAAGCTTTAGCTTGAATATCCTTTAAAATATTTGAGGTGAGCTGCGCCAAATAAAATCATAAATTGCAAGGCCCTCTTAACTGTTTCATAAAAATATTTTAGACCTCTGGACGTACCATTTAGCGAATTTAATGGCCTCCCGCAAAGTTAATAAAACGCTAGTTGCTTTAGGTCCGACATTTAATAATATTACCTTCCTAAAATCGGGTACACATTTATGTGACCCAAATCCAAATCTCTATGGAGTTGAAATGTATCAAAAGTCATGGGTGCACTGGTGCGACGTGATTTGAGATGCATTTTCACGACGTTGTAATTCTTATAAAAATCAAAAACAAAAGCGGGTTAAAATTTGCACATAAGTTAAAGCATGGTAAATCAGATAAATAAGCCAAATATGACATTTGAGCGACCTTTCTAGAACCACGGAATTCGAGAATGCCTAACACCTTCTCCCGGGTTAATAGAATTCCTTATCCGGATTTTTGGTACGCAGACTGGTTAATAGAGTCATTCTTTTCCTCGATTCGGGATTCAAACCGGTAACTTGAGACACCATAAATCTCCCAAGTGGCGACTCTGAATCTCTTAATAAACGAATTCCGTTTCGATTGTTCTTTAATTGGAAAAACTCCATTTACCACGCTTCTCGCGGGATGCGGTAGCATAAAACGAAGGTGTGACAGCTCTATCAAGATTTTCTCATAGTTGTCCCTCAAAAATGGTGCCTAAAATCTATGTTCTTCGTTCTCTTATGATCAATCAGGTTCGTCGTCATACTAATAGCAATAGTGTTATCATAAAGAAATAGGGATGCAACCTACATCAATTCCAAAGTCCAATAATGGTTGTTTGATCCACAACAATTGAGCACAACATGAAATATCAACAACATACTCAGCTTCATCAGTAGATAATGCCATTGAATTTTGCTTTTTAGTAGCCCCTGACACCAGACATGAACCAAGGAAGTGTTCCATACCTGAGGTGCTCTTCCTATACACAAAAACCTGCATAATCTGCGTCAACATATCCCACTAGGTTAAAATTACTACATTTTGGATACCAAAGTCAAATGTTAGTGGTGCCTTTCAAGTATCTCAATATTCTCTTAACAACAGTCAAGTGGGACTTCTTTGGATTTTCCTGAAATCGAGCACAAAGACCTATACTAAAAACAATGTCACGTCTACTAGCAGTAAGATACAAAAGAGAATCAATCATTCCCCTATACAACTTCTAATCAACAGATGAACCAGGTTCATCTATATCCAATTTAGTGGATATTCTAATAGGAGTGTCAATTTCTTTAGATGTTTCTTCCTAGTTTTGTTACTAAGGAATAGGTTCAATGATAGGTTCCCTCGAGGTTTGAGGAATAGTTCCTCTCTAGTTAGT
Source organism: Nicotiana noctiflora (assembly GCA_032618575.1). Classification (NCBI taxonomy): domain Eukaryota; kingdom Viridiplantae; phylum Streptophyta; class Magnoliopsida; order Solanales; family Solanaceae; genus Nicotiana; species Nicotiana noctiflora. The sequence continues at coordinate 87,524 of JASVEL010007519.1, forward strand.
TCCCGTGTCATGTTTCCCTATGTGGAAGGACCAGTTCCATCATATGTTCCTTTATGTGATGCTTCTTCAGGATGGACTATGGTTTCGCCATTTGAATTTCTTGTCAGCCCAATCTCTTTATTATCTTGTTCTTGCCTCTCAGAAAGAATGTTAATTTTAAAAAATAACATACATATTTTTTTACACATATAGTTCTTTTATTGTTTATCTTATAAGCTTTACTATGTGATGAATATCTCAAGAATACTCCCTCATCACTTCTAGGATCATACTTACCTAGTGAGCTTTTGCCATTATTGTGCACACATCACTTGCATCTAAATTCCCTATGATTGGATATATTTAGCTTTCTCCCATTAAGTGACTCATAGGGAATCTTCTTAACAAGAGGTCTAGTCATGTAACTATTTATGATGTAGCATGCAAAAATTTAGCAAACTTAGCATTTTCAGTTTAGTTCCATGATCAGAACTAATTGATGCAAGGTTATTACCTAGTTGTTTATGAGTTTTTCTAACAAAAGAAGTAAACATGTCAAATACTTCATCTTCAGATGATAAAAACAATGTCCAAGTAAACCTAGAGTAATCATCAATAAGCACCATCATATATCTTTTACCACCTCTGCTTAATGTTCTCATTAGACCACAAAGATCTATATAGACCAGTTCCATCGTTCTGGTGGTGCTTACCACATTCTTACATTTAAAAGAGGATTTTACATGCTTTCTTTTGCACAAGCCTCACAAACTTAGTCTTCCTTGAACTTGATGTTGGATAACCCTATCACTAGATCCCTCGAAACTAATTTATTGAGTTGGCTCAGACTTGCATGTCCAAGTCTCTTGTGCCAAAGGAGAGAATCATTGTCCAACACACTTAAGAAAGTGAGTTCGTTTTCTGAAAGTGTGGACAAATCTACTATGTATGTATTGTTTACTCTTTTTCCCTGCAAAACAATCTTGTTAGTGGTAAGATTAATCACAAAATATTTGGTAGGAGTGAATGGTACCAAGTTATGTTTATCACATAATTTTGATACACTAATTAGACTGTACTTTAGGGCATCTATCAAGTAGACATTCTCAATAGAGTGAGAAACGGTATTAAATACCTTTCCAACCCCAATGATCTCACCGTTCTTCCCATTCCCAAAGGAGACATTATTGAAATCCTCAAATGAAAGGAACTGGTTCTTGCTTCCTGTCATATGCTTTGAGCAACCACTATCCATGTATCATATTAGGCTGCTCCCCTTCCTTGGACCCGCAAAAGGAAATCAATGGTTAGTCTTAGGAGACCAAACTAGTTTGGGTCCCTTTATATAGGCAAAAGGGTAAATCAAATTCTGTTTAACCCAACCTGGCAACATATTTTTCCTTTGAACAAATTCTGTATCCTTTTGATTAGCCTGTTCTTTTGCAATGCATTCACTTTTATAGTGATCAATTTTACCATTGTGTGTGCAAATTTTGTTCTCAAGGAGTGTGAGGTACTAGCTTTTGGGATCCCAATTAGGTGCAGGGGTCTCGTAGCCAAGTCCTCTCCTATTGCTACTATAGTGTTCATGTAGCCATGAAATTGCATCAGAGAACCTATTTTGTTTACAGATTTTATCTAGCTCGTGCTTAACATTGTTTAGATCTTCCTTAAGGACTCTTTTCTGCTCATCTCTTTTGTACAACACATCTTTCATTTTTCCTACATTTTCTTCTAAAGTGAGTTGTGTGTGATCAGATTTCTTTTTAGCAGTTTCTAATTTCAATTTTAAATTTTCAAATCTAAGCTCGAGGACTGTGGTGTCAATTTCATGAACTTGGTTCTTTACTCAACATTTTTACATTCACTTTCACTAGCCCTAAGTTCCAGATTTTTGCACTTAGCTTTCAAAATCACACGCTTCTTAGCAGCTGTTTGGTTTCATTATTTAGATCCTCAAAAGAATCAATGAAATCCAGGAGTAACTCAGATAGCCTTTCTTTAGATAAAAATTTAATCTTGTCTTTGAGATGAATTATACTTACCTCATATTCCTCATCGGATTCTCCAATTGCCTTAGGTGCTTATTCATCTCCATTTCCATCCTCTAACTCCTCGTCTGAGCTTTCTCCCCAGGTAGAAACCATAGCCTTTGTTGATCTTTTGTTCTTCTTGGGTTGGACCTATTCCTTTTTCATGTTTCTTCGTTCAGCTCTTTCCTTCTTCCATTTAATTTCCCATTGAGGGCAAGTTTTGATGTGTTCATCAGTCTTCCCACACTTGTAACACCCCTCATTAGTTTATTTCTCAGGAACCCTTGATTTGCTGTAGCTTCCACTTCTTGAAGGACCCTTTCCTCTCAATAGGTACTTCTTGAAGTCCATTGTGATCATGGTCATTTCATCCCCCTCTAGATCAGCACATCCAGTGATACTGAACACTAGGCTCCGTTCCTTCTTGGTTGTATCCATCTTTATGGATTGTCTTCTAAGTTTACAGGTAGTGAGATTTCGAATTAGCTCATCCAACTTAAGAGGGGGAATGTTCTTTGATTCCTAAATAGCTATGATTTTGCTTTCCCGAGAGATTGGCAGAACCCTAGTCAAAATCTTCTAAACTTTGTCTTCTTCAAGAATAACCCTTCCAAGAGACTTAAGTTCATTTGTTAGTGTTGTAATCCTTGTGTGCATCTCCTGAATAGTTTCTCCTTCTTCATGGTGAAATTCTCATATTGAGAATATAGCAGTGTTCCTCTTGATCTATTTACTTGAGGAGTTCCTTCATGAGCCATTGTAAAGTGGACCATATCTCCTTAGCAATGGTGAAACTTTGAATCCTGTTGTACTCGCCAGGTCTTAGTCCACACACAAGCCATTTCTCGACCTTGGAATTTTGATTTCCCATTTCTTCAAATCCTCAGCATTGTAGGCATCTCTTATTTTTGGCATATATACTCTTTCAACATTCTTCTTCATGGTAGCTAGGGGACCATCAGTGACAATGCCCCGTAGCTGATCATCTTTTTCGATGATATGATCTCTCATACTATTTTTTCACCAAGAGTAGTAGTGGCCATTAAAGAGTGGAGGCCTATCAGTGGATTGCCCTTCCCAATTTCCAGGTAGTGTACTTATCTTGATCTGTTCCTAAGGTGTTAGATTCTTCAAGGATAACCTACTCTAATACCAATTGATGTTTTAAACGTCCATACCACACAAGAGGGGGTGATTTGTGTGGAACCACCCAATTTTTCGCTTAAACTGCTTCTAGAAGGACTTGGTTATTCTAGGTGTTCCATCTATTGATGTTTGTGGAATAATAAATTCAGAAAATAAAGAACACAGAGATATTTAGGTGGAAAACACCTGGCACAAAAGGTGAAAAAATCACGACCTACTACTCAGTAGGATATTTCTAAACTTCCACTAAAATCGCTAATCCAAAATAGCAATTACAAAACTCTTTGTAAACCTAAGGATTAACTCTAATCCCGTTGTGGCGACCAACCTCTAACTGTTGCGATAACTTCAAGTTAACTATAACTTGAATACTCAAAGTATCTATTACAATTGCTTCTAGATAAAGCGGAAAGGTATAATGTAAAACACCTACTACAATTGAACTAGAAATGAAAGGACACATAAAACTCTTTATGGAGCTGGTTCTTCAATCTGGTTCATGGAGCTTCTGGTTTGCACACTTGAGTCACACAGGAACTGCTTGCAAAAAGCCTTGCTATTTTGCTCCCAATTCATGCTTAACTTCTGTTATTTGTGTAACACCTGTAATGTGAGAACAACCTGGAATTTATAGAGTTAGTAGATGAAGAAATAACTAGAGTTCTGATACAACTCTTCCTTGGTGGAAGAGTTCTAGTTGATTTCAACTTCTAACTCCTTCCCTATCTTGGATAGTGTTCTCTTTGATTAAGGAGTCCTTCTCCTTATTAATTATGCAAAATTTTCTATCAGGAGATATCAAATACACCAAGTTAAGCTTATCTCCTTCACGTGCTACCCATATGCTCGAATCTGCTCATTTTTGTGCACTTGAGGGATGGACCTCGTTCATCCTGAGTTCCTTTGTCAGTCTTTAGAACTAATCTTTACTTGGTCCAACATGTATTCATCAATCCTTCGGTATTCGTGGGCAACAAAATCTCTCCTTTGGGTGTCACGCTTGCGAGGTTGAACCCGACAAGGAGTTTTGTGGTTGTAATTATGCTTCTAATGAGTTTCGCTTGCTCCAATACCCTCTATTGTATGATATTGGCTGATTTCCCTGGATCCACTCGAAAAGGTTTGATTTTGAAATCCAAAACATGTAAAGAAATTACCAATGTGTCACTGTGTGTTAGCAACAACCTATTTGCATCCTCCTCCGTGAAAGTAATGTCGTCTTTGGAAACTTTACGGAGTCTCTTGCTATGGTTTATTGACACCTTTGTCTTCTTTGCTTCCGAGAAGGTAACTTTATTAATCTCGTTCACCCCAAATATCATGTTGATTATGTGGCATGGGGGATCTTTTCTTGCTTTTGAGGGTTCCAGTTATCTTGTTGCGATCATAGTTGTTCTTGAACCGGTCACTTAAAAATTCTCTCAAATGCACGTCCCTTAATAGCATTGCCACTTCTTTTGTTAGATGTCAGCAGTCCCCAGTCAGTGGCCATTTATCCCGTGATACTCACACCACAAGTCAGGATCCCTCTAGCTGGCATCGAACCTCATCACCTTTAGGAGTTGTGCTTCTTTGAAATTTCTCATTGCTGTTACAAGCTCCATTGTACAGATGTTGAAATTGTATTTTGATTGCTTGGAATTAGAGGGATCTCGCGTACCTGCATTTCTTTGTCCTGCAATGATTTTTTTCTCTGATCGCGATGAATTTTTGTATCGGTAGTTAACATATACACCGATCAGAAACCGCTACCGCATCCTTCATCCCATTCGTATGGCAAAATTTGTCTCCTTGAAGGCCATCTATATGTGTTGAGATAATCTTTTATGTTTTCCCTATTCTTTTCCCGACCTTTTATTGATGTTGGGAAGCAAACCTGAACATCTTCAATCCTTATCTTAAATTTTTACCGCTTATGAACATCCACCTAAGTCATCTCTTTGAATTCAAAAAGGCTTTCCTTTAGTTTTTGGGAAGCATTTGAACTTCTCGAAAGATAACCCTTGGTGAATACTTCAGCCTCCCATTCATCCGGAATAGCAGGGAGAAACATAATTTCCTTTGGAATCGGTAACGAATTCCCGCAGCAACTTAGACTATCCTTGTGCAATTCTGAATATGCCATCCTTTCGGGTTTGAACCTTTCTCACCCCGACATGAGACTTAATAAAAGAATCCAAAAACATTTCAAAGGAATCAATGGATTGCTCAGGTACATTGATTATCACATCAAGGCTCCCTCGTGAGAGTCTCTCCAAATTTCCTCAGTAAAAACATATTCAATCTCGTGAGGAGCTAAATCATTCCCCTTCACCGTTGTTGTATAGGTGGTAATATGCTCTCAATGATCTGAAGTTCTATCATACTTTGTCATGTCAGGCATTTTAAACTATTTTAGGATTAATTCAGGTGTCGTTCTTGATTTGTACGACGACTGAGTATACGTTTTTGAATTTGGACCATTTTAGCACCGGTGGTGCCCCCATGATTTGGTCTATACGGGCGTTCACCTCTCTCATAAACCTTAAGATTTCATTTTTGAAAGGATCATTTTCATTATTGGGGCTGGATTCTCTCCCCACAACTCCATCGGAACTAGTCCCGCCCCTTGGGGTGTTATTGTTAGCCTGTTTGATTCGCTGAAGCGCGGGGAGGAATTAGACCTCGACTATTCACGTTAATGAAAGACCCTGATAACGCTTGTGTCAAATTTATCATCACCTGATCCTACCATGTGAGGTGGCCTAGAGTGATTTCTTGTTGCTCTTGTAGGACCCTTACCACATGAACAACATGCTCCTCTTCTGCATTATCAGGAGTTGCCTCCCGAACATGTTGTGGATATCGTTTGTCATGGACCAGTGAGGCGTCATTCACCACAATGTGGGTGTCACTAACTGAATCCACACATTGAGATTGGTCTTGTCACACCTCCTTTTTTACGCATACCCCATAAGGGATAGTATATAAGGAGTTTTTCTAATGAAAGTGACATTATTCAAAGTGGAATTATTTAATTAAAATCAGAGTCGCCACTTGGGAGATTTATGGTGTCCCAAATTACCGGTTTAAATCCCGAATCGAGAAAAAGAATGACTCTGTTATAATAGTCTACGAACCAGAAATCCAGGTAAGGAATTATGTTACCCCGGGATAAGGTGTTAGGCACTCCCGAGTTTCGTGGTTCGAGCACGGTCGCTTTGATCATACTTGGCTTATTAAATTATTTAATTACTAATTTTAAACCTATGTGCATTTGTTTCTTTCACTGCTTTTAAATAGGAAATTATCTTGAGACGGGTTCCGCATACGTATACCCGCCAGTTTGGTGCGTCAAAAATCATGTCATGCAAACGTGTTATCAATCAATAACGCTTAATTATTATTAAGAGTGTTTGGGTTGAAGTTGTGCGAACGTATACTTCGATTTTATTTTTTTTAAATGTGGTTGTGTTACGCAACCACACTTGGTATTTTAAAAGGTCTTAAAGGAAATTGTACAAAATATTTTTTTTTATCTAGCCAACGAAATTACTAAAAGGCCATATGTGATTTTAATGAACTTACGTGCACTAAAAATAGTTAAATGCTAATAACCTATTTTATTATTAAGAAAAGTTTGACTGAAGTTAGTTGCGCGAACGTATACTCCGAATTAACTTAGGATCATGGACATGTTATGCGAAAGTATACGCGACCACAATCGTATTTTAATCGGGACTAAAGCAAACAAACGAATGTTCAAGAATCATCAAAAATAAAAACCAGCAACTAAGAACTGAAACTTGAATATATATTTTGTAAATTGAAAACTAACTCTCTTTTATTCTTAAAATTTTTTATCTCTTGTTCCTTAGTTCTAATATTTTTCACTCTTAAATCTCTCTCCCTATTTCTTCTTGCTCTCTCTCTATTTTCTTTCTCTTAATCTTTCTCTTCTTCTCTCTTAATCTTTTTTCTTGGTCCTTACTTCTGAATATTTTCACTCTCAAAAACTCTCTCAAATATTTTTTCCACTCTCCCAAACCTGATTATCTTCTTTTATATATATGCAAGACATCTTCTTCTTTTTAATTTAAAAAAAACAAATCACTATCAATTAAATAAATAAAAGTAAGACTCCACTTTCATTTTATTTTAATCAAACTTTAATTCCCACTACATTATATTTTATTCCCCACTATGTCTATTTTATTAATACTTTAACTACCACTATATTATATTTTGTCTTCCACTCTAATTTTAACAATATTCAAATAACTAAGGGAAAAAAATACTTTAATTCAAATAATTGATTATAATTTAATGACCAAAATACCCCCGAAATTACTAAAATTTACTATTCTACCCTTGTCAGCTATAACCAATTCATCTAAATCAAACAACCAAAATATAGCAATTTTAAACAATTTTTAAACAATTTTAACAACATGATGAACAACCAAGAACAACATTATTTTTAATAATATAAAATTTTCAGATTCATCAACAATAACAAACAAGTAAGTTCAAATCACTTAAACTTAACATATCAAACAAACTATTTCAATTCTGTAATTCAAATCCAAATTTAGACTTAAGAAAAATAATGAAACAAATTTAATTTACTAAACTCAATAATCAACTAAAATTTGAATTAAATCTAATAATATCACAACCAAGATTAAGGATGCAAATAATTGAACTATAATATTTTGTGATGACCCGGCCCGTCATCACGAGAATTACCACCCATTACCCCTTCATTTATATGTTTCATGTTTCTATATATGTGTTAGAATCTATCGGGTGAGTTAGGAGTGATTCTAGTTGAAAATGAAGCATATAGCCTTTTGAAATGAAGCTTGTTTATGAAAAGTCAACCTGGAGTTGACTATATGGTTAGAGGGCTTGGAATCAAATTCTGATGATTTGGTTAGTTCCGGGAGGTGATTTGTGACTTAGGAGAGCGATCGGAATTGAATTTGGAGGTCCGATGTAGAAGTAGGCTTGAATTGGCTAAGTTGAATTTTGGCGAAATCCGATCGATAGGTGAGATTTTGATCGCAGTAGCTCCGTTAGGTGATTTTGGATATGTCTGCAAATTTTCAGGTCATTCGGACATCATTTGGTCAAGTTTTTGATTGGATGTTGGTTTCGAAAGTTTTAGATGAAACTTAGGCTTGAATCTGCCTTGATTTGATGATTTCTGTGTTTAAGGGTGTGTTTTTATGATTTGAATAAGTTTGTATGGTATTTTGGAGTAGGTTGGTGGTTTTCATTGGGGTCCCGGAGGCCTCGGGGTGAATCTGGTGGTCTAAACGGACCATTTTTTACTAAAGGAACAATCAGATTTGCTGTCATAACTGTAGAGGTATTTTGTTCTCTGCGATCGCATGCGGAGCCCTGCGATCACGTAGAAGGATTTGGGAGGCAATCTATTTGTTCTCTGCGATCGCATGGTCGAGGCTGCGATCGCATAGTAATGGAAGGTGAAGCACTGCGATCGCGATCGCATAGAAGGTTTTGAGGGCAGCTATTCCTTGTACTATGCGATCGAAAGTCGGATTTTGACAACTTTTTGGTTTTTGGTATAATTCGGGTTGTTTCGATTGGGTTATGTCCCTTTAGCCTATTTTGATGTATTTCTATTGGTTTTGATCAGATTCTGCACCCGTAGAGGCTGATTCTCGTGGCAAGGGCATTGCGGACTAGTCTTCAAGACGAGTCGAGGTGAGTAATGGGTGTGGGTGATGACCAGCGAGTTCGAAACCCTGGTATATCACTATGTGACGCTGTATTGAGGCGAGACACATACTCTCCTGTGAGTGCGGGGCTGAATGTGATTGGGGACTATGGCTTAGTCCGACCTGATAATAATATACTGTGTTATTGGCTATTATTGAGCCGGTGAACCTCCTATTTGGATGGTTGTGGATATCTTTGGGCTATGAGCCAGTTATTGGGATCCCGCGAGGATCGTTGTTATGGTTTCTATGGTCTTGGCATGCTATTTTGATACCAGTCTTGAGCTATTACTGTCTAAAATGGTTTTCCAAACTCTGGAATTTCTGAAATACTGTTTTCTACTGAAAATGATAAAAATAGTTTTCAAATACTTCTTTTGAGCCTGTGAGGCTGTATTGCATATTAGCTGACTGGTAGTGGATCGGGCTGCGCGCCGCAGCATATCATGATATTATGCTTGGGCTGTAGTAGCCCCTTCGGAGTCTAAACCCCCACAGTGAGCACGAGTACCCAAATGGATCGAGCTACGCGCCGTAGCGGTCATATTCATGCATTGCATTGCATTTAGCTATACTAGTTATTTTTATAGCTGATATTGCTGGTTCTGATATTGCTCATGTTGATAACTGATACAGGATATTGATGTATAGCCTTGCTTAGTGTTTTATTGGGTTTTCTTACCTTCGTTGTCTTACCCTTGTTTATTACCACTTAGTTGGAAGTACTCACACTACTCCATGCACCTTGTGTGCAGATCCAGGTACATCACAGCAGAGCTGAGACTACATCTGCTCGGAGAGCTTCACTGGGACAGTCAAGGTAGCTGCTAGCGTCCGTAGGACCTGATCTCCAGTTGTAACGACCCGGCCGGTCGTTTTATAAAATTACGCCCCAATCCCCAATTTAATTGTTCCCCTAAGTTCATTTCTGGTATTGTGGTTTGCCGGGAGAGTCGGTTCTGAAATTTGGAGCATTTTGGGACACTTAGTCCCTAAATGAGAGCTTTAAGGTTAGAAAATGGTCCGTAACTAGAACAGTGTTAAGACGATCTCGGAACGGAAATCTGATGGTTCCATTAGCTCCATTAGGTGATTTCGGGGTTGGAAGCGCGTCCGGAATGTATTTTGGAGGCCCGTAGCTCAATTAGGCTTGAAATGCCGAAGTTTGAAATTTTGGCGAATCCGAACGATAGGTGAGATTTTGATCCGGGGGTCGGAATGGAATTCCGATGTTTTTTGTAGCTTCGTTATGTGATTTTGGATATGTCCGAAAATTTTCAGGTCATTCGGACGTCGTTTGGTCGGGTTTTTGATCGAATGTGCAATTCGGAAAGTTTTAAGAAATTTAGGCTTGAATTCGATGTGAATTATTGGTTACGATGTTGTTAGACGTTTTTTTATGATTGGAATGAGTTCGTATCGTGTTTTGGAGTATTTTGGTGGTTTTCGTTGGGGTCCCGGGAGCCTCGGGATGAATTCGGGTGTCCAAACGAACCAATTTGTGCCAACAGGCACTGTTGTTCTGCTGCAATAATTGCAGAGAAATTTTGCTCTCCGCGATCGCGGAGATGGCCATGCGATCGCGTAAGGGAAAAGCCCGGAGCTCTGCGATCGCAAGGTGGGGTGTGCGATCGCGTAAGTCTGGGAGAGTAAGCATCGCGATCGCGTGAGGTAGTATGCGATCGCGTAGGGTAGTCTGGGGAGCCGGACGAGTTTGTTCTTCGCGATCGCGTTCGTGTCATTGCGATTGCATAGGGTCACTGAGTTGTTCACTGCGATTGCGTCGAGGATCACGTGATCGCGTAGAGGAAAATTAGGCCGCCCATATTTTGTGCATCGCGATCGCAAGCCCAGTGCTGCGATCGCGTAGAGTAAAATGGCCTGGCAGTGACTTTAAGTCCAGAACATTTCAGTTGCGGCCTAACACACCAAAACCGCCATTGTTGAGTTCCAAGAGAGGATTTCGAAGGGGAAACGCTAGGATATCATCGGGAAATCATCGGGGGTAAGTTTCTTGACCTTAATTCGTTGGTTTATCATGAAATCCGTGATTATTTCACTGAAAATGGAAGATTTAAGGTGGGTTTGAGCCCTAGGCCTAAATTTTAGAAAACCTTTGATTTGAATGGGCAAACGGAGTCCGATTTTGTTAAATTTTATATGCACTGACTCATATTGAGATAAGGAACCCGAATATATAATTTTCGTGAATTTTCGATAAGCGTACCGGAAGTCGGGTTTTGACAACTTGTGGGTTTTGGTATATTTTGAGTTATTTTGATTGGGTAATGCCCAATTGGCCTATTTGATGTGATTCTATTGATTTTTATTAGATACTACACCTGTGGAGGTCGACATTCGCGGCAAGAGAGTTATTTCTTAGCAGTTTTGTACCGAAATTGAGGTAAGTGGCTTGTCTAACCTCGTGTGGGAGAACTTTCACCCCTAGGATATTATGTGATAGTTTAAATGCCTTGTACGCGATGTGACGGGCGTGTACATGCGCTGGTTGTTGAACACATACTTTACTTAAAATGTTCGATGAGTGATATTCCTGCTTTTAGCTGTTAATTCGATATTCTTACCCGGTAGTAGTTAGAAAAGCATGATTAGGTAGTATTTAACTCTCTAGTTGCCTAATTGTCTTACTTGAGCTTCTTGATAATTATTGGCACTGTTTATCGGTGAAGTTATAGTTAAGCATATTATATTCTCTCTGTGTATTCCTTTACTTGCTGTGTTTGTGGACTGCGGGTTCAATTCCCGGAGATCCCAGGGCTGTGGGTTCGATTCCTAGAGACCCGGAATGATAATGTTGTGGACTGCGGGTTCGATTCCCGGAGATCCTGAGATTTATTGAGATGTGGACTGCGGGTTCGATTCCCGGAGATCTTGAGATTTATTGAGATGTGGATTGCGGGTTCGATTCCCGGAGATCCCGAGATTTATTGAGATGTGGACTGCGGGTTCGATTCCCGGAGATCCTGAGATTTACTGAGACATGGGCTGCGGGTTCGATTCCCGGAGACCCAGGGGTACTGTCAATGGGATTGTGGGAACGATTCCCACAGGTCCTGGACTTGTTTTAGTGAGTTGGTTATTTGTTGTTAGCTTAATTGTAGACGGTTGCGGTAATCATCTTATTGTTGTTATTTCGGAAATTATTATCATTTAAACTGCTTATTATTGTTATCATCATTATATTATTGTTTCTCAGTAGGGCCCTGACCTTCCTCGTCACTACTCCATCGAGGTTAGGCTTGCCACTTACTGAGTACCGCCGTGGTGTAGTCATGCTATTCTTCTGCACACTTTTATTGTGCAGATCCAGGTACATCAGAGCAGGCTCGTGCTATGTGATTCCGCAGCTTTCTAGGAGACCTCGAGGTATGATCTGCTACGTCCGCGGATCCGGAGGCTTTTCCTTCTATTCTAATAGTACTAGTTGACATTTTTCCTTCATTTCGTTGTTAGATACTCTTTACACATAGAGCCGCAGTTGTATATTCTCTTTTAGTCTGTGTTACCGTGGGATTCTGGATCTTGGTAGCGTTTTATTCATTGTGTTGACGGATGTATGTGCCAAACGGCACGGATTACATATCTTTTTATGCCATCTTTCCGCTGTTTCTTATTTAAGTGCTCATAGCTTGTATATTCCGCAACGTGTTAGGCTTACCTAGTCGTGGGGACTGGGCGCCATCATGACATGTTCACGATTGGTGAACTAGGGTCGTGACACCAGTCTATCTTTACTTTCCTATACTATTCTGCACTAGTTGACACAGTTGTATACACTATCACAACTTTATATTCTGGTAGAGGCTCATGACTTATGACTCATGATTCGGTAGGAGGTTTATACTGGTTTTGGGATGCCTAATCCCAATGTGTTGGATGTTATTTCATTGTATCATTGTTTATGCTTAAAAAGGGTAAAGTGTGAGCTGATAACTCTGTGTTATAAATGGCTGGTCGGGCTGGCCTACCATGTGTTGGGCGCCATCACGACCGGGTTTTGTGGTCGTGACAATTTCTATATTAAAAACTAAACTAAACACATGATTAAAGTATAAAGATGAAGGAATAACAAAGAATTTGATGAACAACAAGTGAGAAAAAAAATCAAATATATATCATCTAAACCTGAAAATATACATATACATACATATATATATATATATATATATATATATATATATATATATATATATATATATATATATATATATATATATATATATATATATATATATATATATATATATATATATATATATATATATATACATACATATATATACTGTAGGGATGGGCATATATCGGGTAAAACCGATGACCCGGACCGTTAATTCTTTATTGGGTTATCGGTATTGGGTTATTGGGTTAACGGTTCAGTAACGGGGTAAAAACAATTATTGGATTATCGGTTCGGTCTCGGTTTGCATTTTTGTTATTGGGTAAAAATCGATAACCCAATAAGAATAAAGTAATTTAGTAATCTACCCTTAAGTATATACTAGGGTTTTATTTTACTAATTCCCTTCCCTCTACAGTTCACTCAGTCTTGGTCTCTCTCATTGTATTTCTGCCACAACCCTCAACTCCAAACAGTCAATTGCATCGTGTAACGCCAGACGCCTGAGCCTCAACTCTCAAGCTCACCACCAGTTTTCCGCAGACACCACGCCAGTGCCTGAGCCTCGCCAGTTCTCCGCCAGGCATGTCGACTCGCTCCATCACTCGTCAATCGCATCGTGTAAGTTTTGGCTTAAGATTTTTTGTTTGCTTCTTGTTAATTGTTCTGTTTGCTCAAAATTTTTGCCTCTGTTTGCTTCTGATTTATGTTTTCTGTTTGCTAAGCGCCATTCAAGTGTCTTCTCTACTCATGTAAAATTTATGGTTAGAGGAGTTGCAATTTTTTGATATTCAGTTTGAGTAATTAAGAACTTTTAATTTTAGGTTTATCTTATCGGGTAAACCGATAACCGAACCGATAAGCCAATAACCGATAACAAATATCTTATCGGTTTGGTTATCGGATTATGATATTTGTAAATTGATAAACGACAGGCAAAACCGATAATTTTCAAAACTGAATCGACCGATGCCCACCCCTAATATATTGTCCGAAAAAGAAAAAGATATATATATATATATATATATATATATATATATATATATATATATATATATATATATATATATATATATATATATATATATATATATATATATATATATATATATATATTAGAGGGTTTTGAGCCGCACTTTTGAGGATGGTATGGATATCGCTCGCGACATAAAGATAGATCGTCGTAGGGAGCGAGATGAGAGGGAGGCCAAGAGGCCTCGAGGATCGGCTAGTTCTAGTGGAACTCAGACCAGAGGCCAGGGTCAGCAGAGCCGAGGTCGCTCTTTCAGGTTTTCATATTCGGGCCACTCAGATCGCCATGGGTCGTCTTCTAGCCGTGGTTATCAGGGTTCGCACCAGAGCCAGCCATCTATCAGCGCTATGCCAGCATAGAGTTCTTCACAGGCCCCATCTATCCAGTGTTTTTCTCGGCCTAGTTTATCAGCTGGACACTCCAGTGTTAGGGGTCCTCATCAGTCTCAGCCACCAGCACCTGGGAGTTGCTTCGAGTGCGGAGAGTTTGGGCACATCCGTAGAGAATGTCCCCATTTTGTTTCCAGGTCATATCAGTAGAGGGGGCAACCCTCATCATCTGGTCCTTCTACTTTAGCACCCGACCTGCCAGCTAGGGGTGAGGGTCGTCAGCTAGGGGTCTCCCTCGAGGGGGAAGCCAATCAGGCGGATAGGCTAGATGCTATGCTCTTTAGGGCCGATCTGAGGAAGTTGCTTCTGATGTTGTCATTACAGGTAATATTTCAATCTGCCACAGAGATGTCTCAGTATCCTGGTTCTACTTATTCCAATGTATGTACATATTTTGCTCCTTATTTGGGCACAAGTAGATATTTGAAACGAAAAACAACGATGAGATTTTCTTATGAATAAAAATGTAAAGATAAAACTTATTTAAGACAAATCTCAAGATTAGGGACCTATTTGAACATTTTACTTATAAAAAAATTGACAAGTAGAAACACGGTTGGGAAACAGTGAGGATTTCGGTGTTATCTAGTGCAGGCTTTTTCCAGTTTACCTCAACAGAACCCAACAATTATATATATATATATATATATATATATATATATATATATATATATATATATATATATATATATATATATAGATAAAAAAAATCTGTGGTTTGGGCAGATTTTATATAATATACTATCCGAAACATACATATACATATAATATACCCATATATACATATATATACATAATATAAACATATGTACACCTAGGGTTTTATCTATATATATACACTTGGGATGTCCGGGAAGGTATATATATATATATATATATATATAGGGCTTTATCTATATACGACACCATCTGACATTGGCCGACGTTGGTCGACGCCGGAGAAACTGATTCTCGGCGGGAATGGCGACGATAGCTGGACTGGCGATTGCTGGTCATTTTTTTTGGAGGTTGACGGAGCTGCTGGTTTGCATGGTTGTTGCTGCTCGACATCGAGGAAGGCTGGTGAAGGTTGGTCACGTTGGAGGCTGCCCGAAATAGTTGGCTTCAGTTGTTAGGGTTGATGTGCATGGTGGGGGACGGTGGCGAGGTGGTTGTTGCTGGCTGGTGGACGGTGACGAGGTGCTGCCGGCGTTGTTGGTGGTCGTGGGGGAGAGGGTGGCAGCCATGGATGCAAGGTGAGGAAGAAAGAAGAAGGAGAAGAGAAGAAAAGAGAATGGTGGCTAGGTCTAGGGTTTTTAGTCTTTGTTTTGGGTAGTGTCAAAATAAAAAATAAGGGGTAGGGTTTGTTTGGTCAGATTTGGGGGGGGGGGGGTTTAGATTGGGCTAGGGGTTTTGGGTTGGGTAGAATTGATTTGGACTTGGGGTTACTTCAAAAATTGGCCCAATTTCAATTTTCCTTCTATTTTTGTTCTCTTTCTATCACTAATTAATAAAAAATGCTAAAATTAAATTATAAAAAACCGAAATTATCTTAAAATACTAATTAACTCCTAATAATAATTATCACATAAAATTAAATATTAATTAAAATAAAATTGCACAATTTGGACATTAAATGCTAAAAATACAAAAATACATATTTTTTGTGATTTTTCATTTTCGTAAAACAAACTTAATTATTCTTAATTGTAAACTTGAATTTTATATACAAATGTAACATATTTTTGTATAGTTTATTAATTTAAACAAATAAATATGCACAGAAAGAAAGAAAAAAAATGCAAATAATACAAGAAAATAACACAAAATTCATAACCATTGCAAGCAAGCTAAAATTAATTTATTTTGAATCTTTGGGAGTATTTCTCTTATAGGGCAAAAATCACGTGCTCACAGTAATTATTATAGACGGGCAAGGTTGACTAATCACCTACAAGTTTGTCTGGGTGAGGACTAGAATCGTAGTATCTAACATTTACAGAATGCATGCTGATTTTAAGAAAGATTACTTATTTAAGAAACAAAATATGCAGGTATTAAACAACATACACTACTGATTTTAGACTTGTAAACGAGCTAGATGATTCAAATTCATTTAGTTATCCCTATAGGCATGCTCTCTAAGCGTAATTGATTTAGGACGTCGGTAAGAGTGCAGGAATCCTATAGGCATGGTATCTAGAGTATATTTGTTATTATTTAACCTATAGATTATTTTTCTAAGGTGTGTATGCAAAAGTGCAGAAACTTATAGATATGATTTCTAATGCAAATTAATAACTTATATGCGGGATTTCTATATGTAGTAATGAATAGACTTAGAGGCAGGATTTCTATATTCGATAATGAACAACTAGACATGAATTCTATATGCAATAATGAATAGCTTATAGGCAGGATTTCTATATGCAATAACGAAAAACTTATAGGCAAGATTTCTATATGCAATAATGAACAACTTACATGCATGATATCTATATGCAGATGAACAAATTGTGACTGCGGAAGTAAACCTAAAACAATATGTCTACCCGATATGCATAACATGAAGGTCTATCCCCCAATTTTACTATACACCCCATAGTTATTACAAATTATTACAACTAAATGAATCCTGAGAAAAATAAATAAGTAAATTACATCAGTAATTAAAAATTTGCAACCAAGGAGAGCCTAATTCAGACTCCTAATATGACATATGGAATAAACCAACTTTCAAAGACCGGATTTTTATGTGTCAAAGTTCCAAGGAGTTTCATGAACTCCAAGAAATGCTTACACCCCAAATATTATCACACGATCACAGTGTAGCATGGAAGGGTCAGCCCTCAAATGTCCAAGTTCAGAGGGAACTCAAGGTCCCAAGGCAAGGCTCATAGAAGGGGGCAGAACTTAGAGTCTAAGAGTAAGTGCAAGTTCAATAGAGGGAAATTAGGGAAAGTAATGGCCGGCTGGTGGTCATGCCCAGCAATTGGGGTGTTGGCACACCGCTGACCATCATGTCTACTTTAGAATTGGAGAGTTAAGACCTATTGAAGGTCAAGTTCAGCCTTGGAAAACAATTTGGATGCTGCCAGGCTATACCTTAACTCACCACATAGGGGAATGGGGTATGGGGATTCGTACTAGAAACAAAGTACAACGAAAGGGTAGGCAAAAGGCATACCCAGCAATGAGGAATACTGGCAAACCTTCCAGCCTACTTAGGGGCTAGGGGTAAAAAAACTTAGGTCATCGACAACAAGCATTGTTGTCATGCCGTAAGTCCCCACTCACAAACACATAGGGGGAATATGGTACGGAGCAATTGTTCATAAGGAAGAGAAGCATGCAATAGCATATAGGCACTTTGAACCAGATGTTACATTTTACAAAGAATAGAAAGTATACATAGATACAAAGACTGTAAATAAACACATTGGGGTGATGCTAAAATTAATTTTAGGACATACAAGTTTCAAAGAAGCAAGTAAAGAGAAGTAGTAGCCTTGTAAAAGCCAAAGTGCAGAAAAGAAGCAGGAATCCTCTAAGTATAGTGATTGTGATTTTTAGTGTGCTCAATCGTGTGATTGTTAAAAAATCCCTTCGTCTTGTGTTAAGGAGACATGTATTTATAGTCCAGAAAGAGAGCAGAAATAGGCAATAAAAATCAATCACACAAGGTTCCCCTTTAATTAGGGATTCTGATTTCAAACGGGCAAAATAAATAAGGAAAGAATATAAAAAGAAATCCAAAGTAGTACAAGGAAGGCAAATGCATAGAGGTTTATTTAAGGTAACAACCCAATGGTACACGGTTTGTGTATAATAAGGAAAGGTAATCAATCTAAATAGCCCATGAAATCAAAGTTACAGGCTTTACTTGAATGAACCGAGTCAGAAAAAGGGTAAAGAGAGGTTTTAATGAAGTAAACACTATTATCGAAATTTGGAATCAATTAATAGTTGGCAAAATCCCTTTTGAAAGAAGAACTTCTCATATATAAACACATAAATATGTAAATCAAGAAGAGATTGTCAAGTTATTTTAAAAAAGAATTTTAATCAAAGGGATATCCAGAAATATAAGCAAAGAGATACAGGTTTGACCTGCAGACTCATAGTGAGTGTAAGAGTCTAGGGTCCCAATTTGGAACCCTGACTTGAGCACAAAATCAAAGTCGTCAAAAGGAAACCCCAAATACTATGGTTTCAAAAGTTGAATCAGACATGGAGGTGGAACCCTGAAGAACACATTTAGGAAAACTCAGAACATAAACGAGTTCAGAAGAAGGAAATAATACAACTTGAACACAAGTAGGTGAAGCATGTAAGAACATAATAAGAGTCAAAAAATCAAATAGCTTTAACGGTAAGCACTTATAGCAGAAGAGTAGTGCAAATATAGCAGAGATTAACAAGAGTAGAAAATAAGAGGTAAAAGACAATACGTGCATAAAATAAAAGAAATCTTTCAAAGCATAAACAAATACACATAGAGCAAAGAAGAAAAGAATTAGAAAGATTTTATTTTTTTTCAAAATTCCTTGGAGAAACCTAAAAATCGGAGAGAAACTATTTCTGACAAAAAGTTTTGGGAAAACATTCTAGATGGCAAAAAAAGCAAAGACATAGTATATATCTAAGCAAATATCGGTGAAAGAACCTCGAATGGTTTAGGGTTTTGGAGAAACCCTAGAAATGAGAAAGGCTTAGAGACAGGTCCGATATTGAGTCGAAGAGGTCAAAAATAGGCTGTTGAGTCTCGAATGTGTCAGAGCACGGCCGGAGAAGCCGTGGAATCAAAGATCGGAGAAGATCGGAGGGATAACCATCGAAGTCATCTTTACCGACCTTGAACAACCAAATTCTAATGTTTGAGAGGGTGGGTAGAGACCATCCATGGCCTGGGATGCCATGGATTTCGGTAAAAATCCGGTGAAAGAAGGTAGGAGGAGTCTAGGGTATCAGAAAGGTTCGAGAGTGTATGAGAGAGGGGAGGGTTTCAGGGGTAGCGGATGATTGAAAATAAAATAAGGTTGGGGGTATGGTAAATTAAAAAAGGACATATGGAGTGTGAGCCATTGATCTGTTAGAACAATGGTTAAGATTAAAATAGGTTTGGGCGGGTTTTTTAATTGGGTCAGGGGTCGGATAATTTAGAAATAGGGTCAGGTAATTTGGGGTTGAGATTGGGTTAATTGTGGGTTTGATTCGAGCTACAATTGAAATAAAATAGGGTTGTAATTGAAATAGAAATGGAGCTAAATATTAAATAGCCAGTTTTACCTTTTTATTTATAAAAATAGTAAAATAATTTTAAAAATCAATTAAAAATACTAAAATAATTAATAATGTATAAATAGTAATTTAAAAATATTGAACCCAATTTTATAACTATAAAATGCTATTAATGCTACAATAGGCTAAAATTGCAATTGCATGTAATTTAGCTTAAAAAATACCAAATAAATTTGTAAAAAAATATACTAAAATCACCTTAAATATATTTTGATATAAGTATGAGAATAAAATATGTTATTCCCCAATACTGATAGTTTTTGGGAATAATTACTAATTTTGTATTGTGAAAATGGACAATAGATTAATTTAAAAAATCTTTAAAAATTAGAAAAAATACCAAAACACTTAGGCATGCCTATATATATATATATATATATATATATATATATATATATATATATATATATTTTTTTTTTTTTTTTGAAAGTATTTTGTATATCAAAATTATATAGGGAAAATTGGGTATCAACACCCTTTGGCTAGGATCCGATCGAATTAGTTTGGGGAACTCAACTTTTTTAGTATTTCTTATGGCCGACAATTCCACCAGACTGATATTAAAATTATAATCGGATAGCCTAGGATATGCTGAATCTCGAGACCTCGACATCTCTTTCTCCTGCAACAATCTGCTACCTCGAGAACGATCTGCCCTTCTATCGAAAGCGAACCTATTCGATGACTTGAATCGTTTATTCTCATCGTCCCTCTCATAAGGTTAGAAAGGACATCTAGAGGAACTCCAATCTGCATAAAATGCATTTTAAATTTATCTTGCTTCCAGTCACGATTTCTTCCTTTGGAAGACACTAAGGAGCCAAGATGATCATCTTCTATTTTGATTTTTAACTCGTAAAGGTTTTGAACATCTGTCCATGTGGTTGCTTGAAATTCTAGCAAGCTTTCCTTCAGCTTTTGGGAGGCATCAGAACTCAATGGGTTGAGACCATTTGTAAATCCCTCAGCTTCCCACTCATTCGGACTACTAGTAACAACATATTTTCCTTCTAAAATCGGCTCACGATCTCTCGTAAGAATTCGGATTCCCGGTCCCCGGGATATTCTGAATATATCCACCTTCCTTGTTTGGACCTTTCTTGCTCCAGCATGAGCTTTGATAAACGAATCTGCAAGCATTTCAATAGAATCAATGGAATGTTCAAGTAAGAGAGAACACCAATTTATGGCACTCTTCGTCACGGTTTCGCGAAACATTTTCAATAAAACATATACGATCTCATGCTGGGCCAGGTCGTTTCCCTTTACTTACACAGTGTAGGTCGTGATGTGTTCCTGTGGATCTAAAGTCCTATCATATTTTGGTAAATCTGGCATCTTAAACCTTTTTGGGATCTACTTCAGATCCACACTTGATTAAATGGCAATTGAGTATACTTCTTTGAATTCGATCACTTTAACAGTAATGGTGCTCTCGCGATCTGGTACATCCGAGCATGGAACTCCTTAGCATTTTGGTCCATTCGTTCATTCATTTCTCTCATAAATATCATAAGATATTTAGAAAGGGTCATTTAAGTTGTGTTCCCAGAACCACCACCGGTATCTCTTGCCTCGTCGAAATCGATCCCCTACCTTAAAGTGTCGTTAGTGGTTCTTTGAACCATTTGATTTTCGAGAATGCTTGGAGAAATCATAGCCCTTCCATTAGCATTATTGAAAGCACCTGATAACGCCTACTTTAATTCTTTCATTACCCGATCTTGCCTTGAGAGTTTATCCATAATCACTTTTTGTTCTCTCAAGATTTTGATCATTTCAATAACGTGTTCATCATCCGCACCATCAGGAGTTGGGCCCCTCATATGCTGAGGATACTGGCCTTCGCGAACTGGCGTTTTCTTCATCTCTTTCATTGCAGGTTTTGCTGGTTGAATCATCACGCTGGAACACATCTTCTCATTCATTGTGTGCTCAAAAATTGTAGACATCATTGACATCATTAGCTACCATATCTGATTTTTCTTTTACTAAAGAAGGAATAAAAATTGTTTAGTTATAGAGGAATGGATCAAAGTAATTAGACAATTGACTATGTGTGACGACCCAAAGGGTCATCACCTGATTTTCTCATTTGTCCCGCGCTTCTGAGGCTTTGAAAACCTCATTTTATATTCTCTCGATTTACGTGCATAGTCCGGGCATGTAGCCAGAAAGATGCTGTACTAGAATATCTGAATTCTATAGAAACTTTGAAGAAATTTGAAATTAATATTGATATAGTTGACTTCGATCAACATTTTTGGTAAACGGACCCGGACCCAAGATCGGACGGTCCCAAAAGGTCCGTAGGAAAATATAGGATTCGTGCATGCATCCGGAGTCGAATTCCGAGGCCTAGAGCCCAAGATATGAATTTTTCTGTGAAATTGTTTTTCTGAAATTATTAATGAAAATGGAAAGGGAAATTGATTAAAAGACCAAGGTATCGGGCTCGTATTTCTGTTTCGATGCCCGGTACAAGTCTTATATATTGTTTAAGCACTTCATGTAAAGTTTGGTCGAAAATGGACGTCCTTTGACGTGTTTCGGATATGTTTGAGTTGCGTTATGCTCGTGTTTTTATGCTTCGACATCGTTTCTTCAAGCATAAATGATATCATATTGAATAAATGAGCTTCGATTTCTATTTTGAATGAAGAATTAGATCCGTATCGTAATGACGGACATGTAGCAAAAAGAATCATCAAATTTGGACATCGTATGAGGATTTTATGGCCATTTTACTAAGGTTGCCCATATTTTCAGGTTAATGACGAAATTACCACTGACGACGTATTAAAAACCTGCACTATTTGCAAATCTTAAAACCTACATATCTCTTTCATTATAAGGTCAAATTGAGTGATTCAAAAGCCTAAATTCATTAGAATGTCACAAGGAATCCATTGGAAGCAGTAAAACGCGTGAACAGTATACTTATAATGAGCAGTTCGAGTTCTTTTCCAATTTTTGAACGGGAAGAAGGTTCTGAGGGAATCTTTAAAAGAGAAAATCAGTGGATGTCATAGAAGTAAGTGATTTTATTATTAAAACTCGTTTATGGGTGATTATAAACCATAAACCATTCTTTAATTCATGAAAATAGCAGAAAAATAGGATTTTGGGGCCTGGAATTATGGGGGTCGATTTGAGGGGTCAAACAGACTCCAATTTTGGTGTTCTTTATATGTACGGACTCGTGGCAAGACGAGAAATCCATTGGTATAATTTTCGAAATCTTTTGACCAAGCAGACCCGTGGTCGATTTTACAATTTTTGGACAGCATGTTAAAAATACTTTAATTAGGCAATTGGGTTGGTATGTTGAGTAAAATTGATGATATTAAATAAATTTTGTATAGATACGATTGATTTGGAGCCAAATTCGAAAAGAAAAGTATTGCTTGAGGATTGAGTGGACTATAAGCCGTCGAGGTAAGCGTTTGATCTATCGTAGCGTGAGGGAATAAGATTTAATGTGCTAATTACTATGTGATCGAGTGGAGTGTATAGGTTGTGGTGACGAGCATCTATACACTGGCGTCTAGCATGATCGTGAGTCATTTGTTGACATATATTGTGAGTTAATGTGGGATGTTTTTAAGTCATAATCTTGAACCCTTGCCGGGTTGTGAAGTTGATTATTTTTTTTCCTTGCCGGGAGTTTATTGTGAAGTTGATTATTGTTTCCCTTGCCGGGACTTTATTGTGAAATTGATTATTGTTTCCCTTGCCAGGACTTTACTGTGATGATTATTGTGTCCTTTGCCGGGATGACTCATATTAATTATTTCATTTTTTTGCCCTTAACAGTGATTGTTATTTGGGTGAGGATGAGTGATAATGCACGAAGGGTGATGCCGTGCCTTGTTTATTGATTATGCACGAAGGATCATGCCGTGCCTTATTTTATTTATTATGCACGAAGGATCATGCCGTGCCTTGTTTTATTGATTATGCACGAAGGATCATGTTGTGCCTTGTTTATTGATTATGCACGAAGGATCATGTCGTACCTTGTTATACTGATTATGCACGAAGGAACATTCCGTGCAATTGCTATTTGAACCATGCACGAAGGATCATGCCGTGCCATGGATGTGAGGATGAGAGTAAAAGCACGAAGGGTGATGTCGTGCACTTTTATTTGTTTATTTGGTGAGGATGAGAGTAAAAGCACGAAAGGTGATGTCGTGCAACTATTTGAATTTCTTGTTTTGGTGATAGCTGTTTTTACTACACTATGATTCTCTGTACTGATTTATTATATATTGCTGATTGTGTTCCCCCAGCATGATACTCCTTTGTTAATTGTGTTACCTGATAATCCTATTATTTTGTGGTATATACATATATAGAATTGCACGGGTTTATGTGAGTGTCCGGTCCTAGGCTTGTCACTACTTCGTCGGTATAGGCCAGGCACTTACCAGCACATGGGGTCGGATTGTGCTGATACTACACTTCTGTACGTTTTTGCACAAGTCCAGGTTTTAAGCAGGAGCAGCAGCAGTAGTACACTAGCGAGATTACCGTACTTTCGAGACCGAGATAGCTTGCAGGCATCCGCAGGCCCGGCGTCTCCTTTATTTGCTTTTATTATTGTTGTGGTCTCATTGTTCAGAGACAGACGGTTATTATTTATTTCTTCCATACCATTATGTGTAGTTAGTCCTTAGTAGTTCGTGAGTTAGTGACTCCACATCTTGGGTAGAGGATTTATGTCAGTTACTTTACACTACTATTCATATTTTATTCGAAAAACTTCCGCATTTAAAGATATGAGTATTATTCTTGCTATTAAATATGAGAACAAAGGGTTGTATAAACAGGAAGATGGTGAGTGAATTGGCTTGCCTAGCTACCACGAGTTGGCGCCATCACGATCCCGATGGTGGGGGAAATTCGGGTCGTGACAAGTTGGTATCAGAGCTCTAGGTTACATAGGTCTCACAACTCACGAACAAACTTAGTAAAGTTTGAGGGGTAGGTACGGAGACGTCTGTACTTGTCCTCCAGAGTCTATTGAGTTAGGAAAAGTCTCTCATTTTTCTTTCTTATCGTGCAAATTCGTTCTTCAAATGTTAAACTAAATTTCTACTCTTGTCTTCCCACGAATGGCAAAGTCACATACCGCTTCTTCAGCCGAACAATGGCACGGGCTGGTGATAGATCAACTACGCCTTCAAAAGTCTTACGGAGGTCGGATAGGTTTCACCAAACTCTTCGCTACCACCTTCAGCGGTGCATCTTTTGAGAACCCACGGGATTGTGCTTGACCGCTGTTGTGAGGAATTACAGAATGTGGGAATAGTCGAATGCGATAGGATTGATTTTACTGTGCTTCGGATGGCAAACATAAGTAGTAGGAAGATAATGTATTTACTACACCAGTTATGGTTCTAACGGAAGATGCAATCATATCGGGAGATCACCTAATGAATCGTGTGGGGTTTCAACGGACCTTGTTGTCCGGTTGATTTGTTGGAGTTGTGAAGGACAAATATTCTGAATTACTAGAATGTGTATATATATGGTATGGAAAGGTCCTCCAAATAATTTATACATATTTAGGGTTGGTTCTTTTCATGGGGTAAGAATCGTCCCCAGAGAATAACGAAGAGTATATGAGTAAATGGGGTAGCTCAGCAGTGTTAAGCCAACATAGCAAAAGAGGAAATTGGTTGTCGATGTTTGTGGCAAGCCTACGAAGAGGGCAAGCCGGTCAACGCAACACTACCTGTTAAACTCTATTTTAAGAAAATGTTCGGAAGACGTCACCTCCCATATTCTCTGCAAAATATGTAGTATATACGATCTGAACGGTTGTACCAGGTCACCATGACTGTGTACGAATATGTCGTCATGTGCAATAAGTTAACTGAGCCCCAAAAGAATTGTTGTGAATGTGGGAGTTTGGAGAAATGTAATTTAGGAAAGCACTCATGCTACACGCTCCATTGCAGTCAATACTTATCTTACATGACCAGCCAAATGTAGAGGTCAGGATATTAGAGGTGGAGGTGAGAATCCTAGAGGTGGAGACCCAACCATTGATATAATTTTTATGGTATGACTGAAGTCACTACACCAGATGGTGTCATCACATGTACAGTTTTGACAGTTATAAAAAGGATATTTCTCCTTAATTTGATTGGTTTTTGAAAACATTTAGGCGAGTCCTCTTAATATGCTCCGCTCACAAATGAGCTTCGTAATCATCAAATCTACTTATGTGAATACTCGTTGAGTTATTATATAGAGATAGCTATCCCTATTATTATGTGTTGGTCACTAAGAAGATTTATGAGGCTAAAAGTGACTTTATATCACTACTACGGTGAGTTTTGATGTAACTCCTGAAATAATTAATTTTAATTACTAATTATATACCATATCGGCATAAGGGTTCATTTTATGTCGTGAGTTTCTTTGACGGACAATTATTGAAAAGAATAAAGAGAGGAAATGAAAATTTTCAGCCGGTACAATCTACAAGTACTTGTGATTATATTTGAGGATGAGGTCCTCCAATTTTTGTATAATGTGAAATAATAGTTTTTTTTAAACCGAGCTATAAGCTGCGGTGGATATTACATGAGGACAAGGTCCTGGTGGTGAGAAGTTTGTGTTTAAAATTTTTCCTTTAAAAAAAAAAAGAAAAACAATCTTGTACTATATCCTAAATTTGAGCCGTGTTTGTTAGGATTATTTGACAATTCTTGTATAGTTTCTATTAATATTTAGCCAATTCTGTTTTGTAAGCATTGAGTTTAGCCTCTGACGAGCACCCAGGTGCGGATAAATATGACTCATTAATTCGAAAAGGTAATCACGAGGTCTCCATACCTCATTCTGAGTAAAGTGGGAGTTCTGGAATAAGGTATTTGATAACACGCAGTTAATTGGCAATGTCGTAATTTAGGGACAACTCTTATGGCCAGAGTCATGGTTATGTGCATACGTACGAGGTGTTCATGCCTTAGTAGACTTGTTCGTGATAGTCCCCATTGATAACGTATTGATATGATCCCGCAGTTAGGAAGAGCATACGCAGTATCTCAGAGCGGCTATCTAGACTCTGGAAAGGTAGTTAGCTATATGCAGATACCTCAAGAGTGTGAGTTCTGGCTAAGTAAAGTTGCATTACTGGGTCATTTTGTGATGGCGAAGGTATACATGTCGATCCAAGGAAGATGGAGGCAGTCAAGGACTGGCCTAGACTAACATCAGCCACCAAGATCTGGAATTTCTTGGGTTAGTGAGTATTATTGGCGATTTGTAGAGGGGTTCTCTTCTATTGCAGCCCCGATGACCAGGTTGACCCAGAAGGGTGCCCAGTTCAAGTGGTCAGATGAGTGTGAGGCGAGCTTTCAAAAGCTCAAGACAGCTTTGACTACGGCACCAGTGTTGATTTTACCCACGGTTTCAGGGCCTTACACAGTTTACTGTGATGCATCCCGTACTGGGCTTGGAGTGGTATTGATGCAGGGCGGCAAGGTTATTGCTTATGCTTCGAGACAATTGAAAATCCACGAAAAGAATTATCTGGTTCATGATCTTGAGCTGGCAGCTGTAGTTCATGCCTTAAAAATCTGGAGGCATTATCTATATGGTGTGGCGTGTGAGGTATACACGGATCACAAAAGTCTTCAATATTTATTCAAGCAAAAAGAGTTGAATGTGCGACAGAGGAGATGGTTAGAGTTGCTGAAAGACTATGATGTTACTATCTTATATCACCCAGGTAAGGCCAATGTGGTGGCCGATGCGTTGAGTAAGAAGTCTGCCAGCATGGGTAGTCTCGCTTATATTCCGGTCAGCCAGAGACCACTTGCTCTAGATGTCCAGGCCTTAGCCAATCGGTTCGTGAGATTAGACATTTTTGAGCCTAGCAGGGTGTTAGCTTGCACGGTCGCTCGTTCTCCTTTATTAGAGCGTATCCGTGAGAGGCAGTTCGATGATCCTTATTTATGTGACCTGAGGGATACGGTACAGCAGGGAGGAGCCACGAAGGTAACTCTAGATGATGATGGAGTATTGATATTGCAGGGGCGAGTTTGTGTGCCCAACGTTGAGGGGATTCGAGAGTTGATCTTAGCGGAGGCCTATAGTTTACGGTATTCTATTCACCCGGGCGCCGCGAAGATGTATCAGGACTTGTGGCAGCACTATTGGTGGCGTAGGATGAAGAAGGACATTGTTGCGTATGTCGCTCGGTGTTTAAACTGTCAACAGGTTAAATATGAGCACCGGAGGCGTAGTGGTGTGTTCTAGAGAATTGAAATCCCCGAGTAGAAATGGGAGCGGATTACAATGGACTTCGTTACTGGACTCCCTTTGACTCGGAGAAAATTTGATGCTATTTGGGTCATTGTTGATAGGCTGACCAAGTCAGCTCATTTCATTCCAGTATCTGTCTCTTACTCATCGGAAGTTAGCAGAGATTTACATCCGGAAGATTGTTCGCCTTCATGGGGTGCCGGTGTCTATTATCTCAGATCGGGGTACGTATTTACCTCGCGTTTATGGAGAGCGGTCCAGCAAGATTTAGGCACCCAGGTTCAGTTGAGTACATCTTTTCATCCTCAGACGGACGGTCAGTCAGAGAGGACTATTCATATCCTAGAGGACATGCTCCGAGCCTGTGTCATTGATTTTGGAGGCTCGTGGGACCAGTTTCTACCATTAGCAGAGTTCGCCTACAACAACATCTACCAATCTAGCATTCACATGGCACCATATGAGGCGTTGTATGGTAGGCGATGTCGGTCTCCAGTCGCAAGGTTTAAGCTGGGAGAGGCTAGGTTGCCGGGTACAGACTAGTTCAGGAGGCCTTGGTCAAGGTCAAGACTATCTAGGAGAGGTTGCGTTCAACTCAGTCCAGACAGAAGACTTATGTGGATCGTAAGGTCCGAGATGTGGATTTCATGGTTGGTGAGCGGGTATTGCTCCGGGTGTCGCCTATGAAGGGCGTGAAGTGGTTCGGAAAGAAGGGCAAGCTCAGTCCTAGGGATATTGGTCCATTTGAGATTCTGGACCGAGTAGGAGAGGTGGCTTACAGACTAGCACTGCTACCTAGCTTATCAGTCGTATATCCAGTTTTTCATGTATCTATGCTTCGGAGGTACCACGGCGATCCTACACATGTGTTAGACTTCAGTATTGTCCAATTGGACAATGATCTATCTTACGAGGAGGAACCGGTGGCCATTCTATACCGGCAGGTTCAACAGTTGAGGTCGAAGAGTTTTGCTTCTGTGCGTGCTCAGTGGAGAGGTCAGCCTCCCAAGGCATCAACCTGGGAGTCCGAGTCTGATATGCGGAGCCGTTACCCACATTTGTTCCCCGACTCGGGTACTTCCTTCTCTTGTCCGTTCGAGGACGAACAGTTGTTTTAGAGGTGGAGGATGTGACGACCCAAAGGGTCATCACCTGATTTCCTCATTTGTCCCGCGCTTCCGAGGCTTTGAAAACCTTATTTTATATTGCCTCGATTTACGTGCATAGTCCGATCATATAGCCGAAAAGATGTTGTACTAGAATATGTGAATTCTATAGAAAATTTGAAGAAATTTGATATTAATATTGATATAGTTGACTTCGGTCAATATTTTTGGTAAACGGACCCGGACCCAAGATCGGACGGTCCCGGAAGGTCATTAGGAAAATATGGGACTCAGGCATGCGTCCGGAGTCGAATTCCGAGGCCTAGAGCCCAAGATATGAATTTTTTTGTGAAATTGTTTTTCTGAAATTATTAATGAAAATGGAAAGGAAAATCGATTAAAAGACCAAGGTATCGGGCTCGTATTTTTGTTTCGACACCCGGTACAAGTCTTATATATTGTTTAAGCACTTCATGTAAAGTTTGGTCGAAAATGGACGTCGTTTGACGTGTTTCAGATATGTTTGAGTTGCGTTATGTTCGTTTTCTTATGCTTCGACATCGTTTCTTCAAGCGTAAATGATATCATATTGAATAAATGAGTTTCGATTACTGTTTTAAATGAAGCATTAGATCCGTATCATAATTACGGACTCGTAGCAAAAAGAATCATCAAATTTGGACATCGTATGAGAATTTTATGGCCATTTTACTAAGGTTGCCCAGATTTTCAGGTTAATGATGAAATTGCCCCTGACGGCGTATTAAAAACCTGCACTATTTGCAAATCTTAAAACCCACATATCGCTTTCATTATAAGGTCAAATTGAGTGATTCAAAAGCCTACATTTATTAGAAGTTCACAAGGAATCCATTGGGAGCAGTAAAACGCGTGAACAGTATACCTATAATGAGCAGTTCGAGTTCCTTTCCAATTTTTGAACGGGAAGAAGGCTCTGAGGCAATCTTTAAAAGGGAAAATCAGTGGGTATCACAGAGGTAAGTGATTTTATTATTAAAACTCATTTATGGGTGATTATAAACCATAAACCATTCTTTAATTCATGAAAATAGCAGAAAAATAGGATTTTGGGGCATGGAATTATGAGACCTTTAAGGGTCGATTTGACGGGACAAACGGACTCCAATTTTGGTGTTCTTTATATGTACAGACTCGTGGCTAGACGAGGAATCATTGGTATAATTTTCGGAATTTTTTTACCAAGCGGACCCGGGGTCGATTTTACAATTTTTGGACAGCATGTTAAAAATACTTTAATTAGGCAATTGGGTTGGTTTGTTGAGTAGAATTGATGATATTAAATAAATTGTGTATATATACGATTGATTTGGAGCCAAATTCAAAATAAAAAGTATTTCTTGAGGATTGAGTGGACTATAAGCCGTCGAGGTAAGCGTTTGATCTATCCTAGCTTGAGAGAATAGGATTTAATGTGCTAATTGCTATGTGATCGAGTGCGATGTATAGGCTGTGGTGACGAGCATCTATACACTGGCATCTAGCATGACCGTGAGTCGTTTGTTGACATATATTGTGAGTTAATGTGGGATGTTTTTAAGTCATAATCTTGAACCCTTGCCGGGTTGTGAAGTTGATTATTGTTTTCCCTTGCCGGGACTTTATTGTGAAGTTGATTATTGTTTCCCTTGGTGTGACTTTATTGTGAAATTGATTATTGTTTTCCTTGCCGGGACTTTACTGTGATGATTATTGTGTCCCTTGCCGGGACGACTCATATTAATTGTTTCATTCTTTTGCCCTTAACTGTAATTGTTATTTGGGTGAGGATGAGTGATAATGCACGAAGGGTGATGTCGTGCCTTGTTTATTGATTATGCACGAAGGATCATGCCGTGCCTTGTTTTATTGATTATGCACGAAGGATCATGCCGTGCCTTGTTTTATTGATTATGCACTAAGGATCATGTCGTGCCTTGTTTATTGATTATGCACGAAGTATCATGCCGTGCCTTGTTATACTGATTATGCACGAAGGAACATTCTGGGCCGTTGCTATTTGAACCATGCACAAAGGATCATGCCGTGCCATGGATGTGAGGATGAGAGTAAAAGCACGAAGGGTGATGCTGTGCACTTTTATTTGTTTATTTGGTGAGGATGAGAGTAAAAGCACGAAGGGTGATGCCGTGCAACTATTTGAATTTATTGTTTTGCTGATAGCTGTTTTTACTACACTCTGATTCTCTTTACTGATTTATTATATATTGCTGATTGTGTTCCCCCAGCATGATACTCCTTTGTTAATTGTGTTACTTGATAATCCTTTTATTTTGTGGTATATATATATATAGAATTGCACAGGTTTATGTGAGTGTCTGGTCCTAGGCTTGTCACTACTTCGCCGAGATAGGCCAGGCACTTACCAGCACATGGGGTCGGATTGTGCTGATACTACACTTCTGTGCATTTTTGCACAGGTCCAAGTTTTAAGCAGGAGCAGCAGCAGTAGTACACTAGCAACTCACATGCTTTGAACATTTGTCATCGGTTACACCATCTTCGGGACTCATCCAGCACTAGTCACATGCTTGCAATCGGTATTGACTATTTATTGACTCACACCCTGCATGTCTTCAACTCCACGTGTAATTGCTTCATTTGTCCAACTATTACTAACCAATTTTGTAACTATATTTATTCTTTATAAATTTGAACACGATTAACGAGATTTTTTTACTTCACTACCAAGTTCAATTTTGAGAGCACTGGGCTGCTTTGGAGATGAGAAGAAAAGGGTACTTTTGCAAAGAAATATATTTTGATGTTAAATTATAAATATTAAAATTTTGAAGGAGCGAGGGAGTGTTAACTATAGGGGTGTTCACAAAAATTCAAAAATTCGAACCAAATAGAAAACTAAACCAAGCCGACAAAAAAAATTCATACTGTTTGGTTTGGTTTTGGTTTTAAAATTTAAAAATCAATCAAATTTGGTTTGATTTGATTTTAATTAAAAAATTTTGAACCAAATCAAATATAGGAATAATTATTTTAAATTTATTATTGCACTATATATATATATATATATATATATATATATATATATATATATATATATATATATATATATATATATATATATATATATATATATATTTATATTTTAAAATTTTTATAATAAATATTAATCGTTTGCACTTTTAGTATAGTTCTTTACCTTTACATTCTATTTTACTTGGTAGTTTTCTTTTGTTAATGTGTAAGAATCTATTTCATGTTAAAAATAATATATTTTTAATTGAGTTCTTAAATTATTCATCACTATTTGATTCGATTATCATCAATATATCTTGGTAAATAATAGATTTCTCAAAGGGCAATTGATTTGATAGTGTTACGTTGAAAATATGGTCGCGGAAATATGTGTTTGGTAGTGTATATATTATATTTAAGAAAAAACTGACAAATAACCGAAAAACCAAAAAAATCGACATAAATCAAATTGAGAAAAAACCGAGTTAATTGGTTTGGGTTGGTTCTAATATTTGAAAAATCATCTTACATTATTTGATTTCTTTATAAAAAAAAAATTGATCCAAACCAGACGAGGAGCACCCCTAATTATCCTTTTATATATTTTGTGTAATGGCACGTGTAACAATGACATCTATTTCAGAAGAAGATGTTGTCTTAGACAGTTCAAGGTGATTCAAGCAGCAAAACTTTTAAGTTAAAATTATTATTCTCTCCGACTCACTTTAATTAATTTTTAGACTTTTTTATATCGAGAAATAATTAATTTATTTTTTAAAAGTTACCTTTTAGAGTAAAGAGCTAGAAGTATTTGTTGTGTTTTCAATGAATAAATTGAGGTTAATATGATCAATATTATTATTAATTAATTTTAAAAGATGTATTTCTTATATATATAAAAATAATTAAAAAATTAATTAAAATGGATTATAAATCACTCTCAAGTGAAAAATAATTATGCAAGTTGAGAAACAGACATCTTTAAATTAAAGTTTAAAGTGACTCATAAAATTGGTCAAACAAAATTAATAACAGTACTAAATATTATTCTAGTAATTTGTTATTCATTAATTATGACCTATCTACTATATAAGAGCAAGTGCCTGATTCTAACAATCTCACATTACGTAGATACGTCATATCTGTATTTGAATAATTGGTGAGTTAGATTATATTCCTCATCACTACTAATTAAAAATTTAAATTGTTTTGTTTTGTCACCTATATAAAGACATGAAGAAATGAGTAGTATACCAAGCATAAACCATTTTGTTCCTTTTTCCCTCTATTATTTATTCCTTCAAGTTATTTAAAAAAATGTTGATGAATAACTCATTCATCTCCATTTTGATAGCTATAATGTTGACATTATTGTTAGATAAATTTCAGAAACCAATTAAAGCATTTTCAAACCCTAGTTTTGTTTATACAGATGGAACTCATTTTGCACTACAGGGAAAACCATTTTATTTAAATGGTTTTAATTCTTATTGGCTAATGTATATGGCTTCTGATCCATTAACTAGGAATAAGGTTACAACAACATTTCAACAAGCTTCTAAATATGGTATGAATGTTGCTAGAACTTTTGCTTTTACTGATGGCGGTTTTAGACCCTTACAGTCTTCGCCCGGTGTTTACAACCAGCAAATGTTTGAGGTAAGTATTTAATTTTCGGAAAATAATATTGTATAGCCGCTCTTAACTCTCTCTCTCTATATATATGTGAAAATACTTCGAGAAAGAGGGATCTCCAAGATCCACGAGAAAAATGTTGTTAATTCACTATTAATTAATAGACTGAACATCGTGGTAGGAGCTATATCTCTTAAACTTCAACTCGAAGGTAGCCATACTTATCTTATGATATAAGCGGACTACTCGCGAATATATAAAAGTTGAATTTGAAAAAGAGTCAGAAGAAATGATTTGAATGATGGCTATGCACAAAATTGAATTTAATGTGCAGGTAGACCTTCTTTTGGGATTTTTTTTTCCTTATAGAATTGGATTTTTAAGATTTAGAACTTTTATTTTTGTTTAATCCTTCGCCAACTTCAACTTATACTAATTCTTTGAAAAATGAGTGAATTAACGGTGGAAGAAAAGTATGTAATTATATCATTAGATAACACTTTCCTGATTTTGACTATTGTTATATGCTTTTAGTCGCATGTTTTAATTTTATCTTGAAAATTCATATCTAATAGAATCTCATTTATTCAGCAGAAATAGAAACTCTCTCCTAAATCAGATTCTACTTCTATCATTTTGTTCATTATGATAATCAAAATTAAAGGAGTCAAAGCAATTTATTAATTTTATTTCATCCCAATTATTTCCTTTATGAGCTTCACTATTACTAGAATTACTACGCGCTTCTATTGAAAATTAAATAAATAATAAAGTAGAGATCTCAAGTTAATTATTGGACATAATCCTACACTACAAGTAAAAAAAGTCTGCATAGTTTAACCAATTTAAGATGAAATGTGTTACTCCCCAGT
The DNA here is from genome assembly GCA_032618575.1 of Nicotiana noctiflora. Classification (NCBI taxonomy): domain Eukaryota; kingdom Viridiplantae; phylum Streptophyta; class Magnoliopsida; order Solanales; family Solanaceae; genus Nicotiana; species Nicotiana noctiflora. The sequence continues at coordinate 122,162 of JASVEL010007519.1, forward strand.
TAAAACTAGAATAAGTTTGAACCAAAAAAACTCGATTCAATCAGATAAACTCAAGATCAAGTGGTATCTCTATAGATGATATTTCTAGCGTTTCGAAATTAATTAATAATCGGTAAAAATATATGCATTTCATGTTGCGCTTTCTTTTACTCGATTTTTGTGTTATATTTTATTTTTTGATTTTTTATTATTATATTTTGTTTATCAGGGATTGGATTTTGTAATATCAGAAGCCCAAAAATATGGAATTCACTTGATTCTTGGATTAGTTAACAACTGGAATACTTTAGGCGGGAAAAAACAATATGTAGAATGGGCACAGGAAAGAGGACAGCAGTTAACAAGTGAAGATGACTTCTTCACTAATACTATGGTTAAAGGATTCTACAAAAATCATATCAAGGTAAATAATTTTAATTTTATCTTCTAACTTAATCAAAAAGATTATTTATTTATTTATTTTGTATGATATTATTATACATACGTTCGTATATTTATTTGGGGTTCTTTCTCTTAAGTGGTATACCTACGCCCCCTCACGCACACTTACTATCACGTCAGCTCCAGTGATGAAATTTTCCTCAAAAAAATTCCGAGCTCGGTAGAAAACGAACGTATGATATTATTGTACTTCAATCATATTAAAAAAAAATTAATTTTATTAAATATTAAGGGAAAACTTTTAAATTATTTTTATTATTATTATTATTATTATTATTATTATTATTATTATTATTATTATTATTATTATTATTATTATTATTATTATTATTATTAGCAGCAGCAGCAGCATAACCCCTACGCAAAACTGACATGTATAAACCGAGAAATGGTTCAATTTTTTAATTATGATTTCATTATATCCATCTATTATGGAATAAAAAAGTACTAGTACTTAATATGGTTCTGATTGCCATTTACAGTGATTTATTTTTATATTTTTTTCTTAATTATATATCTATATATTTTACTTAATTATATTGTTGTTTTTGCAGGTTGTGCTTACAAGAGTGAACACAATAACCAAAGTGGCATATAAAGATGATCGAACAATTCTTGCATGGGAACTAATGAATGAGGCTCGTTGCCCATCTGACTTCTCTGGAAAAACTATTCAGGTCTTTTCTCCTCCTTAACCTCGCAAAAATTTTGAAACTAAAAATATAAAAAATATTAATATTTATAGTGGAATTAAGATTTGAAGCATATAGATTCAAGATTTCGTTTAAGTTATTAGGTCCTAAGTGGGTCGTAAGACTTAGCTGAGTTGGTTGGGTGATTGGTTTCACATACGAAAGACATGGGATCGATTTTGCTTACCAATAGTCTCCTCAATCAAAGTTCGTTTCATCGGACTTGCCTAGTGTAATTTACATTTTATGTGTAGTTTGCGAGCTATGGCATAATATGCAAGTTGCCCAGTGTGCACATGAAGGATAGTGACTGTGGATTTTCTTGGGAATTTTTCAAAAATTAAAATCCTTATGTGCCTTTGATCACCAGCAATTGTACATCATTACTTATTTGAGATGCTTTTTTTTTTCTTTCAAAATGAAATAATTACTTTTTAGCTTATTGTGCTCGATCTACATCTTACCTAACTTGATGCTACTTTTCTTTTAGACACAAAAGATTTTTTCTCTCGTGTTGGGGGTTTTCCACTTTGTATCGTTAATTAATTTTACTATTTTTTATGAAGTAAATAACATTATTTTTTTTCTTGTAATTATATTTTTTTGCAGAACTGGATCGCAGAAATGGCAGCATATCTTAAATCAATAGACAAAAATCATCTATTAGAGATTGGTCTTGAAGGATTTTATGGAGATAACAAGAAGCAGTACAACCCTAATAATGTGGAACCTGGGACTAATTTCATCTCCAACAATCAAATTTGGGGAATTGATTTTACTACAATCCATATCTACCCTGATCAATGGTAATCTCTAATCCCCTCTTCTTCATGTTTATACATTTAAATGGAAAAACGAGACCAGTAAGGAATCATATAGTTGACCCGAACATGATTGAAATTAAAATATAGTTGTTGTTGTCGTCGTTTGAAAACATCCATTGTTTTGGACTTTAGAGATTACATAAAAGATCAACTGCTGAACAATTCATCTTTTGAAAGGCATAGTTTTGTACGAGAAATATATATATTTTTAGCCGCTCCCAAAAATAATAGTTGGCAAAATATAAATTTTAATATATGTGTATTATATACAAAAAATATACATACTTTATACACTTTTAGGCTAGCGAATGCAATAAGTTTTATCCGATTTGTACTAACCACTGACGAACTAACCCAAATAATCGTTCACCTAATCTCTTAAACAGAAAATAGTATAATATTTGTATAATTCATGTATAATATGTTTAACTGTATATAATTTATGTATAATATATATATACCAGCTAGAAAAAAATAGACATTAAATCTGGCCGGCTATTTATGTAAGAATCTCCTGCCCTTTTGGATTGCAGGCTACAACCAGGTACAAGCCCAGAGGACCAAGATAAATGGGCTTTACAATGGATCCAAGCCCATATAGATGACGCCAAATTATTAAAAAAGCCTTTACTTATTGCAGAATTTGGCAAATCATCAAGTACCCCAGGTTATAATGTTTCAATGAGAGACAATTATTTTGGGAAAATATATGGAACCATTTTTACTTGTGCCAAATATGGAGGCCCATGTGGTGGTGGGCTTTTTTGGCAACTTTTGGCCCAAGGAATGGATAGTTTTGGTGATAGTTATGCAGTGGTCTTGCAAGTCAGCCCATCCACTGATAGAGTTATAGCTTTACAATCTCTTAGGCTCTCTAAACTATTAGATTATAAAAATAGATTAAAATGGTAATGTTTTAATTCATTCAAGTATCAAAATTATTGTAATTTATCTAGCTTTAACCATCTTGATCAAAGATAGCTTTATAATCTCTGTAATATCTGACCTTTCAGATGTGTGAATGACATATATGTTATTTTAGATATATATTCTTTCTAATTTCATTTTGTATGTTTTACCGAGCATAATATTTGAGAAAGAAAATTTGTTGCTAAAAGTAAATTTAGAATTTTAGTCTTGAACTAATTATAAGAGCATGTTATTAAGGATAAAATGAGATGTTTAAAGATAAAAGACCTTACAGAAAAGTGTCAATCTTTATGGAACAAACTAAAAAATATCCATATGAAAAGAAACAGAAGAAGTATTAAAGTACATGAATGTAACATACAATGTTGAGTTGAAACAATGGCGATACACATGTAACATATACCATCAAGGTACGATCACGCCCAACTATGTCGTATAAAAAATGACTATGCGGACGTTACAAATATATCCTAAGTATTACACTTAGGGTCGAATCCACATAGAGTTAACCTATCAATCACTATCGTCAGGCCCACTAACTCTTCAGAACCAGCTTCCCAAATATTTGAATCTCAGTTGAATGTTTCTTTAACAACTACGTTTACAAGTAACTAAACAGTTGTAAACTAAACTAATAAGGTTGTAACAATAATGAGAAGAAGCTAAGTCAATGATTTCCCCTATTGATGGAATCTCTTCTGTTTATGCTCATACAAATTTACCAACACATCTCTATCAATCATGAACACTCATCTTACCGTAAATCCCCCCTCCCCCTCCCCCCCCCCCCGAGTAATCACAGTAATTTACTATCGCACTCTCCCGAGATATACTAGTTTACTTTATTTAACATAATTCACTTTAGATTACACCCAAGGCTTCGTTATCCCTAATCCCGCCTTTAAACCCGCAATTATAGATTATTCTTATAATACAGGAGTGGTGTTATTCAATTAAAACCTAAATATGCACTCTTTTCCAAGTTATGCACACTGAATAGGCACGTCTAATTGGGGATCCTGTCAATTAACTACAACAAACACGAAATTGAACAAATAGAGATTAAACTAGTGATTTGTATTCACATAAATAAGAAGTTCATCCTGCAATAGGTTCCATCAAAACCTTAGACAAGAAATTTAACAACCCATGGCTATGAAAAAATAAACTAAGATAGAATTCATCATATAAATCAAATAAAAGGAGTATCCTCTCACAATAGTTTCCCTTGCCAAGATATTCTCAAACTCAATACATGCCTCTTTTGGGAGAAGTCTAATGTTTTAACTAGGGTTTAGGTCTAAGAATCTCGTGTTTTAAACTTTGGTCCTCAAATTTTACTGCGCCTGCCGCGGTTCTTCCGCGATCGCTGTAGAACCGCGGCCAGTGACCCTCTCTAAATCTTGAAACTTCTGCAGCTGCCTTCCACCGCAGTTCTACTGCGGTCGTGGTAGAACCGCTGCCAAACTGCTTCTCTGATATTCAGGGCTGGCGGGGCGTGGTTCCGTTGGGAATTTACACAGTTGGTCTTTTTTTCTCCATTTTTTGACTCCAAAACTGCTCCCTAGGCTTCCTTGGACATATATCACCTACAAATCATGAAAAGCACAAATAAGAGCATTTTATTATCACTTTTAGCATCAAAACTACACAAGAAGGTGATTATTTAAGGCATGATTATAGTCAAATTCACCTATTATCAACACCCCACGCTTAAACCTTTGTTTGTCCTCGAGCAAACTAAACCACACTTCTAGGCCTAACTGTTCAATGCATTGCCCCAATTTATGTCACACCCACTATTATCAATAATCAACTAAGCAGTGCAACAATCATACCACAAATGCAGACTCTCATTCCATAACACACTTGTGCTCACTCTAATTACTCTAACAAAAGTGAAGACTCACTTTTTCTTCCTAAGTCACATGCCCTCACATAAACAATATCTGAGAAAAGTTCCACACACATAAAATTCAACAACAAAGAACCAAATATAGGAAGAATTCATTCACTCTCAGCAAAGAGCATTCACATGCAACACAAACACACCATAAGCTTGCCCCTAGTGTAATACTCTACTAATAGGGTCATTTAGTCAGAGATCAAGAGGTCTTTATAGGTTGTAATGTAGGCTAAGGGACGGGTAGGATAGATGTGGATATAGTGACTAACCTCCCTAAGCACTTTTAACACTTCCTTTTATTTCAACTTTCATGCTCATCCCAATCATTATTCCACATTTTTTTTCACCTGTGACCCCCACTTTTCTTTAGGTGCAACTGACTTTTTTTCTTTTACAATGCTAGTGCACCAATCAAACAATTCATTCTTGATTCCCTTTTTTTTTTGCTAACTCCCTACTACCCCACACTTTGACTTTTGTATGTCTTTAATGATTCAAGTGCTACTAGGAGGTATAGGTTCAAATGATTAAGCTATGCAAACATAACGATTTAGATCATTATAGGGTTATCAAAGAACGGGCTTTAGTCTCAAATGGATTAACTATGGCAATTTATACATGTGGATTCACAATTAAATAGGGTTGCCCAAAGAAATGCCTCAACCATCTCTAAAACCAAACGACTTCTATTTCGCTTTGCAAACACACAGGGCAAGTTCTAGGTATCGCATGCAAGCACATAATGCAAGTAATAACTCTCACACACTTAGCATGTAACTCATTCCGAATCAGTTCATCAACACACACTTACGAGTGTTCAAGCAAGACAAGATGTGCAAAATTAAGGCATAGATTTAGGATTCCACGAACAAGTTTAGACGTCACACTCTCAAGTTCTTTTTAGTTATTTGCAGGTGTGCATATCCGGGGTTACATTCTAACCTTCACCCATCTAATCCTAAAACTACAAAAAGAAAAATCTACCTAACCCGGTTAAAAAAAACACTTGAAAAAGAACCGTGGTCAAAAGAAAAACCAAGGGAAAGGTACTACACTACCTAAAAGAGGAAAATAAAATAAAAAAAGTTCTACATAGACTACTTCCCTCAAGAGTACTGTCCAAATAGTCTGTCATCAGGAAAAATCCTCTAACTTTATTTTTGGATTTCTTTTATAATTAGTTCCGACTTTGACCCTCAAGAAACCCGTCGACAAGTGTCCGTCGTTGGGCCAAGTCAGCTGATCCTAAAATATGCATAATCAAATATATACAACACTAATGTTACAATACACTATAGCTATATATAATACAACATACAATCAGAGCAAGTCTCCCACCCCACACTTAAAATTATGGCATGTCCCCATGTCATATAAAGAAAGTAAAGAGCAAAGCGTTAGAAGACTTTCCTGAGACTCAGATAGAGTCGGAGACAGTGCTGGGGTCGACATTGCAGGCTCTCCCCAATGCGTGGAACCCGGCCATGAACCAACTCTCGGTCCTGGAATGCCTCTAAGACATGGCCTCCATCCTCATGTTTAATCCATCCACTAAGGTGTAGAGATCCGCGACCTCTTCCTCCATGGCCTACAGCATAGGACTGGTGGACTGTGATTTGGATAGTCCAGTCCAAGAATATGTTCGCCGAGATGGACTGGCACTGTCTGTAAACCTCCTGGATGAAGCAAGATGGATCGGATCATCATCCTTGTCGTCAATCTCAGTTGTTGTTCTTGTACCCCGGCCCACTCTGATGCCAAAGGCTTTGAATGCTGCTTTGGGTGGCAAATCTCCATCGACAGAGTTAGTGGGGGTATTTTTTATCAAGCACAGTGTGGTCATCAAAGAAGGGAAATAGAATTCATTTGTCCACTGGATCAAACTCCTTCTTAGTTACAAAGCACCAAGTCAACAGTTGCCTAATTGAAGTTCACGCCCATTGTATTGCTGGATAGCAGGAACCTGTTGCAGATGATAGTCAGCCAACATCTGGCCAAGTAAGTAAAGGAGCTAGAGTTGAGGGTGATTTGGTCACGTATCCAAATGGGTCACCCCTCTATGCAAAGTACATCTGTCATAACCTCCCAAGTGACCCATGGCCTATCATGGTAATAGTCGACGTCACTGGTGAATGGAGGCAGCCGCAACACCTGGCGAATCATTGGAACTTTGGCACTAACCATTTTATCACGTATAATCACCTCCTTACTCATGTGGAATGGGCAGTTGGCATAAAATTCTCTAACTAGCATCTTGTTAACTGGAGCGGGGTCATCGAATAGGAATTTAATCTCCCGCATCCGAATTTCCTTATACATTTTCTCCTTTTCAGCGCGGAGGGCCACCCGGTCAATGGGGATCTCATGAAGGAAAATCTTTGTAGCTTTTGAGTTGAAATCATCCTCCGCCAGTTCTGATTGGAACCTGGACTCATCATTAGTAGGGCATCGGGATGGTCCTGCCGATCGCCTTTGTCTTTTAGGATCCATAAGACCTGCAAGGAATCAAAAGACCGTCAAAATATGCCCTAACTAGTGCCAATCGGATGGTTACCTAGACTTCACCACCCGATGGCACCAATTACTTCCCCTCAATTCATTCATTCTTACTAAGTGCCCAAACCTCCATTACAATTGTATTAAAAAATAGCAACTTCCACCATCCCTATTATTTTTTTACCACTTCCGGCATAATACACCCTACACTTACTCCGTTCAGTGATACACATGAGATATAACACTAACATAAGTCAACTATAACAATACCACCCATCAACTACACAACATCAACCATCAATTACAATACCACCAAACCTAAGTTGAGCGTAAAATGCCTCAAAATTATACAACATAATACCAAATTTTTCGGTCAACGCATGACTCATCATCACACTTCATCACAAAAATATAGTCCGGGCCTCTAAGCCACCAAAACAACTCCACAATTATATAATAATGGACACCCAAACAATTTGGCATCAAACAACCCCATAAATATCAAATACAACAATAGCAAACATAAAAGAAAGCAAAAAAAATTCAAACTTGTCACACCTCTTTTTTACGTTACTATACCTGTGAGGGTGTAATAAAGGAGGTTTTTCACCTAAAGGACAATCAGAGCAGGATTTAGTTATTAATTATTCAGAGTCGCCACTTGGGAGATTAATGGTGTCCCAAGTCACCGATTAAATCCCGAACCGAGGAAATTATGACTATGTTAACAGTCCGTGAACCAAAAATCCAAGTAAGGAATTCTGTTAACCAGGGAGAAGGTGTTAGGCATTCCCGGATTCGATGGATCTAGCATGGTCGGTCAACTGTTGTATTTGCTTTTATCCGATTTTAAACCATATTCTAACTTATGTGCCTTGTATTAGTAACCCGCTTTTATTTTTGTTTTAATAAGAGTTGCAACATCGTGAAATGCGTCTCGAAGCACATCATACCAATGGGCCCGTGGTTGTTAACACATTTCAACTTCGTTGAGACTTGGATTTGGGTTACATAAATGTGTACCTGAATTTAGGAAGGTGATATTATTAAACCGCGCCTAAAGCAACTATGCGTTTGCACTTTGTGAGGACCATGGAATTTGCTAAATGGCACGCCTCAAAATCTAAGGATTAATACAGAATTAAAATGAGGGCAACGCAATTGTTATTTTCTATTTGGCATGACTCGCCTCAAATTAATCAACAATAACACCGGTAACAATTCCATTAGCTATTGATGTTTCATTCTTGGGATCATTCTTATTCATTCTAGCATTGCAAAAGGATGGAGGATTTAGAAGTAAAGGAAAACACATTTAATAAAACAAGCAGACGATATTAACGAGCACAAAGTTACAATTATTCATTTAAGGCCGCCTTTGGTTTATCTCTACTCGTGGCTTATTCCTGACTTATGAAACAGACAATGAACTTTTCCAGATCCCAATTCTTATTACTTTGTTCTTATTACCTATGTCTCCAACGAATTATTATTTTTCATTTACATTTCCATAATCTGAAGATTGCTATCAATTTTAGCAAATGCAGACAAGGTTCTGCTGGTACAAAGCTAAACTAAACCACCAAGAGGTTATCAATGTGGAGCACTATGTGTAGAAGACTGCTATGTTAACCCTTTTAAAGTAACAAACACATTCCCAATTCTAACTTAACAGATAGATTCAATTATAATATTAGACAAATATGACCTTCACAGCATATTCCAATACCCGAAAACACTCCCCAAATTTCGAAATTAGCCAAATCACTGAAAAGCTTACAACAAATCACAATACAGTTTTGTACGAAGCAATTCTCCATTGAATTTTCCATTCTGTGGCACACTTGACGTGTTAAAATCATTAGGAATCCCTAAACTGAATAAGCAAATACTCGTGAATAAGGCAGTTATATCTTCCCAAACTTTAGTTTTCAACAACACACATTGCTCATATCTGAAATTCAGAGAACACTGCCAAGGAACCATACCACATCAATAGCCAATATCGAGATTTGATTCCCAGAAAAGTGAAAAAAAAATTAAAAGGTTATTTCCACAAGAAAACTTTCCAGCCTACAAGCAACCAGTTTTTTTAAAGCCATATTCAAGCAGACATTAATCCTCAGACAAACCAAATACACTAAAAAAACAAACCAACTATAAAATTGTTTTGCAATTTGAACTCCATTACACAAACTCAAAAGACATACCTAAGGTACAACATCAGTAAATGAACTGAACATGCTCATAAACAGCTAAAGGCATTCAAGGCATAGAAAATGACAGTTCAAATTAGATTTTGCTAACTGAACATGCTCGAGAAAATCAGAACGGTGAATACAGGATTCAAACAACAAAATGACATGACAAATATAATTTCCAAACATGAATTGAGAATAAATGCCCGAGTCCAACCTCAACTGATATTAATTGCAGACATATGTCTATAGATGGATTAGCATAATTCTTATCACACTTTCCCTATCGACATCCAAATAGATATAAGAAAGAGAAAGATGTTAAACCTAGTTGCGCGAAGCTTGCGATTAACTTCGTTTGGACTAATACAAATGAATCTGACATTGAAATTAGGCATAACAATAGCAGAGAAATAGAAACCAGCAGCCACGAACAAGACGTCGATCGATGACTCCACAAATAACTCGAGTGAAAACTCGATTCAGCACTGGAATTTTGAATCTGAGCGCGAACTTAAACCTCAATCGAACTCCATTAGTGACTGAAAGTTCAAAGAACAGTTAGCCCTAATTTCGAGCTCAATCGCAAAGTTGGAGAAGAGAACAGAATACATATATTTGGTTCAGATTCTCTTGTTGTGCGTGTGTGTGTGCGTTGTTCAGTGGCTAAAATCCATGAGGAAGATCAAGGAAATTTGATGGGCAAGGGGTCTCTTCTGTGTTGCTGCGCTCCTCCTATTTTTTGGTAAAGGAGTCACGCAGTCCTCGTGAAAAAGGGGAGGGGGAAATTTCCTAATGTGTTGCTGCACTTCTCCTCTCTCTTTCATAAGATATTTGGTCCTTAGGAAATCTGGAAATTTTTGTACAGGGGGGCTCTCTTCTGAGGAGAAGGGAACACGGAATTTCCGTGTCTCTAGCTAGGGTCATGGGTGTTGGGCCAGTCATGGATTGGGGCGGAATTAGGCTGGGGAAGGTGGATTGGGTTTGGGGAATTAAGTTGTGGGCCCGGAGAAATTATCAAGACAACCCAAATTGCTTAATTGTTTCTTCCTTGTTTTCTTTCATTCAGTTTCATTTTTTTGTATTTTGTATTTTCTGATTTTATAAAATTGAGAGATTAAACTAACAATTAAACTAATTAAAGTCTAAAATTATTTAATAATAATTTTGCAGCAATTTCCAATTAAAACAATAAAAAAAAAATACTAAAATGAACTATTTTTGTGATTTTCTTTAAATTGTTAAAATGAATAATACCTATTCAATACCAAAATGTAAGATTAAAATGATTAAATGTCAATAACACACAAGAGGGGGGAGGGGGTGATTTGTGTGGTACCTAATTTTCGCGTTAGAAGAACCTGGTTCTTCTAAGTGTTTTAACTACAGCAGTTTGCGGAATAATAAATGCTGAAAGTAAAGTACACAGAGATTTTACTTGGAAAACACATGGCTCAAAAAGTGAAACAATCACGACCTACTACTCAGTAGGATTTTTCCAAACTCCACTAAAATCACTGAGCCAAAAACTGCATTTACAAAGACTCTTTGTAAACCTAAGGATTAACTCTAATCTTGCGACACTTTCAAGTTAACTCTAACTTGAATACTCAATGCACCTAATACAATTGCTTCTTTGAAAGCTTAAAGGTATAATATGAAAACCTACTACAATTGAACTAAACTTTGAATAACTATAATGATGAAATTGATTCTTCTATCTTAGGTAATGTAGCTTCAAATGTGCACACTTATATCTCGCATATATTGCTTGCAAAACAGACTTGATTCCTTTTTATCTCAAATATTCTTTACTTCTGCTTATGTGCATTTTCTGTAAAAGAGAACAACTTAGTTATTTAATAGATTAGCAGTTAGAGTTTGATCAAGACTCCAGTGCTTATCCTTTGTCAATTTCAGTCCTTAACTACTACAAACACTCATCCTTATCCTAGCTTAGGATTGTGTTATCTTATCTTAAGAAGAATGTTCTCCTTAGAACTCAATGCAACCTTTTAGATCATATTCAGAAGATATTTGTTGCATACGCCTCAGTACATATCTTCCTCACGTGCCTTTCATATGCGTTGATTATGACTAACTGTGTTTCTCATGATGGACCACGTCCTTCCCCTGATGTTCATTTGTCAATCTTCAAAACTTCAACTAAACTTGACAAACATAAAATCCTAATGCAAACATATTTTTTTTTATTTTTAACATGAGTTATTATGCAACCAATTAACACGAAAAATGTAATAAAATTCCTAAAAATTGTTAAATTATTTTATTTGAAACTTTTGGAATAATTTGCTTAGGGCAAAAATTATGTGCTCACAATTGTCCCTCTTTGCCCAGAAACACAAAGATTTTTCGTGCAAAGACAAGTGAGCGAAACTGAGAGATTTTTTGCCCATTCGCATATTTCGTGTGAAGCATTTGAAAGAGTTGATTGCACCCTGCTTCAGAGGCTGCCTACATATCCCGGGATAAAAAGGAATCAGGTCAGTGTAGTTCAGAAATGAGTGAGATGGTGGAGTATGCCGAGGAGAAAAGCCGGTCGAGTTGCCGTTCTGTCGAGGTTTCGGTCTGTGGTCCTGATGTTACATCAAAAATCAAAATATGAAAAATACTAGTTAAACCTATCAACTACGAGTTACAAGATTCATATCTATAAGTCTTCTGAAGCTTGATCTTGAGTCTTGAATGGTTCTTCATAAAGACTTTGGATTTGAACCTTTACATTTGCTAGTTGCAGGTGCTAGCTCGTTCTTCCTTAACTTTTTCGGACCAAGACTAGACATGTAGTGTTTGTGACCTCAACCATGTCTTGAAAAGCGCACATCTTTCATCAACTTCAATATTTGGGTTCACTTTTTGGATTTATCTCTTTTTCTTAGATCATGACTAACTTTTTTTGATCATCTTGGACTGTTGACTTGCATTCTGAAGTGTTTTGCCCTTTCTTCGAGTGATGCTTGACCGCTAAAACTTGAGTTACATGCTTCTATTCTTTAGGCGGGCTCTTGATTGCTGACGCTTGAAGGTGGGCTTCTGACTACAACAAAATAGACAAACAGAGAAAATTTTCTACCCTAATTTGGTGGTTGGGTACGACATGTTATCAAATATTAAAAATTAAAATTGGAATTTGAATTGTACTTCCCTTGTTCTCCAGGTGGATGCCTGGCTGCTTAACTTTAAAAGTATTCCCTTGTTTTCTAGGTGGGCTCCTGCTTGCAACAAAATAGACAAACAAAGAACATTTTCTGCCCTAGTTTAATGGCTGGGCAGACTTGTGAATTGTTACCTAAGCTATTGATATGATGGTGAGAGCAGAACTAATGACTTGATTGGCATGGACGACCTTTGTGAGTAAAATCATTTGACTAAAATTTTATCTTAGGAGAAACTTCATCAGGCTAGGTTTTTTGTTATCTTAGGAGAAGGATTCATCATACTAAAGTTTTGACTCTAGGAGAAAATTCATTCGAATAGGTCAATTTTTGATTATCTTAGGAGAAGGTTTCATCAGACTAAAATTTAGATTCTAGAAGGCAGTTCCTCAGACTAGGGTGTTTTGCTCTCTTAGGAGAAAGATTCATCAGACTAAGATTTAGATCCTAGGAAAAAGTTCATCAGACTAGGTCCATTTTTATTATCTTAGGAGAAGGATTCATCATACTTAAGTTTTGACTCTAGGAGAAAATTCATCCGACTAGGTCCATTTTTTATTATCTTAGGAGAAGGTTTCATCAGACTAAGATTTAGATCTTAGGAGGGAATTCCTTAGACTAGGGTGTTAGCTATCTTAGGAGAAAGATTCATCAGACTAAGATTTAGATCCTAGGAGAAGATTCATCAGACTAGGTCCATTTTGTTATCTTAGGAGAGTTGATCCTAGGAGAAAGTTCATTAGAATAGGTCCATTTTTATTATCTTAGGAGAAGGTTTCATCAGACTAAGATTTATATCCTAGGAGGCAATTCCCCCAAACTAGGGTGTTTTGCTATCTTAGGAGAAAGATTCATCAGACTAAGATTTAGATCCTAGGAGAAAGTTTATTAGACTAGGTCCATTTTTATTATCTTAGCAGAAGGATTCACTAGACTAAGGTTTTGACTTTAGAAAAAAATCCATCAGACTAGGCCTTTTATCCTAGGAGGAAACATTGTGAAAAGTAATGGCAAAGGTCAATGATTTGAAAAACCTCCCTTTTTTCGGTTCTCCTCTTGTTCCTTTTCTTTTCCTTTCCTTTCTTGTTCCCTTACTATTGAACCATCTTTCTTGCAGTACTTTGTTCCTGTTTCAAACAACAAAAACTTGTGAGTTTTAAAATGTGGTGGTTGGTTTGTGGCCTTGAACTTTGAAGGTGGCCCATCATCCTCCATTTGTTGCATTGTATGAACGGTCATCTCCCCAATCCTCATGTCTCATATGAATCCCGCAGCATGTTTAGTGTCCCCACTTTGTGTATATGATGTTCTTTCTTGATCATTGGCTTTGGCCTTGAGTTTATTGTTCCTTCATTTGTCCCGATAACTGATTCCCACTCGAAGATCTTGCTTGTTTATCGACTAACCACTTTCTTTGTTACCCTTAAAATGGAGAATGCGTTTGATCCATTCACTAAAACATCCTCCATCTGTTACATTGTTCCTGAATTGATATGTTCCAAACCCTTGTATTTCACACAAGTCCCAAGTATGTTTATTGTAGCCATCTTATTGTGCTTGCTATTTTCTCCTGACTTGATACCTTTATGTACTCACCAGATCCCATTTTGTTTAATTGGAAAGCTTGGTGGCAAATTTTGAAGTCATTTCTCACTTGTTTTGAACAACCGAACTAGGAAGAGGGAGTAAAACAAGGTGGGAGGAATAAAGTATAGGATAATGGAAAGAAACAATTCCTAACAAGAAACCTACAAAGTAGCAACCTATCAGATATGGATACCGACTCTAGCGACCTTGACATGCACCTGCAGGCTACTTTGTTTAGCAAATCTGATTTTCAGCTCTTGTTGTACCTTTTGCCATGAAACTAGGCTTCAATGCTCCACTTTCCTGATCTGATCCACCATCTTTATTCGACTTGTGGTGCCCGTGGGGTTTTCACCATTAAGCCTCTCTCGTTTGGTTTTTCACTCAACACACCGTCGCCTTATGGTGCCCGTAAAGGGTTTCACCAATAAGACTCTCATTTTTATTTCTCTTATCTTTTATTTCCTTGGGGTACCCATAGTGGTTCTTATTGACAAGATTCTCATTCTTCATTTCTTTCGTCTGGACTGGAGTGTTGTCCCTGATATGATTCACCTCTTCTTGCTTGACTCGGCTTTTCTTGAAGACTGATCGGAAGGCCTTTCTTTGGATCGTAATGTGGGCTTTTGGATAAGGTTAGAAAGAAATGGTATTAAAGGCTCAAAACAATTTCATCATGGGTTCAAAATTACAACTTTCGGAATCATATTTCCCACGAAAACCACAACTTTTGCCCCATTTTCTTTCTTGGGAATTTTAGACTTTTATTTTGTTGTGACTGAACCTCTGAGAGGCTGCCTACGTACCTTTCGGGATCAAGTCAAACGTAGTTTAGGCAACTACATTTGTTATTGCGATCTTTCTTCCACTTTTCTTTTCTCTTTCTTTTTATTCCTTTTGTTTTCCTTCTTTTTTCTTTTCTTGTCTTTCTTTTCTCTTTTTGCTTTTCTTTTCTTTCTTTTTCTTTACTCTTTTTGCTTTTCTTTTATTTTCTTTTCTCTTCTTTTCTTTCACTTTCCTTTCACTATTTTTCTCTTGTTTCTCCACTTACTTCCCCATTTGAGCTTGTGGGTCTTATTATTGATTCCGAAAGAGGGGTATGCAAAAAATAATCGAGGCTCAAAGGGGTAACAAAGGATAAAGTATTTGGATAGCAGAATAAAATGCCTTCGTCATTCCAATCTTCAAAACATACCAAGTACATACTGTGCAGTTAAACAAGTTGAGAAAAACATACAGAACACCTTTTGATTGATTCTCATATTTGCCTTCTGTATTAGTCAATTACCTAGCACAATTGGATAATAATCTCGGTACCCCGATCGGTCCCTGTAGACTTGGGGCAAACTTGCCTTGGCTTTAAACTGATGCAGCATGATGTATTTCAATAGTTTTCTTTACGTTCTATCTGCCCCCCAGTTTCACTTGATTCGGACTTCAAAGTGTTCCAATATGTTCTTATTTCCTTAAAATTCCCTTACATCTTCCCATTGAATGTCTTTAAATCTTCAACATCTTTTCATTACTAAATCGACTGTTCAAAACCAGGCTGAGAATTATGCATGCATGTCGTGTCACTAGAACCATCATGAAAAGAATCGAAAAAGGAGAAAGGAATTAGAGAAAATGACTAGAAATGGCGGGAAACGGAGAATTGGATTAAACTGACGGTGAAAGAGTTTAAATAACAAAACAAGCAAACAGACTAGTTACAACCCTTGAACAGACCTAGACAGAGCACTAAACACGCTATTATGACTAGAAAAAGCAAAAGTGAAAAGATAGAATGGTTTGAGTCACAAGATAATGTCCAAATTATAACCTTGAAAATAACCCGGACAACAGAAATGACAACAAAATTATCCCACCAAAACTCCAAGACATGGAGCGTCTTTCCAACCACAAAAATTGACACCTTAGCCACTGGATTGTCCATCAAAATTACTGGGACCTTCATCCAACAAGTTACCGAAAGGATTCTCACATTCCCTGTCACCATGGATCTTCCCACAAAATGTGCACTATCATGTGCAGGTAAAGGATTCTGTGAAATATTCTGGGTGCCACTGTCTTGGACCACAATTATTACTTCCTGAATCATTCTTTCTATCTCTTTTTTCAAATCCCGACAACTTTGGACATCATGTCCTAGGCATTGGAATGGTATCCACACCTTTTAGAAGGATCAAAGCTTATTGCACGCTTGTCCACATGATTTGGAGGAACCAGTGCAATCAGGTTATAATGCTTTAGTTTCTCAAACAAGTCTACATATGGTTCCTCGATGGGGGTGAAAGTTTCCTACTTCTGTGCTAGGCTTGGAGTGGTATTGATGCAGGGCGGCAAGGTTATTGCTTATGCTTCGAGACAGTTGAAAATCCACGAAAAGAATTATCTGGTTCATGATCTTGAGCTGGCAGCAGTAGTTCATGCCTTAAAAATCTGGAGGCATTATCTATATGGTGTGGCGTGCGAGGTATACATGGATCACAAAAGTCTTCAGTATTTATTCAAGCAAAAAGAGTTGAATGTGCGACAGAGGAGATGGTTAGAGTTGCTGAAGGACTATGATGTTACTATCTTATATCACCCAGGTAAGACCAATGTGGTGGCCGATGCGTTGAGTAGGAAGTCTGCCGGCATGGGTAGTCTCGCTTATATTCCGGTCAGCCAGAGACCACTTACTCTAGATGTCCAGGCCTTAGCCAATCGGTTCGTGAGATTAGACATTTCTGAGCCTAGCAGGGTGTTAGCTTGCACGGTCGCTCGTTCTCCTCTATTAGAGCGTATCCGTGAGAGGCAGTTCGATGATCCTTATTTACGTGACCTGAGGGATACGGTACAACGGGGAGGAGCCATGAAGGTAACTCTAGATGATGATGGAGTATTGATATTGCAGGGGCGACTTTGTGTGCCCAACGTTGAGGGGATTCGAGAGTTGATCTTAGCGGAGGCCTACAATTCACGGTATTCTATTCACCCGAGTGCCGCAAAGATGTATCAGGACTTACGGCAGCACTATTGGTGGCGTAGGATTAAGAAGGACATTGTTGCGTATGTCGCTCGGTGTTTAAACTGTCAACAGGTTAAATATGAGCACCAGAGGCCTAGTGGTGTGTTCTAGAGAATTGAAATCCCCGAGTAGAAATGGGAGCGGATTACAATGGACTTCGTTACTGGACTCCCTTTGACTCGAAGGAAATTTGATGCTATTTGGGTCATTGTTGATAGGCTGACCAAGTCAGCTCATTTCATTCCAGTATCTGTCTCTTACTCATCGGAAGTTAGCAAAGATTTACATTTGTTCGCCTTCATGGGGTGCCGGTGTCTATTATCTCAGATCGGGGTACGTATTTACCTTGCGTTTATGGAGAGCGATCCAGCAAGATTTAGGCACCCAGGTTCAGTTGAGTACATCTTTTCATCCTCAAACGGACGGTCAGTTAGAGAGGTCTATTCAGATCCTAGAGGACATGCTCCGAGCCTCTGTCATTAATTTTGGAGGCTCGTGGGACCAGTTTCTGCCATTAGCAGAGTTCGCCTACAACAACAACTACCAATCTAGCATTCGCATGGCTCCATATGAGGCGTTGTATGGTAGGCGATGTCGGTCTCCAGTCGGAAGGTTTGAGCTGGGAGAGGCTCGGTTGCCGGGTACAGACCTAGTTCAGGAGGCCTTAGTCAAGGTCAAGACTATCTAGGAGAGGTTGTGTTCAACTCAATCCAGACAGACGACTTATGCGGATCGTAAGGTCCGAGATGTGGATTTCATGGTTAGTGAGCGAGTATTGCTCCGGGTGTCGCCTATGAAGGGAGTGAAGTGGTTCGGAAAGAAGGGCAAGCTCAGTCCTAGGGATATTGGTCCATTTGAGATTCTGGACCGAGTGGGAGAGGTGGCTTACAGACTAGCAGTGCCACCTAGCTTATCAGCCGTGCATCCAGTTTTTCATGTATCTATGCTTCGGAGGTACCACGGCGATCCTACACATGTGTTAGACTTCAGTACTGTCCAATTGGACAATGATCTATCTTATGAGGAGGAGCCGATGGCCATTCTAGACCGGCAGGTTCGACAGTTGAGGTCGAAGAGTTTTCCTTCTGTGCGTGTTCAGTGGAGAGGTCAGCCCCCTGAGGCATCGACATGGGAGTTCGAGACTGATATGCAGAGCCGTTACTCACATTTATTCCCCGACTCAGGTACTTCCTTCTCTTGTCCGTTCAAGGACGAACAATTGTTTTAGAAGTGGAGGATGTGACGACCCAAAGGGTCATCACCTGATTTCTTCATTTTTCCAGCGCTTCCGAGGCTTTGAAACCTCATTTTATATTGCCTCGATTTACGTGCATAGTCCGGGCATATAGCCGAAAAGATGTTGTACTAGAATATGTGAATTCTATCGAAAATTTAAAGAAATTTGATATTAATATTGATATAGTTGACTTCGGTCAATATTTTTGGTAAACGGACCCGGACCCAAGATCGGACGGTCCCGAAAGGTCCGAAGGAAAATATGGGACACGGGCATGCATCCGGAGTCGAATTCCGAGGCCTAGAGCCCAAGATATGAATTTTTCTCTGAAATTGTTTTTCTGAAAATATTAATGAAAATGGAAAGGAAAATTGATTAAAAGACCAAGATATCGGGCTCGTATTTTTGTTTCGACTCCCAGTACAAGTCTTATATATTTTTTAAGCACTTCATGTAAAGTTTGGTCGAAAATGGACGTCGTTTGACGTGTTTCGGATATGTTTGAGTTGCGTTATGCTCGTTTTCTTATGCTTCGACATCGTTTCTTCAAGCGTAAATGATATCATATTGAATAAATGAGCTTCGATTACTGTTTTAAATGTAGCATTAGATCCGTATCATAATTACGGACCCGTAGCAAAAAGAATCATCAAATTTGGATATCGTATGAGGATTTTATGGCCATTTTACTAAGGTTGCCCAGATTTTCAGGTTAATGACGAAATTGCCCCTGACGGCGTATTAAAAACCTGCACTATTTGCAAATCGTAAAACCCACATATCTCTTTCATTATAAGGTCAAATTGAGTGATTCAAAAGCCTAAATTCATTAGAAGTAAAACGCGTGAACAGTATACCTATAATGAGCAGTTCGAGTTCTTTTCCAATTTTTGAACGGGAAGAAGGTTCTGAGGCAATCTTTAAAAGAGAAAATCAGTGGGTATCACAGAGGTAAGTGATTTTATTATTAAAACTCATTTATGGGTGATTATAAACCATAAACCATTCTTTAATTCATGAAAATAGCAGAAAATAGGATTTTGGGGCCTGGAATTATGAGACATTTAGGGGTCGATTTGAGGTGTCAAACGGACTCCAATTTTGGTGTTCTTTATATGTACGGACTCGTGGCAAGACGGAGAATTATTGGTATAATTTTCGGAATTTTTTTACCAAGCGGACCCGGGGTCGATTTTACAATTTCTGGACAACATGTTAAAAACACTTTAATTAGGCAATTGGGTTGGTTTGTTGAGTAGAATTGATGATATTAAATAAATTGTGTATAGATACGATTGATTTGGAGCCAAATTCGAAAGAAAAAGTATTGCTTGAGGATTGAGTGGACTATAAGCCATCGAGGTAAGCGTTTGATCTATCCTAGCTTGAGAGAATAGGATTTAATGTGCTAATTGCTATGTGATCGAGTGCGATGTATAGGCTGTGGTGACGAGCATCTATACACTGGCGTCTAGCATGACCGTGAGTCATTTGTTGACATATATTGTGAGTTAATGTGGGATGTTTTTAAGTCATAATCTTGAACCCTTGCCGGGTTGTGAAGTTGATTATTATTTTCCCTTGCCGGGACTTTATTATGAAGTTGATTATTGTTTCCTTTGCCGGGACTTTATTATGAAATTAATTATTGTTTCCCTTGCCGGAACTTTACTGTGATGATTATTGTGTCCCTTGCCGGGACGACTCATATTAATTGTTTCATTCTTTTGCCCTTAACTGTGATTGTTATTTGGGTGAGGATGAGTGATAATACACGAAGGGTGATGTCGTGCCTTGTTTATTGATTATGCACGAAGGATCATGTCGTGCCTTATTTTATTGATTATGCACGAAGAATCATGCTGTGCCTTGTTTTATTGATTATGCACGAAGGATCATGTCATGCCTTGTTTATTGATTATGCACGAAGGATCATGTCGTGCCTTGTTATACTGATTATGCACGAAGGAACATTCCGTGCCGTTGCTATTTGAACCATGCACAAAGGATCATGTCGTGCCATGGATGTGAGGATGAGAGTAAAAGCACGAATGGTGATGCCGTGCACTTTTATTTGCTTATTTGGTGAGGATGAGAGTAAAAGCACGAAGGGTGATGCCGTGCAACTATTTGAATTTCTTGTTTTGGTGATAGCTGTTTTTACTACACTCTGATTCTCTTTACTGATTTATTATATATTGCTGATTGTGTTCCCCCAGCATGATACTCCTTTGTTAATTCTGTTACTTGAGAATCCTGTTATTTTGTGGTATATACATATATAGAATTGCACAGGTTTATGTGAGTGTCTGGTCATAGGCTTGTCACTACTTCGCCGGGATAGGCCAGGCACTTACCAGCACATGGGGTCAGATTGTGCTGATCCTACACTTCTGTGCGTTTTTGCACAGGTCCAGGTTTTAAGCAGGAGCAGCAGCAGTAGTACACTAGCGACATTACCATACTTCCGAGACCGAGGTAGCTTGCAGGCGTCCACAGGCCCGGCGTCTCCTCTATTTGCTTTTATTATTGATGTGGTCTCATTGTTCCGAGACAGATGGTTATTATTTATTTCTTTCAGACCATTATGTGTAGTTATTCCTTAGTAGTTCGTTAGTTGGTGACTCCACATCTTGGGTAGAGGATTTATGTCAGTTACTTTACACTACTATTCATATTTTATTCGAAAGACTTCCGCATTTAAAGATATGAGTATTATTCTTGCTATTAAATATGAGAACAAAGGGTTGTATAAACAGGAAGATGGTGAGTGAATTAGCTTGCCTAGCTACCACGAGTAGGCGCCATCACGATCCCGATGGTGGGGGAAATTCGGGTCGTGACACTATGCCCATGTAGGTGCCAAACTGTTTACCCGTAAAACGATATAGTTAGATTTATAATGTGTTTTCCAGAAAAGTGAATCGATTTGACCCAAAAAATTAAATAAATAAGAATAAAAATAAATTATGAAATGAAATTAAAGGAAACACTAACCTCGCTATGAACTTAGCTTCTCCGGTGACAGAAGTGAGATTAATATTCAAATTAAGAGTGAGAATAGTGTTATAAAATGAGAGTTGAATGTGGGTTTTGTGTACAGAATGTTTTGTGTATACAATATTTGTTAATTCTTTTTTTGTTCACTTTATTTAGGGAGACAAGATCCCCAAATTAAGCTCCTCTTGAATGAGAATAAAACTGTCCTTGATGGTTCCTTAACGGCTGGCTATAAATACAGATATTCTCTGTAACGTTTGCTCATTGAATATTGCCTGATGCCAATACTTTGAACATTTGTCATCGATTACACCATCTTCGGGATTCATCCGGCACTAATCACATGCTTGCAATCGGTATTGACTATTTATTGACTCACACCCTGCATGTCTTCAACTCCACGTGTTATTGCTTCATTTGTCCAACTATTACTAACCAATTTTGTAACTATATTTATTCCTTATAAATTTGAACACGATTAACGAGATTTTTTTACTTCACTACCAAGTTCAATTTTGAGAGCATTGGGCTGCTTTGGAGATGAGAAGAAAAGGGTACTTTTGCAAAGAAATATATTTTGATGTTAAATTATAAATATTAAAATTTTGAAGGAGCGAGGGAGTGTTAACTATAGGGGTGTTCACAAAAATTCAAAAATTCGAACCAAATAGAAAACTAAACCAAGCCGACAAAAAAAATTCATACTGTTTGGTTTGGTTTTAGTTTTAAAATTTAAAAATCGATCAAATTTGGTTTGATTTTGATTTTAATTAAAAAAATTTGAACCAAATCGAATATATTATTTTAAATTTATTATTGCACTTATATATATATATATATATATATATATATATATATATATATGTATATATATATATATATGTATGTATATATATATATATGTATGTATATATATATATATATGTATGTATATATATATATATATATGTATGTATATATATATATATATATATATATATATATATATATATATATATATATATATATATATATATATATATATATATAATTTTAAAATTTTTATAATAAATATTAATCGTTTGCACTTTTAGTATAGTTCTTTACCTTTACATTCCAGTTTACTTGGTAGTTTTCTTTTGTTAATGTGTAAGAATCTATTTCATGTTAAAAATAATATATTTTTAATTGAGTTATTAAATTATTCATCACTATTTGATTCGATTATCATCAATATATCTTGGTAAATAATAGATTTCTCAAAGGGCAATTGATTTGATAGTGTTACGTTGAAAATATGGTCGCCGAAATATGTGTTTGGTAGTGTATGTATTATATTTAAGAAAAAACTGACAAATAACCGAAAAACCAAAAAAATCGACATAAATC
Organism: Nicotiana noctiflora; assembly: GCA_032618575.1. Classification (NCBI taxonomy): domain Eukaryota; kingdom Viridiplantae; phylum Streptophyta; class Magnoliopsida; order Solanales; family Solanaceae; genus Nicotiana; species Nicotiana noctiflora. The sequence continues at coordinate 145,030 of JASVEL010007519.1, forward strand.
AAATTGAGAAAAAACCGAGTTAATTGGTTTGGGTTGGTTCTAATATTTGAAAAATCATCTTACATTATTTGATTTCTTTATAAAAAAAAAATTGATCCAAACCAGACGAGGAGCACCCCTAATTATCCTTTTATATATTTTGTGTAATGGCACGTGTAACAATGACATGTATTTCAGAAGAAGATGTTGTCTTAGACAGTTCAAGGTGATTCTAGCAGCAAAACTTTTAAGTTAAAATTATTATTCTCTCCGACTCACTTTAATTAATTTTTAGACTTTTTTATATCGAGAAATAATTAATTTATTTTTTAAAAGTTACCTTTTAGAGTAAAGAGCTAGAAGTATTTGTTGTGTTTTCAATGAATAAATTGAGGTTAATATGATCAATATTATTATTAATTAATTTTAAAAGATGTATTTCTTATATATATAAAAATAATTAAAAAATTAATTAAAATGGATTATAAATCACTCTCAAGTGAAAAATAATTATGCAAGTTGAGAAACAGACATCTTTAAATTAAAGTTTAAAGTGACTCATAAAATTGGTCAAACAAAATTAATAACAGTACTAAATATTATTCTAGTAATTTGTTATTCATTAATTATGACCTATCTACTATATAAGAGCAAGTGCCTGATTCTAACAATCTCACATTACGTAGATACGTCATATCTGTATTTGAATAATTGGTGAGTTAGATTATATTCCTCATCACTACTAATTAAAAATTTAAATTGTTTTGTTTTGTCACCTATATAAAGACATGAAGAAATGAGTAGTATACCAAGCATAAACCATTTTGTTCCTTTTTCCCTCTATTATTTATTCCTTCAAGTTATTTAAAAAAATGTTGATGAATAACTCATTCATCTCCATTTTGATAGCTATAATGTTGACATTATTGTTAGATAAATTTCAGAAACCAATTAAAGCATTTTCAAACCCTAGTTTTGTTTATACAGATGGAACTCATTTTGCACTACAGGGAAAACCATTTTATTTAAATGGTTTTAATTCTTATTGGCTAATGTATATGGCTTCTGATCCATTAACTAGGAATAAGGTTACAACAACATTTCAACAAGCTTCTAAATATGGTATGAATGTTGCTAGAACTTTTGCTTTTACTGATGGCGGTTTTAGACCCTTACAGTCTTCGCCCGGTGTTTACAACCAGCAAATGTTTGAGGTAAGTATTTAATTTTCGGAAAATAATATTGTATAGCCGCTCTTAACTCTCTCTCTCTATATATATGTGAAAATACTTCGAGAAAGAGGGATCTCCAAGATCCACGAGAAAAATGTTGTTAATTCACTATTAATTAATAGACTGAACATCGTGGTAGGAGCTATATCTCTTAAACTTCAACTCGAAGGTAGCCATACTTATCTTATGATATAAGCGGACTACTCGCGAATATATAAAAGTTGAATTTGAAAAAGAGTCAGAAGAAATGATTTGAATGATGGCTATGCACAAAATTGAATTTAATGTGCAGGTAGACCTTCTTTTGGGATTTTTTTTTCCTTATAGAATTGGATTTTTAAGATTTAGAACTTTTATTTTTGTTTAATCCTTCGCCAACTTCAACTTATACTAATTCTTTGAAAAATGAGTGAATTAACGGTGGAAGAAAAGTATGTAATTATATCATTAGATAACACTTTCCTGATTTTGACTATTGTTATATGCTTTTAGTCGCATGTTTTAATTTTATCTTGAAAATTCATATCTAATAGAATCTCATTTATTCAGCAGAAATAGAAACTCTCTCCTAAATCAGATTCTACTTCTATCATTTTGTTCATTATGATAATCAAAATTAAAGGAGTCAAAGCAATTTATTAATTTTATTTCATCCCAATTATTTCCTTTATGAGCTTCACTATTACTAGAATTACTACGCGCTTCTATTGAAAATTAAATAAATAATAAAGTAGAGATCTCAAGTTAATTATTGGACATAATCCTACACTACAAGTAAAAAAAGTCTGCATAGTTTAACCAATTTAAGATGAAATGTGTTACTCCCCAGTTAAAACTAGAATAAGTTTGAACCAAAAAAACTCGATTCAATCAGATAAACTCAAGATCAAGTGGTATCTCTATAGATGATATTTCTAGCGTTTCGAAATTAATTAATAATCGGTAAAAATATATGCATTTCATGTTGCGCTTTCTTTTACTCGATTTTTGTGTTATATTTTATTTTTTGATTTTTTATTATTATATTTTGTTTATCAGGGATTGGATTTTGTAATATCAGAAGCCCAAAAATATGGAATTCACTTGATTCTTGGATTAGTTAACAACTGGAATACTTTAGGCGGGAAAAAACAATATGTAGAATGGGCACAGGAAAGAGGACAGCAGTTAACAAGTGAAGATGACTTCTTCACTAATACTATGGTTAAAGGATTCTACAAAAATCATATCAAGGTAAATAATTTTAATTTTATCTTCTAACTTAATCAAAAAGATTATTTATTTATTTATTTATATATATATATTGCAACTGCACAGGTTTATGTGGGTGTCTGGTCCTAGGCTTGTCACTACTTCGCCGGGATAGGCCAGACACTTACCAGCACATGGGGTCGGTTGTGCTGATACTACACTCTGCGCTCTTTTTGCGCAGATACAGGTTACGGACAGCAGCAGCGGCAGTAGTAAGTAGATTGCGTGGGAGTTGATCATATTTGAGACCGAGGTAGCTTGCAGGCGTCCGCAGGCCCGGCGTCTCTTTCTTTATCTATATTATTAGCCGGAGTCTCTTTGTTCCGAGACAAACAGAATTGTGTTATATTTCTTCAGACTTTTATGTGTAGTATTCCATAGTAGTTTGTGAGTTGGTGACTCCACGTCTTGGGTAGAGGATTTCAGTATGATTTTCACCTTGTGATTTGTTATTTCCATTTCGATAAAGTATTCCGCATTTATTTAATTAAAATTGTGTTAAAAACAGGATAGTATAAATACAGTGGCTTGCCTAGCTACCACGAGTAGGCGCCATCACGATCCCGATGTTGGGGGAAAATCCGGGTCGTGACAAGTTGGTATAAGAGCTCTAGGTTACATAGGTCTCACCACTCACGAACAAGCTTAGTAGAATTTGAAGAGGTAGGTACGGAGACGTCTGTACTTGTCCTCCAGAGTCTATTGAGTTAGGAAAGAGTCTCTCATTTGTTCTCTCTTGTCGTGCGACTTGTTCCTCAATTACCGATTGAATTTCTATTCTGTCCTTTCGCAGATGGTGAGGACACGTGCTTCTTCGTCCGCTGACCAGCAGCCCGAGCCCCAGGCAGCTCCCGTGAGGGGCAGGGGCCAAGGCCGTATCAGAGGCCGTGGTAGGGGTAGAGCTCAGCCCCAGGCAGCTACCCCGGAGGTGGAGCCTCATATTGAGATTGACGAGGAGGTTCCAGTCCCAGCAGCTCCAGTGGGCCCAGCTCAGGTCCCAGGAGAGGCTTTATTTACCCCGGATCTCCGGGATGCTTTGGTCAGAATAGCGGGATTTATGGATAGCATTGCCAGAGCGGGTCTATTATCAGTTGCCCCAGCTACTTCTCAGGCTGGAGGAGGGGCCCAGACTCCTATTGCTCATACTCCGGAGCCAGTAGCTCCTCAGCCTCAGGCACCAGTAATTCAGCCAGCTGTGGCTACTCAGTCAGGTACCACAGCTCATGCCGGCGATGGAGCGGCCATGACTTCTGATTTGTTATGGAGGCTTGATCGGTTCTCCAAGTTATTTACCACTACATTCAGTGGAGCCGCATCAGAGGATCCTCATGACTTCTTATTCAGTTGCCATGAGATTCTCAAGACTATGGGGTCGTGGAGACAAACGGAGTTGACTTCTGTACCTTCAGACTTGCAGGATCCGCCAAGACTCGGTGGAGAGATTATTGCCTGACTCGACCAGCAGGGTCCCCAGCTTTATCATGGGACCAGTTTGCGGAACTATTTATGGAGAAGTTTCTCCCCGCTACTCAGCGGGATGTACTTCGGAGGCAGTTTGAGCGCCTACATCAGGGCACTATGACAGTTACACAGTATGAGATGAGATTTATCGACTTGGCTCGTCATGCAGTGGTGATACTTCCCACTGAGCGGGAGAGGGTCCGCAAGTTTATAGGTGGGCTTAATCATCCGATCATACTCCAGATGGCTATGGGCGTGGGGAGTGACATATCATTTCAGGAGGCAGCCAATGCAGCACGCAGAGTTGAGATGGCTCTCGCTAGGGGAGGCGGTTATTCTTCAGATAAGAGGCCTCGTCATTCAGGCAGATTTGGTGGTTCTTCCTCTGGTGGCAGAGAATCCTTTGATAGAGGCCAGTCCTCCAGGCCTTTTCATTCCGCCCTTCAGGCTTCACAGGGTGGACCAGGTGATCGCGGTTCTCGTGGGCATCATTCGGACCAGCTTCCTATTAATGCTCAGCCTCTTTAGAGTGTTCGTGGAGGCCATTCAGGTCGTCAGGGCCAGCAGCCCTATCAGTCTAGGAGTTGCTACGGTTGTGGCGACCCAGGTCATATTATCAGGAATTGCCCTCTAGCAGCGGGCAACTCTCGGCAGCGAGGTCCTCGTCCTATGATTCAGGCCCCAGCTGACCCTCAGCCTGCCCAGCCAGCCAGAGGCGGGGGTAGAGATTATAGAGGTGGAGGTCGAGACCGTAGAGGTGGAGACCGTCCAGCGAGAGGTAGAGGTCAGCCAGTTGATGGTCGTCCTAGAGACGCAGCTCAGAGGGGAGGTGCGGATCCCCGATTCTATGCTTTACCAGCCAGGCCAGAGGCAGAGGCATCAGATGCTGTGATTACAGGTACTATTCTTGTGTGTGGCAGAGGTGCTTCAGTATTATTTGACCCTGGATCTACATATTCCTATGTGTCTTCCTACTTCGCACCGTATTTGGCTGTGCCCACCTATGCTCTGGATATTCCAGTTTATGTGGCTACACCAGTGGGTGACTCTATTGTAGTCGATCGGGTGCATCGTTCGTGCGTAGTTATATTTGGGGGTCTTGAGACCCGTGTTGATCTGTTGCTCTTGGATATGGTAGATTTTGATGTCATATTGGGGATGGACCGGTTGTCCCCATACCATGCTATTCTTGATTGTCATGCTAAGACTGTCACCTTAGCCTTGCCAGAATCACCCCGATTAGAGTGGAAGGGTACCTCAAGCCACTCCGTTCGCACCGTTATTTCTTATGTTAAGGCTCGACGTATGGTCGAGAAGGGGTGTCTAGCTTATTTGGCTTATGTTCGTGATTCCAGCCCAGAAGTTCCTTCCATTGAGTCGATCCCTATTGCACGGGAGTTTCCGGAGGTTTTCCTTTCAGACTGCCGGGCATGCCACCCGACAGGGATATTGATTTCGGTATTGATTTGGCACCGGCACTCAGCCCATCTCTATTCCACCCTATCGTATGGCCCCGCCGAACTAAAAGAGTTGAAAGATCAGTTGCAGGACCTTCTGAGAAGGGTTTTATCAGGCCCAGTGTTTCCCCCGGGGAGCACCCGTATTATTTGTAAAGAAGAAGGATGGCTCGATGCGGATGTGTATTGATTACCGACAGTTAAACAAGGTGACTATCAAAAATAAATATCCACCGCCGAGGATTGATGATTTGTTTGACCAGCTCCAGGGAGCGAGGGTATTCTCTAAGATAGACTTGAGGTCAGGCTACCATCAGCTGAAGATCAGGGCGGCTGACATTCCTAAGACATCCTTTCGCTCTAGATATGGGCATTATAAGTTCTTGGTCATGTCCTTCGGGTTGACCAATGCCCCGACAGCATTCATGGAGTTGATGAATCGGGTATTCAGGCCTTACTTAGATCTGTTCGTGATAGTCTTCATAGATGACATCCTAGTATACTCCCGCAGCCAGGAAGAGCACGAGCAGCACCTCAGAGTGGTTCTTCAGACTCTGAAGGATAATCAGCTATATGCCAAATTTTCAAAATGTGAGTTCTGGTTGAGTTCGGTAGCATTTTTGGGTCACATTGTATCAGTGGAAGGTATTCAAGTGGAACCAAAGAAGATTGAGGCGATCCAGAATTGGCCTCGACCAGCTTCAGTGACTGAGATCCGGAGTTTCTTGGGATTGGCAGGTTACTACCGTCGTTTTGTAGAGGGGTTTTCTTCTATTGCAGCCCCGATGACCAGGTTGACCCAGAAGGGTGTCCAGTTTCAGTGGTCAGAGGAGTGTGAGGCGAGCTTTCAGAAGCTCAAGACAGCCTTGACCACCGCACCAGTGTTGGTACTACCTACAGGTACAGGGCCTTATACAGTTTGTTGTGACGCATCTCGTACAGGGCTTGGAGCGGTATTGATGCAGGATGGTAAGGTTATCGTTTATACTTCAAGGCAGTTAAAGATACATGAGAAGAATTATCCAGTTCATGATCTTGAGTTAGCAGCAGTGGTTCATGCCTTAAAAATCTGGAGGCATTATCTTTATGGTGTGACATGTGAGGTGTACACTGATCACAAAAGCCTACAGTACTTGTTCAAACAGAAGGAGTTGAATCTACGACAGCGGAGATGGTTAGAGTTGCTAAAAGACTATGATGTTACTATATTATATCACCCGGGTAAGGCCAATGTGGTGGCCGATGCATTGAGTAGAAAGTATGCCAGCATGGGTAGTCTTGCATATATTCCGGTCAATCAGAGACCATTAGCTCTAGACGTCCAGGCATTAGCCAACCGGTTCGTGAGATTGGACATTTCTGAGCCTAGCAGAGTGTTAGCCCGCACGGTCGCTCGTTCTTCTTTATTAGAGCGTATCCGTGAGAGGCAATTTGATGATCCTCATTTGCGTGAGTTGAGAGATACAGTACAACGGGGAGGTGCCACACAGGTAAATCTAGATGATGATGGGGTATTGAAATTGCAGGGTCGAGTTTGTGTGCCCAATGTCGAAGGAATTCGAGAGTTGATCTTAGCAGAGGCCCACAGTTCGCGGTATTCTATTCACCCAAGCGCCGCGAAGATGTACCAGGACTTACGGCAACACTATTGGTGGCGCAGAATGAAGAAAGATATCGTTGCGTATGTCGCTCGGTGTCTAAATTGTCGGCAGGTGAAATATGAGCACCAGAGACCTGGTGGTGTGTTCCATAGGATTGAAATTCCCGAGTGGAAATGGGAGCGGATCACTATGGACTTTGTTACTGGACTTCCTTTGACTCGGAGGAAATTTGATGCTATTTGTGTCATTGTTGATAGGCTGACCAAGTCAGCACACTTTATTCCAATATCTGTCTCCTACTCGTCGGAGAGGTTAGCGGAGGTTTACATTAGGGAGATTGTTCGTCTCCATGGGGTGCCGTATCTATTATCTCTGATCGGGGTACGCAGCTTACCTCGCGGTTCCGGAGAGCGGTCCAAGCAGGAGTTAGGTACCCGGGTTCGGCTGAGTACAGCATTTCATCCTCGGACGGATGGCTAGTCCGAGAGGACTATTCGGATTCTAGAGGACATGCTTCGAGCCTCGTGTTATTGATTTCGGAGGCTCGTGGGACCGGTTTCGCCATTAGCGTAGTTCGCCTACAATAACAGAGTTACCAATCTAGCATCCGGATGGCTCCGTATGAGGCGTTGTATGGTAGGCGATGTCGATCACCGGTCGGATGGTTTGAACCGGGAGAGGCTCGGTTGTTGGGTACAGACTTAGTTCAGGAGGCCTTAGATAAGGTCAAGACTATTCAGGAGAGATTGCGTTCAGCTCAGCCTAGGCAAAAGACTTATGCGGATCGTAAGGTTCGAGATGTAGATTTCATGGTTGGTGAACGAGTATTGCTTCGGGTGTCGCCTGTGAAGGGCGTGATGAGGTTCGGAAAGAAGGGCAAGCTCAGCCCTAGGTATATTGGTCCATTTGAGATTCTAGACGAGTGGGAGGGGTGGCTTACAGACTAGCTCTGTCGCCTAGCTTATCAGCTGTGCATCCAGTTTTTCATGTATCTATGCTTCGGAGATACCACGGCGATCCCACACATGTGTTAGACTTCAGTACTGTCCAATTGGACAATGATCTATCTTACGAGGAGGAGCCGGTGGCTATTCTAGACCGGCGGGTTCGACAGCTGAGGTCGAAGAGTTATCCTTCTGTGCGTGTTCAGTGGAGAGGTCAGCCTCCTGAGGCATCGACCTGGGAGTCCGAGTCTGATATGCGGAGCCGTTACCCACACTTGTTTCCTGACTCGGTACTTCTTTCTTTTGTCCGTTCGAGGACGAACGGTTGTTTTAGAGGTGGAGATTGTGACGACCCAAAGGGTCATCACTTATTTTATTAATCATTTCGAGCTTCCGAGGCCTTGAAAACCTCATTCTATGTTGCCTCGATTTACGTGCACGATCCGAGCATGTAGCCGGAAAGATTTTTGTGATAGAAAATATGAATTCTATGAGAAATTTGGATAAAAATGATATTAATATTGATATGGTTGACTTCGGTCAACATTTTTGGTAAACGGATCCGGACCCGAGATTTGATGGTCCCGAGAGGTCCGTAGGAAAATATGGGACTTGGACATGCGTCCGGAGTCGAATTCCGAGGCCTAGAGCCCAAGTTATGAATTTTTATGTGAAATTGTTTTTGATGCAATTATTAAAGGAAATAAATTAATTGACCTTGGTATCGGGCTCGTATTTTGGTTCCGACGCCCGGTACAAGTCTTAAATATTATATATGTGATTTCTGTAAAGTTTGGTGACATTTGGATGTCGTTTGAGATGTTTTGGACCTTGAGTCCCAAGTTTGAAAGTTTTGAAAAACTAAAGGTATGAAAATCATGTATTTGAGGCTTGATTTGATGAAAACGAGGTGATATTGGCGATGTGATCGCACGAACAAGTTCATAATGTGTTTTTGAGGTTATGTGCATATTTGGTTTGGAGCCCCGAGGGCTCGGTGAACTTTGGATAGGCCACGAGATCAATTTTTCATGTTAGAAGTTGCTGTCTGCAACTGGTCTGCAGAGTTCGCAAATGCGAACAATAGTTCGCAAATGCGAACTCCCCACTATTCTGCAGAGTTCGCAAATGCGAACAATAGTTCGCAAATGCGAACTCCCCCCTATTGTGCATGTGTTCGCAAATGCGAACAATAGTTCGCAAATGCGAACTTGACCCTATTGTGCCTCTGTGTTCGCAAATGCGAACTATAGTTCGCAAATGCGAACTTGACACTATTCTGCCTGGGTTCGCAAATGCGAACAATAATTTGCAAATGCGAACCTCCCAATATTTAGCCTGTGTTCGCAATTGCGAACAATAGTTCGCAAATGCGAACTTCCCAATTTTGCCTTGGCTTCGCAAATGCGAAGAAAAGTTCGCAAATGCGAACTTCCCACCCTTAGCTTATTTTTCAAACTCCAGAAATTGGTCGGGGTTCGCAATTGCGAACCCATGTTCGCAAATGCGAACACAGAGACCTGAAAAACACGAATTTCAGTCATTTCTTCACATTTTACAAAAACAAAACACCCATTTGCGATTCTTCAAAGATTTCTTCTTCATCAAAACGATTGTAAGTCACTTTTTACTTAATTCTTTCAATTCCTAACATCATTAAACATATTTTTCGTAAGAAATCAATGATTTTCATGGTAGAATTCTTGTTTTTGTTAGAAAATAGGGTTTTTCATAAATTGGGGAATTGGACCCCGAATTGAGGTCCGATTTTGAAACAAATTATATATATGAACTTGTGGGGGGATGGGTAACCGGATTTTGGTCCTAACCCCGAATTCCGACTATGTGGGCCCGGTGTTGAAATTTACTATTCATGGCAGAATGTTGTAAAAGTTGTATTTGGTATTAAGAATTAGTTTGTTGAGTAGAATTGATGATATTAAATCAATTGTGTATAGATACGGTTGGATTGGAGCCAAATTGAAAGAAAAGACATTTCCACGGATTGAATTGTTCATAAGCATTCGAGGTAAGTGTTTGTTCTATCCTAGCTTGAGGGAATAGGAATATGTGTTATGTGTTATATGATCGTGTAACGACCCGGCCTGTCGTTACGGGAATTTCCACACCGTTACCTTGCAATTACATATTTTATGCTTTTATAACAGTATTAGAGTACATCGGGTGAGTTAGGAGTGATTTGAATTGAAAATGAAACAAATAGCATGTTTGAAGAAAGCTTGAATATGGAAAGTCAACCAAGAGTTGACTATTGAGTTAGAGTGCTCGGAACCGGATTCTGATGATTCGACTAGTTCTGGGGGATCATTTATGACTTAGGAGAGCAATCGGAATTGAATTCGGAGGTCCGATGTAGAAATAGGCTTGAATTGGCTAAGGTTGAATTTTGGCGAAATCCGAACGGTAGGTGAGATTTTGATCCGGGGGTCGGAATGGAATTCCGACAGTTGCAATAGCTTCGTTAGGTGATTTTGGATGTGCCTGCAAAATTTCAGGTCATTCGGACGTCGTTTGGTCGGGTTTTTGATCGAATGTGTAATTCGGAAAGTTTTAAGAAATTTAGGCTTGAATCCGTGTGTAATTGGTGATTTTGATGTTTAGTATGGTGTTTTTATGATTGGAACAAGTCCGTATCATGTTTTGGAGTATGTTGGTGGTTTTCGTTGGGGTCCCGGGGGCCTCGGGATGGATTCGGACCATCAACCGGGCATTTAGAACTTGGAAAAATTCTGCAGAAAATTGCAGTCAACAATTGCTCTATGCGATCGCATAGAGATGATTGCGATCGCATAGAAGAGTGGAAGGGGGCGTGAAGTTTACTCTATGCGATCGCATGGAGGGCATTGCGGTCGCATAGTGTCCGGAAATTGTGCATTGCGATCGCGGGGGGTTCGATTGCGATCGCGGAGGGTATTTTATGCGAAGCTATGCGATCGCATGGCTAGGCCTGCGATCGCAGAGAACAAATTGGAGGCATGAGAAACTTGCTCTATGCGATCGCAACAAGGGGAATGCGATCGCATAGAAGAAATCGTTCTGGCAGTGAATTAAATCACAGAACAGAAGGGTCGCGGGTTCATACACCCAAAACGCCATTTTTGAGTTCTAGAGGGAGAAACTCACGGGAATTGCTGGTAATTCATCGGGGATTCGTCGGAGGTAAGTTTTGTGGCTTAATTACATCGTTTTAACATGAAATCCTTGGTTAATTCCCTGTAAATGGAAGATTAATTGTGGGTTTGAGCCCTAAGCCTAAATTGAAGAAAAACACCAATTTGAGTGGGCAAACGGAGTCCGATTTTGGTAAATTTTATATGTATGGACTCGTGGCGAGACGAGGGTTCCAGAAATGTGAATTTCGTAAATTTTCGGAATGTGGGCCCGGGGCTCGGGTTTTGGCAACTTTGGGAATTTTGATGTAAATTGAGTTATTTCGAATGGGTTGTGTTTAATTAGCCTATATTGATGTATTCTCATTGATTTTGAGCAGATTCGGCATTCAAGGTGATTGAATTGCGAGGCGAGCGCAAGGCGGATTAAGGCTTCTATCGGATCGAGGTGAGTGGTGGTAGTAAATAATGTACTGAGGGTTTGAAACCCCGTACTTGCACTTTACAGTGCTATGTAGAGATGAGACACGCGTCATGTGACGAGCGTGGTGGCATTGGGATTTGGGGATTGGACTTGGTCCTTCCCGACTAATAGTATACTGTGTATTATGACTGATAATGAGATTATAAATGTGTAGTTGGGCTAATAGCCATGTTTGGGGCCTTGTGCCGATCTGTAGAGCATTAGGGAACCTATAGAGCTAGGTGACCCTTATATCGTGTTAGATACATAAACTCAGCCGTAGTTATAACTGTATAGTATATCATGAGCCAGTACTAGATGTGTACTTGGAGGTAGACATAGGGTGGAATTCCTTATTCTAGTTGAGTGAGCCTGAGAGGCCAGGTCTATATTGACTGGGATAGGGTCGAGGACCTATTGCGAGGTATTATATATATATATACCTATATTGGATCGGGCTGCACGCCGCAGCAGTATATATATTGGATCGGACTGCACGCCGCAGTAATATACATGTGGGACAGACTGCACGCCGCAGTATTATTGCGCTTGGGCTGTAGGAGCCCCTTCGGAGTCTGAGTCTGCACACATTCCAGTGAGCGCGGTATTATAATATTATATGTATATATATATAATTTGGATCGGACTGTACGCCGCAGTAATATAAGGTGGACCTGGCTGCACGCCACAGTATCATAGCGCTTGGGCCTAAGGAGCCCCTCCGAAGTCTGCACACACCCCCAGTGAGCGCCGTCGACGTTAAATGGCTGCACGCGGCAGCGGTATATGTATTGGAGCGGGCTACGCGCCGCAGTATCATACTTATTCATATTCATATATATACTAAAATACTGATATGATATAGACATATGTATATGTCTCCATATATTGAGATAGTTGTATACCGTAGTGGTATGAGTGAGAATGTGGTCAGTGTGGGACCTAGATGGCATAGATGTGGACCGGATATTGGGGGTATTCATTATAGTGATGACTTACCTGTGAGGTTACCCTTAGAACTGTATAGTGATAGTACAGGTGTTCTCACTTCCAGTCGTTGTTTATTATTGTTACTCACTGAGTTGAAATATACTCACCCCACTCCCCCGCATTTTTGTGTGTGCGGATATACATGATTAGGAGGGCAGTTGAGCTATCGCAACTGTTTGTGTTATCGCCATTCTATGGAGACTCCGAGGTAGCTGCCGACGTCCGCAGGACCCGATATTTCTTCCTACTGTCTTGATTTATGTATTGATTATTTCTTTCCGCTCCGATCTTTGGTTGTAAACCTTATTACACTTACGTTCTTTAGAGGCTCATGACTCTTGACCCTTCGGTCTGAGGGAGTTAATATGTTTTGGGACTTGGTTCCCTGTTTGATATATTTATATCACTGTTGCTCATGACTTGATATGCTTAAATGGCCTAAAGAGAGCTTCTAGCCCCGTTATTGTTATTGATTGGTCAGGCTGGCTTAGCAGTGTGCTGGGCACCATCACGACCGGATTTGGGGTCGTGACAAGTTGGTATCGAAGCCTAGGTTTACTAGGCCTCATGAGTCTTGAGCCGGTTAGTAGAGTCTTGTGGATCGGTACGGGGACGCCTGTACTTATCCTCGGGAGGCCGCGAACCTTTAGGAAACACTTCACATTTCTTGGAATTCTTATCGTGCGTACTTGATTCAGCTTGAGATACATTTTTGAAATTCCTTCCGCACGTCTGTGTACGCATCGAGCGCTCAGTAATATAATTACCTTATGGCTTGCAATTCCCCGATCGAGGGGCGAAATATAATCTCCGTGAGTTCATGTTGGGCCAGTCGGGAGGACTCGAGGCCAGATCATTGTCTATGGCTTGAGCACCAAGGTACTAATTCCGCGAGCCGGTATTATGAAGTTCGTACGATCGGTACTGATCCTTATTGTGCAAATGGCAGTTTGATAATGGGAGAGCTGTAAGGTATTCAGTTCTTATTGTGATTTGATATGCATCCCTACCTATGGGCGTGAGAAATATTTTCATCGCCTCTTAATTGGAAGGTAAAGTGCCTTATGTGTAGCGGAACGAGTTCAAACTCAGGAAGACTAAAGTGATTATGCTATGTGTATCGTGGTGAAAGGTATTTGATATATGTTATGATTTGAGCAGGTGCAGCGCATGTTCATGTACTAATGCTGATGATATAATTCGTGTAGTATTGAGATTTATGTTGTTGAAATACATTGTGACGTCTTGTTGAGTTGTGGATGTATTGTTAGAATGGTTTGGTGATTCTCTGGCAGGTGGATATGCCAATTTACAAAGGAAAACTCTGCCGAAATTTTGAAAAAGGTTAAGACTTAGAAAAGATTTCTGTCACCTAAAGAGAGTAGGCTTAACTGTGGTGTGTGTATAAATGCAAGAATTGTAGAAGAGTTAAGGTCTCTGATGATTCGAGTCTTTGTCAAGCTTGTAAATGACTTGAGTTTAATGTCACCATAACATTGTGGCATCATTTGAGTAAAGAATGCTATGAGCGGCTAAAAGTGCTTTGATGTATGGCTCCGAGCCAAGTTGGGGAGGTTGTTATTGATTAATTGATTGCACTGTTGTGTGCTATGTTGGTTCTGTCTCTAAGTATGTTGGGGAAATTCTGATAAGGGTTATGGTGCTTTGTAGATATGAAGAAATAATAGGATGGTTTGAACTGCTGCTGGTAAGAATGTTCGGTGTATAGGAAGGAAAGATAGCTAAATGCATTGTATGTAATCATGTTCTACGGTGCCACAGTTCTAACAAGGCACGAGTGGTTCTGTTTAATAAGACAGTTGAATTATAATTGAATAAGCGTGAATGACGCCCGATAATGGCCTTGCGGTGTTCAAGACTTTGCTTGTAACGGTAAGGTGTCTTAAGATTTTGTATATGGCTAAAGATGGCGGTTTCGTTAGAAAAGATCAAGGCTTGTGTTATATCATGTGAATGATGGGATTCTACGTATCCGTATTGGGAAGTAATAATAACGTGTGGTTGAATGTGGTACATTTGGGAAACATTGAGAGAGTATTCAGTGGCCTATGGGTCTCAGGCCGTGTGGTCTTGTGTACGAGTCTTGCGTGGTAAAAAGGGTTGAGGCGTTGTCGTACTACAGTAAAGGCTGATATGAAATTAGAAATGAATCAGAAAGGAAACTGGGTAAATGGAACAACTTGTTAATAAACCAGAATGGTATAAAAAGGAATACGATTGATTCCTGGTATGTGGTTGAAGTAATGAGTCTTGTAAACATTGTGCAGCAAAGCTCTTGAATGCTGGCAGTTGGGTAACTTGATATGGGTACAAGGACTCAGTCCTGGCAGTTTAACTTATACAATGTAATTGGGAGAAAGAGTTTATGATGTGTTTCATCATGGTTTGATAATGGTATATTCTAGGTTTTGAGATCAGTTCATAATATATGGGAAGTCAATAAAATTATTGAGCAGCGCGGACGGACAGCTGCAGGTGATTTAAGAATCGATCTTTCTGATGATTTAAGAAAATGGTGTAGCTATTCTAGTAATTTGGCAGGGAATATGATCCAAAAAGGACAAGGCAATGTAAACTGCTGATATCCAGTGGTATGGTGGTATTCTCTTGTTGGATCGACTATAATAATTGAATCGTTGATGGCGTAGTGAAATTTCTGAATGATCCTCGTGGTATGAATGGATGCTTGATGTGCGTTATGTATTTGTACGATGAAGTACGGAATCAGGCATTGTGATTCATGTGTTGTATATGTGTTGGAGACTTGAAGTTCTCATTAGTCCGCCTATGCAGTGGTTGTATATAATGGGTATCGACACCGTTTTGTGATTTTCAAAAATCAGAAGCTCTAATGGCTTTTTCTCTCAACTTGATATGACAACTTGGATTATGATACTTGATTGCTTATTGGTCGTCATTGGGCTAGTTTGTCCAGACTAATGTGATATGGACTATGTCGGAAAATGGCACAAATTGCGTAGCAGAAAAACATCAAAGTATGCTCCAATAGAGTAGTTGTACCCAGGACCAGCGGACAGCTGGTAGGCATTGCTTTGTTAATTGGACCTTAGGGGCGGATGTTAGTGTAGAGGTATCTACCATTGTTTCAGTTCCAGTATTGGGGAACTTTGTCGGGTGCAATGCAAGTGGCCGAGCTTGAGGCTATGTATATGTTGTTGCAATGAGCGACTTGTCTCGATGTGCATTCCCTTTGCTAGGTGTATTCGTGGATCGGGTGGCACGCCGCCACAGGTATAGTATTTGGGTCGGGTGGCACGCCGCCACATGTATGGTATCGGGATCGGGTGGCACGCCGCCACATGTATGCTGTTGGAACGGGTTGCACGCCGCAACAGAATATTGTGAAAATGTAGTTAGTGGTATGTTACCGTGTATACAGTACTTCCTAGCTTCTGAGGAGTAGTCCGTATTAGGCATCGCTCGGGGAATAACACATCGGTTGTGTCCTTTCAGGATTTGATAGCGAATATCATTGTATCACCGCAAGTGTGATTGATTGCTTGAGTCCAGACATAGATATGCGTGTGGCTGACCGTTTGAGCTTGGTAACTTGAGGTGCTTCACGAGAACTGGTGTTTGGATAGAATGATGAATTGTGGCAAAGCCACGTGATGTTATGACCTTTCGAGGAGGATTCGGGTACTTTAATTCTATGATGTGAGACAAGATTTCAGTTATGTGTTGTGATGGTATTGAGGAATTTGAATTATAGCTCTTGTGTGTGAGCCGGTTATCATGATTCGAGCGTGTTCAGATCGTTCTTATTGGAGCCTATGTTGTGCTCGTCGTGGCTTAGGCCGGTGTTGAGGTGTCATATCACCAGTGCGGTGTGTTAGAATCGAAATAACCGTTGGAGTCATTAATGAATACGAGCATATTGGATCTTAGCTTGTTAGAAAGGTAAAAATCGAGGTTTGGCTCCGAAACCTATCGTGGTATGAGTTTTAAAAAGGGAAATAGATTCACCAATGGTTAACCCGAGAGATGGGTTCAGTATATCGCGTGCTTCAACTGCCGTGGGCAGGATATGGAGGTGTTGGAATAAGACTCTATCTAATGAAAGAGGTTTTCAGCTAGTATTTGGTTATTGTGGCCAGTTGTTGTGATTAGAGACTATCGTCTCGAGTGATTGGGTTGTCGATACATCATACGATCTCACCCGGAGTAGTAAATATGGGTTATTGCAGTGGATTCGAGTGTATCCTGAGTATAGGCATGGGATTTGCAATTGGCATATGATTTCGAAAAGTACAATGTGATTTATGGTTCAGATGGTCTGTGAAATTTTGACTATATGGTGTTTTCGGACTTATGTGAGATAGGGTGACGTATGATCGCCTGAAATTATGCTTGGTAAGGTCATTCGGCTATTGGGTGGCTTCTAGTACAACTCTGAGTCCGCTCGAGGACGGGCGTTTGTTTAAGTTGGGGAGAATGTAACGACCCGGCCTGTCGTTACGGGAATTTCCACACCGTTACCTTGCAATTACATATTTTATGCTTTTATAACAGTATTAGAGTACATCGGGTGAGTTAGGAGTGATTTGAATTGAAAATGAAACAAATAGCATGTTTGAAGAAAGCTTGAATATGGAAAGTCAACCAAAAGTTGACTATTGAGTTAGAGTGCTCGGAACCGGATTCTGATGATTCGACTAGT
This sequence comes from Nicotiana noctiflora, assembly GCA_032618575.1. Classification (NCBI taxonomy): domain Eukaryota; kingdom Viridiplantae; phylum Streptophyta; class Magnoliopsida; order Solanales; family Solanaceae; genus Nicotiana; species Nicotiana noctiflora. The sequence continues at coordinate 162,241 of JASVEL010007519.1, forward strand.
TCTGGGGGATCATTTATGACTTAGGAGAGCAATCGGAATTGAATTCGGAGGTCCGGTGTAGAAATAGGCTTGAATTGGCTATGGTTGAATTTTGGCGAAATCCGAACGGTAGGTGAGATTTTGATCCGGGGGTCGGAATGGAATTCCGACAGTTGCAGTAGCTTCGTTAGGTGATTTTGGATGTGCCTGCAAAATTTCAGGTCATTCGGACGTCGTTTGGTCGGGTTTTTGATCGAATGTGTAATTCGGAAAGTTTTAAGAAATTTAGGCTTGAATCCGTGTGTAACTGGTGATTTTGATGTTTAGTATGGTGTTTTTATGATTGGAACAAGTCCGTATCATGTTTTGGAGTATGTTGGTGGTTTTCGTTGGGGTCCGGGGGCCTCGGGATGGATTCGGACCATCAACCGGGCATTTAGAACTTGGAAAAATTCTGCAGAAAATTGCAGTCAGCAATTGCTCTATGCGATCGCATAGAGATGATTGCGATCGCATAGAGATGATTGCGATCGCATAGAAGAGTGGAAGGGGGCGTGAAGTTTACTCTATGCGATCGCATGGAGGGCATTGCGGTCGCATAGTGTCCGGAAATTGTGCATTGCGATCGCGGGGGGTTCGATTGCGATCGCGGAGGGTATTTTATGCGAAGCTATGCGATCGCATGGCTAGGCCTGCGATCGCAGAGAACAAATTGGAGGCATGAGAAACTTGCTCTATGCGATCGCAACAAGGGGAATGCGATCGCATAGAAGAAATCGTTCCGGCAGTGAATTAAATCACAGAACAGAGGGGTCGCGGGTTCATACACCCAAAACGCCATTTTTGAGTTCTAGAGGGAGAAACTCACGGGAATTGCTGGTAATTCATCGGGGATTCGTCGGAGGTAAGTTTTGTGGCTTAATTACATCGTTTTAACATGAAATCCTTGGTTAATTCCCTGTAAATGGAAGATTAATTATGGGTTTGAGCCCTAAGCCTAAATTGAAGAAAAACACCGATTTGAGTGGGCAAACGGAGTCCGATTTTGGTAAATTTTATATGTATGGACTCGTGGCGAGACGAGGGTTCCAGAAATGTGAATTTCGTAAATTTTCGGAATGTGGGCCCGGGGCTCGGGTTTTGGCAACTTTGGGAATTTTGATGTAAATTGAGTTATTTCGAATGGGTTGTGTTTAATTAGCCTATATTGATGTATTCTCATTGATTTTGAGCAGATTCGGCATTCAAGGTGATTGAATTGCGAGGCGAGCGCAAGGCGGATTAAGGCTTCTATCGGATCGAGGTGAGTGGTGGTAGTAAATAATGTACTGAGGGTTTGAAACCCCGTACTTGCACTTTACAGTGCTATGTAGAGATGAGACACGCGTCATGTGACGAGCGTGGTGGCATTGGGATTTGGGGATTGGACTTGGTCCTTCCCGACTAATAGTATACTGTGTATTATGACCGATAATGAGATCATAAATGTGTAGTTGGGCTAATAGCCATGTTTGGGGCCTTGTGCCGATCTGTAGAGCATTAGGGAACCTATAGAGCTAGGTGACCGTAGTATATCATGTTGGATACATAAACTCAGCCGTAGTTATAACTGTATAGCATATCATGAGCCAATACTAGATGTGTACTTGGAGGTAGACATAGGGTGGAATTCCTTATTCTAGCTGAGTGAGCCTGAGAGGCCAGGTCTATATTGACTGGGATAGGGTCGAGGACCTATTGCGAGGTATTATATATATATATACCTATATTGGATCGGGCTGCACGCCGCAGCAGTATATATATATTGGATCGGACTGCACGCCGCAGTAATATACATGTGGGACGGACTGCACGCCGCAGTATTATTGCGCTTGGGTTGTAGGAGCCCCTTCGGAGTCTGAGTCTGCACACATTCCAGTGAGCGCGGTATTATAATATTATATGTATATATATATAATTTGGATCGGACTGTACGCCGCAGTAATATATGGTGGACCTGGCTGCACGCCACAGTATCATAGCGCTTGGGCCTAAGGAGCCCCTCCGAAGTCTGCACACACCCCCAGTGAGCGCCGTCGACGTTAAATGGCTGCACGCGGCAGCGGTATATGTATTGGAGCGGGCTGCACGCCGCAGCATTATACTTATTGATATTCATATATATACTAAAATACTGATATGATATAGACATATGTATATGTCTCCATATATTGAGATAGTTGTATACCGTAGTGGTATGAGTGAGAATGTGGTCAGTGTGGGACCTAGATGGCATAGATGTGGACTGGATATTGGGGGTATTCATTATAGTGATGACTTACCCGTGAGGTTACCCTTAGAACTGTATAGTGATAGTACAGGTGTTCTCACTTCCAGTCGTTGTTTATTATTGTTACTCACTGAGTTGAAATATACTCACCCCACTCCCCCGCATTTTTGTGTGTGCGGATATACATGATTAGGAGGGCAGTTGAGCTATCGCAACTGTTTGTGTTATCGCCATTCTATGGAGACTCCGAGGTAGCTGCCGACGTCCGCAGGACCCGATATTTCTTCCTACTGTCTTGATTTATGTATTGATTATTTCTTTCCGCTCCGATCTTTGGTTGTAAACCTTATTACACTTACGTTCTTTAGAGGCTCATGACTCTTGACCCTTCGGTCTGAGGGAGTTAATATGTTTTGGGACTTGGTTCCCTGTTTGATATATTTATATCACTGTTGCTCATGACTTGATATGCTTAAATGGCCTAAAGAGAGCTTCTAGCCCCGTTATTGTTATTGATTGGTCAGGCTGGCTTAGCAATGTGCTAGGCGCCATCACGACCGGATTTGGGGTCGTGACAGATCGAGTGCAGTGTATGGGCTGTGGTGACGAGCATCCATACACTGGCGTCTAGTATGACCGTGAGTCATTGGAAAATTGATTATTTGGAGATATATTACAGATGAATTATTATTGTTCTCCCTTGTTGGGACTTGTTGTGAAGATAATTATTGATTTCCCTTGATGGGACGGTTTATGAATTACTGTATCTTTCTTTGCCCTTAATTGTGATTGTTATTTGGGTGAGGAAGAGTGATAATGCACGAGGGGTGATGCCGTGCCATGTTTATTTATTTATGCACGAAGGTTAATGCCGTGCCATGTTTATTATTGATTATGCACGAAGGATCATGCCGTGCCCTATTATTGATTATGCACGAAGGATCATGCCGTGCCCTATTATTGATTATGCACGAAGGATCATGCCGTGCCCTCTGTTATTGAACCATGTACGAAGGATCATGCCGTACTATGGATGTGAGGATGAGAGTAAAAGCACGAAGGGTGATGCCGTGCAACTATTTGCCATTCTTTGACTTAATATTACTTGTTTTTTTTCATTATATTTTATTTGGGTGATGTCGTGCAACTATTTACCATTATTTGACTTGATATTACTTGTATTTCCATTATACCTTGTTTTCCTTGTGAACTTATTAAATGTTGTTAATTGTTGAGTTCTTTGAGATATTCCTTATTGTGTTATTACTTGGTTAATTCTTGTTATTTGTGGTAATATATATATTAAAGAATTGGGATCGGGTGGTACGCCTACCATAAGATATAATTATTGATACAATGAGATCGGGTGGTATGCCTACCACAAGATAATATTTATTGATACGGTTGGGAGCGGGTGGTACGCCTACCACGAGATATGAAAAGAAAAATAAAGAATTGAGACATGAAAGTAAGATTTAATTCTGTGGATTAGATTAATCTGGATATTATGAGTTATTGATTGTTATTGCAGAGTAGAGTATTTCCTTATAAATATTTATATATATATATATATATATATATATATATATATATATTGCAACTGCACAGGTTTATGTGGGTGTCTGGTCCTAGGCTTGTCACTACTTCGCCGGGATAGGCCAGGCACTTACCAGCACATGGGGTCGGTTGTGCTGATACTACACTCTGCGCTCTTTTTGCGCAGATACAGGTTACGGACAGCAGCGGCGGCAGCAGTAAGTAGATTGCGTGGGAGTTGATCATATTTGAGACCGAGGTAGCTTGCAGGCGTCCGCAGGCCCGACGTCTCTCTCTTTATCTATATTATTAGCTGGAGTCTCTTTGTTCCGAGACAAACAGAATTGTGTTATATTTCTTTAGACTTTTATGTGTAGTATTCCATAATAGTTTGTGAGTTGGTGACTCCACGTCTTGGGTAGAGGATTTCAGTATGATTTTCACTTTGTAATTAGTTATTTCCATTTCGATAAAGTATTCCGCATTTATTTAATTAAAATTGTGTTAAAAACAGGATAGTATGAATACGGTGGCTTGCCTAGCTACCACGAGTAGGCGCCATCACGATCCCGATGTTGGGGGAAAATCCGGGTCGTGACACTTAATCAAAAAGATTATTTATTTATTTATTTTGTATGATATTATTATACATACGTTCGTATATTTATTTGGGGTTCTTTCTCGTAAGTGGTATACCTACGCCCCCTCACGCACACTTACTATCACGTCAGCTCCAATGATGAAATTTTCCTCAAAAAAATTCCGAGCTCGGTAGAAAACGAACGTATGATATTATTGTACTTCAATCATATTCAAAAAATTTAATTTTATTAAATATTAAGGGAAAACTTTTAAATTATTTTTATTATTATTATTATTATTATTATTATTATTATTATTATTATTATTATTATTATTATTATTATTATTATTATTATTATTAGCAGCAGCAGCATCATAACCCCTACGCAAAACTGACATGTATAAACCGAGAAATGGTTCAATTTTTTAATTATGATTTCATTATATCCATCTATTATGGAATAAAAAAGTACTAGTACTTAATATGGTTCTGATTGCCATTTACAGTGATTTATTTTTATATTTTTTTCTTAATTATATATCTATATATTTTACTTAATTATATTGTTATTTTTGCAGGTTGTGCTTACAAGAGTGAACACAATAACCAAAGTGGCATATAAAGATGATCGAACAATTCTTGCATGGGAACTAATGAATGAGGCTCGTTGCCCATCTGACATCTCTGGAAAAACTATTCAGGTCTTTTCTCCTCCTTAACCTCGCAAAAATTTTGAAATTAAAAATATAAAAAATATTAATATTGATAGTGGAATTAAGATTTGAAGCATATAGGTTCAAGATTTCGTTTATGTTATTAGGTCCTAAGTGGTTCGTAAGAGTTAGCTGAGTTGGTTGGGTGATTGGTTTCACATACGAGAGATATGGGATCGATTTTGCTTACCAATAGTCTCCTCGGTCAAAGTTCGTTTCATCGGGCTTGCCTAATATAATTTACATCTTATGTGTATTTTGAGAGCTATGACATAATATACAAGTTGCCCAGTGTGCACACGAAGGATAGTGACTGTGGATTTTCTTGCGAATTTTTCAAAAATTAAAATCCTTATGTGCCTTAGATCACCAGCAATTGTACATCATTACTTATTTGAGATGCTTTTTTTTTTTCCTTTCAAAATGAAATAATTACTTCTTTAGCTTATTGTGCTCGATCTACATCTTACCTAACTTGGTGTTACTTTTCTTTTAGACAGAGAAGATTATTTTTCTCGTGTTGGGGGTTTTCCACTTTGTATCGTTAATTAATTTTACTATTTTTTTATGAAGTATTAAATAACATTGTTTTTTTTTCTTGGAATTATATTTTTTGCAGAACTGGATCGCTGAAATGGCGGCATATCTTAAGTCAATAGATAAAAATCATCTATTAGAGATTGGTCTTGAAGGATTTTATGGAGATAACAAGAAGCAGTACAACCCTAATAATGTGGAACCTGGGACTAATTTCATCTCCAACAATCAAATTTGGGGAATTGATTTTACTACAATCCATATCTACCCTGATCAATGGGAATCTCTAATCCCCTCTTCTTCATGCTTATACATTTAAATGGAAAAACAAGACCAGTAAGGAATCATATAGTTGACCCGAACATGATTGAAATTAAAATATAGTTGTTGTCGTCGTCGTTTGAAAACATCCATTGTTTTGGACTTTAGAGATTACATAAAAGATCAACTGCTGAACATTTCATCTTTTGAAAGGCATAGTTTTGTACGAGAAATATATATATTTTTAGCTGCTCCCAAAAATAATAGTTGGCAAAATATAAATTTTAATATATGTGTATTATATACCAAGAATATACATACTTTATACACTTTTAGGCTAGCGAATGCAATAAGTTTTATCCGATTTGTACTAACCTCTGACGAACTAACCCAAATAATCATTCACCTAATCTTTTAAACAGAAAATAGTATAATATTTGTATAATTCATGTATTATATGTTTAACTGTATATAATTTATGTATAATATATATATACCAGCTAGAAAAAAATAGACATTGAATATGGCCGACTATTTATGTAAGAATCCCCTACCCTTTTGGATTGCAGGCTACAACCAGGTACAAGCCCAGAGGACCAAGATAAATGGGCTTTACAATGGATCCAAGCCCATATAGATGACGCCAAATTATTAAAAAAGCCTTTACTTATTGCAGAATTTGGCAAATCATCAAGTACCCCAGATTATAATGTTACAATGAGAGACAATTATTTTGGGAAAATATATGGAACCATTTTTACTTGTGCCAAATATGGAGGCCCATGTGGTGGTGGGCTTTTTTGGCAACTTTTGGCCCAAGGAATGGATAGTTTTGGTGATAGTTATGCAGTGGTCTTGCAAGTCAGCCCATCCACTGATAGAGTTATAGCTTTACAATCTCTTAGGCTCTCTAAACTATTAGATTATAAAAATAGATTAAAATGGTAATGTTTTAATTCATTCAAGTATCAAAATTATTGTAATTTATCTAGCTTTGACCATCTTGATCAAAGATAGCTTTATAATCTCTGTAATATCTGACCTTTTCAGATGTGTGAATGACATGTTATTTTAGACATATATTCTGTCTAATTTCATCTTGTATGATAATGTTTTACCGAGCATAATATTTAAGAAAATTTTTTTTTACTAAAAGTAAATTTAGAATTTTAGTCTTGAACTAATTATAAGAGAAAGTTATTAAGGATAAAATGAGATATTTAAAGTTAAAAGACCTTACAGAAAAGTGTCAATCTTTATGGAACAAACTAAAAAATATACCATATGAAAAGAAACAGAAGAAGTATTAAAGTACATGAATGTAACATACAATGTTGAGTTGAAACAATGGCTATACACATGTAACACATACCATCAGGGTATGATCACGCCCAACTATGCCTTATAAAAAAGGACTATGCGGACGTTGCAAATATAACCTAAGTATTACACTCAGGGTCGAATCCACAAAGAGTTAACCTATCAGTCACTATCGTCAGACCCACTAACTCTTCAGAACTAGCTTCCAAAATATTTCAATCTCAGTGGAATGTTTCTTTAACAACTATGTTTGCAAGTAACTAAACAGTTGTAAACTAAACTAATAAGGTTGTAAATAATAATGAGAAGAAGCTAAGTCAATGATTTTCCATATTGATGGAATCTCTTCTGTTTATGCTCATACAAATTTACCAACACATTTCTATCAATTATGAACACTTATCTTACCGTAAATCCCCCCCCCCCGAGTAATCACAGTAATTTACCATTGCACTCTCTCGAGATACACTAGTTTACTTTATTTAACATAAATCACTTTAGATTACACCCAAGGCTTCGTTATCCCTAATCTCGCCTTTAAACCTGCAATTATAGATTTTTCTTATAATCTAGGAGTGGTGTTGTTCAACAAAAACCTAAATATGCACTCTTTTCTAAGTTATGCATACTGAATAGGCACGTCTAATTGGGGATCCTGTCAATTAGCTACAACAAACACGAAGTTGAACAAATAGAGATTAAAATAGTAATTTGTATTCACATAAATAAGAAGTTCATCCCCCAATAGGTTCCATCAAAACCTTAGACAAGGAATTTAGCAACTCATGGCTATGGGAAAATAAACTAAGATAGAATTCATCATAAAAATCAAATAAAAGAAGAAAGATGTTTGGAGTATCCTCTCACAATAGTTTCCCTTGCCAAGATACTCTCAAAATCAATTCATGCCTCTTTTGGGAGAAGTCTAATGTTTTAAATAGGGTTTAGGTCTAAAAATCTCGTGTTTTACACTTTGGTCCTCAAATTTTACTGCGCCTGCCGCGGTTCTGCCGCGATCGTGGTAGAACCGCGGCCAGTGACCCTCTTTGAATCTTGAAACTTCTGCAGCTGCCTTCCACCGCAGTTCTGCTGTGGTCGCGGTAGAACCGCGGCCAAACTACTTCTCTGATATTCAGGGCTGGCAGGCCGTGGTTCCATTGGGAATTTACACAGTTGGCCTCTTTTTCTCCATTTTTTGACTCTAAAACTGCTCCCTAGGCTTCCTTGGACATATATCACCTACAAATCATGAAAAGCACAAATAAGAGCATTTTATTATCACTTTTAGCATCAAAACTACACAAGAAGGTGATTATTTAAGGCATGATTATAGTCAAATTCACCTATTATCAACACCCCACGCTTAAACCTTTGTTTGTCCTCGAGCAAACTAAACCACACTTCTAGGCCTAACTGTTCAATGCATTGCCCCAATTTATGTCACACCCGCTATTATCAATGATCGACTAAGCAGTGCAACAATCATACCCCAAAATGCAGACTCTCATGCCATAACACACTTGTTCTCACTCTAATTACTCTAACAGAAGTGAAGACTCACTTTTTCTTCCTAAGTCACATGCCCTCACATAAACAAAATTTGAAAAAAGTTCCACACACATAAAATTCAACAACAAGGAACCAAATATAGGAAGAATTCACTCACTCTCAGCAAAGAGCATTCACATGCCACACAAACACACCATAATCTTTCCCCTAGTGTAATACTCTACTAATCGAGCCATTCAGTCAGAGATCAAGAGGTCTTTATAGGTTGTAATGTAGGCTAAGGGACGGGTATGATAGATTTGGATATAGTGACTAACCTTCCTAAGAACTTTTAATACACACTTCCTTTTATTTCAACTTTCATGCTCAACCCAATTATTATTCCACATTTTTTTTCACCTGTGATCCCCACTTTTCTTTAGGTGCAACTGATTTTTTTTTACAATGCCAATGCACCAATCAAACAATTCATTCTTGATTCTCCCTTTTTTTTGCTAACTCCCTACTACCCCACACTTTAACTTTTGTATGTCTTTAATGATTCAAGTGCTACTAGGAGGTATAGGTTTAAATGATTAAGCTATGCAAACACAAAGATTTAGATCATTATAGGGTTATCAAAGAATGAGCTTCAGGCTCAAAGGGATTAACTATGGCAATTTATACATGTGGATTCACAATTATATAGGGTTGCCCAAAGAAATGCCTCAACCATCTCTAAAACCAAACGACTTCTATTTTGCTTTGCAAACACACAGTGCAAGTTCTAGGTATCGCATGCAAGCACATAATGCAAGTAATAACTCTCACACACTTAGCAGGTAACTCATTCCGAATCAGTTCATCAACACACTCGTACGAGTGTTCAAGCAAGACAAGATGTGCAAATTAAGGCATAGATTTAGGATTCCACGAACAAGTTTAGACGTCACACTCTCAAGTTTTTTTAAGTTATTTGTAGGTGTGCATATCCGAGGTTACATTCTAACCTTCTCCCATCTAATCCTAAAACTACAAATAGAAAAATCTACCTAACCCGGTTAAAAAAAACACTTGGAAAAGAACCATGGTCAAAAGAAAAACCAATGGGGAGGTACTACACTACCTAAAAGAGAAAAATAAAATAAAAAAAGTTCTACATGAACTACTTCCCTCAAGAGTACTGTCCAAGTAGTCCGTCATCAGGAAGAAACCTCTAACTTTATTTTTGGATTTTTTTTATAATTAGTTCCGACTTTGACCCCCTGTCGACAAGTGTCCGTCGTTGGGCCAAGTCAGCTAATCCTAGAATATACATAATCAAATATATACAACACTAATGCTACAATACACTATAGCTATATATAATACAACATACAATCAGAACAAGTGTCCCACCCAACACTTAAAATTATGGCATGTCCCCATGTCATATAAAGAAAGTAAAGAGCAAAAGCGTTAGAAGACTTTACTAAGACTCAGTCAGAGTCGGAGACAGTGCTGGGGTCGACATTACAGGCTCTCCCCAACACGCGGAACCAGTCCATGAACCAGCTCTCGGTCCTGGAATGCCTCTGAGACATGGCCTCCATCCTCGTGTTTAATCCATCCACTAAGGTGTGGAGATCTGCGACCTCTTCCTCCATGGACTGCAACATAGGCCTGGTGGACTGTAATTTGGATAGTCCAGTCCTAGAATATGTGCGCCGAGAAGGACTGGCACTATCTGTAAACCTCCTGGATGGAGCAAGATGGACCGGATCATCATCCACGTCGTCAATCTCTGTTGTTGTTCTTGTACCTCGGCCATTCTGATGCCAGAGGCTTTGAATGCTGCTTTGGGTGGAAAATCTCCATCGACGGGGTTAGTGGGCGTATTATTCATCAAGCACAGTATGGTCATCAAAGAAGGGAAATAGAATCCCTTTGTCCACCGGATCAAACTCCTTCTTAGTTACAAAGCACCAAGTCAACAGTGCCCGATTGAAATTCACGCCCGTTGTATTGTTGGATGGCAGGAACCTGTTGCAGATGATAGTCAGCCAACATCTGGCCAAGTGAGTGAAGGAGATAGAGTTGAGGGTGATTTGGTCCCGTATCCAAATGGGCCGCCCCTCTATGCAAAGTATATCTGTCATAACCTCCCAGGTGACCCCTAGCCTATCATGGTAATAGTCGACTAGTGAATGGAGGCAGCCGCAACACCTGGCGAATCGTTGGAACTTTGGCACTAACCATTTTACCACGTATAATCACCTCCCTACTCATGTGGAATGGACAGTTGGCATAAAATTCTCTAACTAGCATCTTGTTAACTGGAGCTGGGTCATCGAATAGGAATTTAATCTCCCGCATCCGAATTTCCTCATACATTTTCTCAATTTTAGCGTGGAGGGCCACCCGGTCAATGGGGATCTCATGAAGGAAAATATTTGTAGCTTTTGAGTTGAAATCATCCTCTGCCAGTTCTGATTGGAAACTGGACTCATCATTAGTAGGCATCGGGATGGTCCTGCCGATCGACTTTGTCTTTTAGGAGCCATAAGACCTGCAAAATATGCCCTAACTAGTGCCAATCAGATGGTTACTTAGACTTCACCACCCGATGGCACCTATTACTTCCCCTCAATTCATTCATTCTTACTAAGTGCCCAAACCTCCATTACAATTGTATTCAAAAATAGCAACTTCCACAATCCCCATAATTTTTTTACCACTTCCGGCATAATACACCCTACACTTACTCCTTTCAGTGATACACATGAGATACAACACTAACATACGTCAACTATAACAATACCACCCATCAACTACACAACATCAACCATCAATTACAATACCACCAAACCTAAGTTGAGCGTAAAACGCCTCAAAATTATACAACATAATACAAAATTGTTCGGTCAACACATGACCCATCACCACACTTTATCACAAAAATATAGTCCAGGCCTCTAAGCCACCAAAACAACTCCACAATTATATAATAATGGAGACCCAAATAATTTGGCATCAAACAACCCCATAAATATCAAATACAACAATAGCAAACATAAAAGAAAGAAAAAAAAATTCAAACTTGTCACACCTCCTTTTTACGTTACTACACCTGTGAGGGTGTAATAAAGGAGTTTTTTTCACTTAAAGGACAATCAGAGCGGGATTTAGTTATTAATTATTCAGAGTCGCCACTTGGGAGATTAATGGTGTTCCAAGTCACCGGTTAAATCCCGAACCGAGGAAATTATGACTATGTTAACAGTCCGTGAATCAAAAATCCGAGTAAGGAATTCTGTTAACCAGGGAGAAGGTGTTAGGCATTCCCGGATTCAATGGTTCTAGCATGGTCGCTCAACTGTTGTAGTTGCTTTTATCTGATTTCAAAACATATTCTAACTTATGTGCCTTGTATTAGTAACCCGCTTTTATTTTTGTTTTAATAAGAATAGCAACATCGTGAAAATGCGTCTCGAAGCACATCATACAAATGCGCCCGTGGTTGTCAACACATTTCAACTTCGTTGAGACTTGAATTTGGGTTACATAAATGTGCACCTGAATTTAGGAAGGTGATATTATTAAACCGCGCCTAAAGCAACTACGCGTTTGTACTTTGTGAGGGACATGAAATTTTCTAAACGGCATGCCTCAAAATCTAAGGATCAATACAGAATTAAAATGAGGGCCACGCAATTGTTATTTTCTATTTGGCATGACTCGCCTCAAATTAATCAACAATAACACCGGTAACAATTCCATAAGCTACTGATGTTTCATTCTTGGGATCATTCTTATTCATTCTAGCATTGCAAAAGGATGGAGGATTTAGAAGTAAAGGAAAACACATTTAATAAAACAAGCAGACGATATTAACGAGCGCAAAGTTACAATTGTTCATTTAAGGCTACCTTTGGTTTATCTCTACTCGTGGCTTATTCCTGACTTATGAAACAGACAATGAACTTTTACAGATCCCAATTCCTATTACTTTGATCTTATTACCTATGTCTCCAACGAATTATTATTTTTCATTTACATTTCCATAATCTAAAGATTGCTATCGATTTTAGCAAATGCAGACAAGGTTCTGCTGGTATAAAGCTAAACTAAACCACCAAGAGGTTATCAATGTGGAGCATAATGTGTAGAAGACTGCTATGTTAACCATTTTAAAGTAACAAACACATTCCCAATTCTAACTTAACAGACATATTCATTTATAAGTTTAGACAAATATGACCTTTCACAGCATATTACAATATCCGAAAACACTTCCCAAATCCCGAAATTAGCCAAATCACTGAAAAGCTTACAACAAATCACAACACAGTTTTGTACGAAGCAATTCTCCATTGAATTTTCCATTCTATGGCACACTTGACATGTTAAAATCATTAGGAATCCCTAAACTGAATAAGCAAATACTCGTGAATAAGGCAGTTATATCTTCCCAAACTTCTGTTTTCAACAACACACATTGCTCATATCTGAAATTCAGAGAACACTGCCAGGGAACCATACCACATCCATAGCCAATATCGAGGTTTGATTCCCAGAAAAATGAAAAAAAAAATTAAAAGGTTATTTCCACAAGAAAACTTTCCAGCCTACAAGCAACCAGTTTTTTTAAAGCCATATTCAAGCAGACGTTAATCCTCAGACAAACCAAATACACTAAAAAAAGCAAACCAACTATAAAATTATTTTGCAATTTGAACTCTATTACACAAACGCAGAAGACATACCTAAGGTACAATATCAGTAAATGAACTGAACATGCTCATAAATAGCTAAAGGCATTCAAGGCATAGAAAATGACAGTTCAAATTAGATTTTGCTAACTGAACATGCTTGAGAAAATCAGAACGGTGAATACAAGATTCAAACAAAAAAATGACATGACAAATATAATTTCCAAACACGAATTGAGAATAAATGCCCGAGTCCAACCTCAACTGAAATTGATTGCAGGCATATGTCTATAGATGGATTAGCATAATTCTTATCACACTTTCCCAATCGACAACCAAATAGATATAAGAAAGAGAAAGATGTTAAACCTGGTTGCGCGAAGATTGCGATTAATTTCATTTGGACTAATACAAATGAATCCGGCCATGAAATTAGCCATAACAATAGCAGAGAAATAGAAACCAGCAGCCACGAACAAGATGTCGATCGATGACTCCACAAAAAACTCGAGTGAAAACTCGATTCAACACTGGAATTTTGAATCTGAGCGCGAACTCAAACTCAAACCTCAATCGAACTCCATTAGTGACTGAAAGTTCAAAGAACAGTAGCCCTAATTTCGAGCTCAATCGCAAAGTTGGAGAAGAGAACATAATACATATATTTGGTTCGGATTCTCTTGCTGTGCGTGTGTGTGTGCATTGTTCAGCGGCTGAAATCCATGAGGAAGATCAAGGAAATTTGATGGGCAAGAGGTCTCTTCTGTGTTGCTGCGCTCCTCCTGTTTTTTGGTAAAGGAGTCACGCACTCCTCGTGAAAAAATGGGAGGGGGAAATTGCCTAATGTGTTGTTGCACTTCTCCTCTCTCTTTTATCAGATTTTTGGTCCTTAGGAAATCTGGAGATTTTTGTACGGGGGGCTCTTTTCTGAGGAGAAGGGGACACGGAATTTCCGTGTCTCTAGCTAGAGTCATGGGTGTTGGGCTAGTCATGGATTGGGGTGGAATTAGGCTGGGGAACGTGGATTGGGTTTGGGGAATTAAGTTCTGGGCCCGGAGAAATTATCAAGACAACCCAAATTGCTTAATTGTTTCTCCCTTGTTTTCTTTTATTCAATTTCATTTTTTTGTATTTTGTATTTTCTGATTTATAAAATTGAGAGATTAAACTAACAATTAAACTAATTAAAGTCTAAAATTATTTAATAATAATTTTGCAGCAATTTTTAATTAAAACAATAAAAAAAAATACTAAAATGAACTATTTTTGTGATTTTCTTTAAATTGTTAAAATGAATTAATACCTATTCAATACCAAAATGTAAGAATAAAATGAGAGGGGGGAGGGGGTGATTTGTGTGGTACCTAATTTTCGTGTTAGAAGAACCTGGTTCTTCTAAGTGTTTTAACTACAGTAGTTTGCAGAATAATAAATGCTGAAAGTAAAGTACACAGAGATTTTATATGGAAAACACCTGGCTCAAAATGTGAAAAAACCACGACCTACTACTCAGTAGGATTTTTCCGTACTCCACTAAAATTACTGAGCCACAAACTGCATTTACAAAGACTCTTTGTAAACCTAAGGATTAACTCTAATCATAGTGTGGCATACAACCTCAACTGTTGCGACACTTTCAAGTTAACTCTAACTTGAATACTCAATGCACCTAATACAATTGCTTCTATGAAAGCTGAAAGGAACAATATGAAAACCTACTATAATTGAACTAAACTTTGAATAACCACAATGATGAAACTAGTTCTTCTATCTTAGGTAATGTAGCTTCAGATGTACACACTTGTATCTCGCATATATTTCTTGCAAAACAGACTTGATTCTTTTTGCTCTCAAATATTCTTTACTTCTGCTTATGTACATTTTCTATAAAAGAGAACAACTTAGTTATTTAATAGATCAGTAGTTAGAGTTTTATCAATACTCCAGTGCTTATCCTTTGTCGATTTCAGTCCTTAACTACTACAAACACTCATCCTTATCCTAGCTTAGGATTGTGTTCTCTTATCTTAAGAAGAATGTTCTCCTTAGAACTCAATGCAACCATTTCGATCATATTCAAAAGATATTTGTTGCATACGCCTCAGTACATATCTTCCTCACGTGCCTTTCATATGCGTTGGTTATGACTAACTGTGTTTCTCATGATGGACCGCGTCCTTCCCCTGATGTTCATTTGTCAATCTTCAAAATTTCAACTAAACTTGACAAACATAAAATCCTAATGCAAATGCATATTTTTTTTATATTTTTAACATGAGTTATTATGTAACCAATTAACACGAAAAATGCAATAAAATTCCTAAAAATTGTAAAATTATTTTATTTGAAACTTTTTGAATAATTTTCTTAGGGCAAAAATTACATGCTCACAACTGTCCCTCTTTGCCCGAAAACACAAAGAGTTTTCGTGCAAAGACAAGTGAGCGGAACTCAGAGATTTTTTGCCTATTCACATATTCCGTGTGAAGCATTTGTAAGAGTTGACCGCACCTTGCTTCAGAGGCTACCTACATATCCCGGAATAAAAAGGAATCAGGTCAGTGTAGTTCAGAAATGAGTGAGATGGTGGAGTATGCCAAGGAGAGGAGCCGGTCGAGTTGCCGTACTCTGTCGAGGTTCCGGTCCGCGGTCCTGATGTTACATAAAAAATCAAAACATAAAAAAGACTAGTTAAACCTATCAACTACGAGTTACAAGATTCCTATCTATAAGCCTTCTGAAGCTTGATCTTGAATCTTGAATGGTTCTTCATAAAGATTTTGGATTTGAACCTTGACACTTGCTAGTTGCTGGTGCTAGCTCGTTCTTCCTCAACTTTTTCGGACCAAGACTAGACATGTAGTGCTTATGACCTCAACCATATCTTGAAAAGCGCACATCTTTCATCAACTTCTATATTTGGGTTCACGTTTTGGATTTCTCTCTTTTTCTTAGATCATGACTAACTTTTATTGATCATGTTGGACTGTTGACTTGTATTCTGAAGTGTTTTTCCATTTCTCCGAGTGATGCTTGACCGCTAAAACTTGAATTACATGCCTCTATTCTCTAGACGGGCTACTGATTGCTGACACTTGAAGGTGGGCTCCTGACTACAACAAAATAGACAAACAGAGAAAATTTTCTACCCTAGTTTGGTGGTTGGGTACGACATGTTATCAAATATTAAAAATTAAAAGTTGAAATTTGAATTGTACTTCCCTTGTTCTCCAAGTGGACGTCTGACTGCTTAACTTGAAATGTATTCCCTTGTTCTTCAGGTGGGCTCCTGATTGCTGATGCTTTAAAAGTATTCCCCTGTTTTCTAGGTGGGATCCTACTTGCAACAAAATAGACAAACAAAGAACATTTTCTACCCCAGTTTAGTGGCTGGGCAGACTTGTGAATTGTTACCTAAGCTATTGATATGACGGTGAGAGCAGAACTAATGACTTGATTTGCATGGACGACCTTTGTGAGTAAAATCATTTGACTAAAATTTTATCTTAGGAGAAACTTCATCAGACTAGGTTTTTTGTTATCTTAGGAGAAGGATTCATCATACTAAAGTTTTGACTCTTGGAGAAAATTCATCCGACTAGGTCCATTTTGATTATCTTAGGAGAATGTTTCATCAGACTAAGATTTAGATTCTAGGAGGCAGTTCCTCATACTAGGGTGTTTTGCTCTCTTAGGAGAAAGATTCACTAGACAAAGATTTAGATCCTAGAAGCAAGTTCATCAGACTAGGTCCATTTTTATTATCTTAGGAGAAGGATTCATCATACTAAAGTTTTGACTATAGGAGAAAATTCATCCGACTAGGTTCATTTTTGATTATCTTAGGAGAAGGTTTCATCAGACAAAGATTTCGATCTTAGGAGGCAGTTCCTTAGACTAGGGTGTTTTGCTATCTTAGGAGAAAGATTCATCAGACTAAGATTTAGATCCTAGGAGAAGATTCATCAGACTAGGTCCATTTTATTATCTTAGGATAAAGTTGATCCTAGGAGAAAGTTCATTAGAATAGGCCCATTTTTATTATCTTAGGATAATGTTTCATCAAACTAAGATTTATATCCTATGAGGCAGTTCCCTAGACTAGGGTGTTTGCTATCTTAGGAGAAAGATTCATCAGACTAAGATTTAGATCCTAGGAGAAAGTTCATCAGACTAGGTCCATTTTTATTATCTCAGGAGAAGGATTCACTAGACTAAGATTTTGACTTTGGAAAAAACTCCATCAGACTAGGCCATTTATCCTAGGAGGAAACATTGTGAAAAGTAATGGCAAAGGTCAATGATTTGAAAAACCTCCCATTTTCGGTTCTCCTCTAGTTCCTTTTCTCTTCCTTTCCTTTCTTGTTCCCTTACTATTGAACCAACTTTATTGCACTACTTTATTCCTGTTTCAAATAACGAAAACTTGTGAGTTTTAAAATGTGGTGGTTGGTTTGTGGCCTTGAACTTTGAAGGTGGCCCATCATCCTCCATTTGTTGCATTGCATGAACGGTCATCTCCCCAATTCTCATATGAATCCCGCAGCATGTCTAGTGTCCCCACTTTGCGTATATGATGTTCTTTCTTGATCACTAGCTTTGGCCTTGAGTTTATTGTTCCTTCATTTGTCCCGATAACTGATTCCCACTCGAAGATCTTGCTTGTTTATTGATTAACCACTTTCTTTGTTACCCTTGAAACGGAGAATACCTTTGATCCATTCACTAAAACATCCTCCATCTGTTACATTGTTCCTGAATTGATATGTTCCAAACCCTTGTATTTCACATGAGTCCCAAGTATATTGATTGTAGCCAGCTTATTGTGCTTGCTATTTTCTCCTGACTTGATGCCTTTATGTGCTCATCAGATCCCATTTTGTTTAATTGGAAAGCTTGGTGGCAAATTTTGAAGTCATTTCTCACTTGTTTTGAACAACCAGCCTAGGAAGAGGGAGTAAAACGAGGTGGGAGGAATAGAGTATAGGATAATGGAAAGAAACAATTCCTAACAAGAAACCTACAGAGTAGCAACCTATCAGATGTGGATACCGACTCTAGCGACCTTGACATGCACCTGGAGCGTACTTTGTTTAGCAAATCTAATTTTCAGCTCTTGTTGTACCCGTTGCCATGAAACTAGGCTTCAATGCTCCACTTGCCCGATCTGATCCACCATCCTTATTCGACTTGTGGTGCCCGTGGGGTTTTCACCATTAAGCCTCTCTCATTTGGTTTTTCCCTCAACTCACCGTCACCTTATGTTGCCCGTAAAGGTTTTCACCAATAAGACTCTCTCATTTTTATTTTTCTCATCTTTCATTGCCTTGGGGTACCCGTGGTGGTTCTCATTGACAAGATTCTCATTCTTTATTTCTTTCGTCGGGACTGGAGTGTTGTCCCTGATATGATTCACCTCTTCTTGCTTGACTCCGCATTCCTTAAAGACTGATCGGAAGGTCTTTCTTTTGACCGTAATGTGGGCTTTTGGATAAGGTTAGAAAGAAATGGTATTAAAGACTCAAAACAATTTCATCATGGGTTCAAAATTACAACTTTCGGAATCATATTTCCCATGACAACCACAACTTTTCCCCCAGTTTCTTTCTTGGGGATTTTAGACTTTTATTTTGTTGTGACTGAACCTCAGAGAGGTTGCCTACGTACCCTTTCGGGATCAAATCAAACGTAGTTCAGGCAACTACATTTGTTGTTGCGATCTTTCGTCCACTTTTCTTTTCTCTTTCATTTTATTCCTTTTCTTTTCCTTCTTTTTTCTTTTCTTGTCTTTCTTTTCTCTTTTGGCTTTTCTTTTCTTTTCTCTTTTCGCTTTTCTTTTCTTTTCTCTTTTTTGCTTTTCTTTTCTTTTTCTTTTCTCTTCTTTTCTTTCACTTTCCTTTCACTATTTTTCTCTTGTTTCTCCACTTACTTCCCCATTTGAGCTTGCATGTCTTATTATTGATTCCAAAAGAGGGGTGTGCAAAAAAATAATCGAGGCTCAAAGGGGTAACAAATGATAAAGTGTTTTGATAGCAGAATAAAATGCCTTCATCATTCCAATCTTCAAAACATACCAAGTACATACTATACAGTTAAACAAGCTTAGAAAAACATACAGAACACCTTTTGATTGATTCTCATATTTGCCTTCGGTATTTGTCAATTGCCTAGCACAATTGGACAATAATCTCGGTACCCCAATCAATCCCTGTAGACTTGGGGCGAACTTGCCTTGGCTTTAAATCGATGCAGCATGATGTATTTCAATAGTTTTTCTTTAAGTTCTATCTGCCCCCAGTTTCACTTGATTTGGACTTCAAAGTGTTCCAATATGTTCTTATTTCCTTAAAATTCCCTTACATCTTCCCATTGAATGTCTTTAAACAACATTGTTTCATTACTAAATTGACTGTTCAAAACCAGGCTGAGAATTATGCATGCATGTCGTGTCAGTAGAACCAGCATGAAAAGAATCGCAAAAGGAGAAAGGAATTAGACAAAATGACTAGAAATGGCGGGAAACAGAGAATTGGATGAAAGAGTTTAAATAACAAAACAAGCAAACAGACTAGTTACAACCCTTGAACAGACCTAGACAACACTAAACACGCTATTATGACTAGAAAAAGCTGTAAGGCCCCAGAAAATTTCGCTAAGTAATATAGGATTCTATGGTGCCACGTAGGCTAATTATTATATTTTATGTGCTATGAACATTATGGACATAAATTAGACTTGCTAAATATTAGTATGAGTCTTATGGTAAGTGATATGAGGTCCAAATGAAAGCCCAAGTGTAAGCCAAATAGGAAACTTTTCGAAATAGGCCAAATTTCCAAATGGATTCACACAAGGCTCCACTTTAAATGATCATATATAATTCTTTATAAGGTTTTATGTGTTGAATAGCATATCAAATGAAAGCCCTTTGACTTTAGTTTCCAACGCTTCAAACCGTTCATCATTTGGACATTCCTACACAAAGTTATGATCAAATTACCAAAGGCTGGAAAATGCGATCGTGTGTCAAGTCAAATCTGCGGTCCGCATGTTCGTTCTGCGGTCCGCATGTTCGTTCTGCGGTCTGCATATTGACCGCATCTTGAACCAGTGTAGCTCATTTTTGGCTGCCGATTTTGCGGTGCATTTTGCGGCCCGCATGTCCATTCTGCGGTGCATTCTGCGATAGCAGAATTTACATCGCAAGGTTATTCTTCTAATTTTTATAACCCGACCCCATTTCAATATATAGGCTTTGGGGTTCATTTTGGGGTCATTTCTTACTGATTTTAGAGAGAGGTGAGAGTATTTTAGAGAGAGAAGGAGGAACCCAACATCCAAATCATCCAAATCTTGCATCAATCTTCAAGAATCAAGAACCCAATAGCAAGTTCTTCATCTAAGAGGTAAGATTCTATACCCTAGGGTTTAATTTCGAGTTTGGTGTATAAGATGAGTTATTGAGGTATGATTCTTGGGTTTATTAGTATTGTGTATACATGCATGTACAACTTAGGTTTATGGGAAGATTGTTTAACTTAAATAACTAAAGATTGGGTTAGGGAATGAAGGAAGTCTTAAAAAGGGATTCGAAATCAAGATGCTCAACTAGTGTTTGATAAATTGTTCAAATGAGCTAGTTTCATGAATATCTTTCTAATATGTGTTTAATTTTGTTATGTTTCATAGTAGATTGGAATTGCTAGAGTTTTTGGAGTTTTGTAGTAACTTAAGGAAAGCTCAATCGAGGTATGTATGGCTAACTTTGATTCTTGTGAAATCGCCCTTATGTGTGCAATTCGTTTGGCATGTGTTAATTTGAGAGATTGTGTGTAATTTGTTGATTTTGTTGTTGGGTATCTAATTGATGTTAAACTACATGTGGTGTGGTATGAAATATGAATTGAAAGATAACAAGGGAATTGGAATTGGTGAAGAATTGTGAATAATGGTTATGATGGCCTTTATGGCACCTTGTGGAAAAGAAACGAAACACTTGAGAATTGGTTTATTGTGGAAAATTATTGAACATACTTGTGTGAATATTTTTGATTATGGAAATTTTGTAACTTGGTTGTGATATTGGCTTGATAAGTAATTGAGAACATGGAACAATGTGCAAGTTGCTTATTTGAACTTGTTGAAATTGTGTGTAGTACCTTATCTGCTGTTTGAAATTGTTGTGTTTTAAACTGTAAGGCGGGGTCGTTTTGCACGCCGCAAAGTGAGGAAATAAGGTGTGGGTTGGGGTGATAAGGGTGGCCGAGGTAATAAGGGTGGTCAGGGGCAATAAGGATGGAAAGCGATCGAAATCGCTATTGAAAATTGATACAAAAATCAATGATGTGAAATTGTGAAAGGAGACAGCAGGAGAGTTTGCAACTTGGGGGGCACTGATTGCCCCTATGTTTGACTACTTGCAATTTGTGTGGTTGATTGGTTGTTGTTCTATTTGTTTACCTTGAACGTGTTTGTGTTGAGGCTTATCCTGAAATGAGTAAAAGGTGGAAAACATGGTTGGCTGGCTTGATTAGTTTTGATGTAATTTAATGGCTTGAGTTTACTTGGGACAAAGTTTGTCCATACATACCAGTACAATTCAAGTGTACTGACGTCCCTTTTGCCGGGGACGCTACATTCGTATTATGAATGTAGGTGAATCAGTAGCAGGTACTTCAGCTCATCGGCAGTAGCATCCTTCATCTTCCACTGCCCGTTTTGGTGAGCCCCTTTCCTTTCGGGGCCCTACGTGGCTCATGCCACTCTTGTTTAGGCTTTATTTTGATTTTGTGTAAGGTATAGCCGGAGCCTTGTTACCGGCAAGTATTGTATCGTCCTTTGTATCCTAGAGGTTCCGTAGACATGTAAACTGTGGGATTCGAGGCTCATGTATATATTATGTTGGGCGTTGTAAAAGCTGTAAACTTGTTAATGAATCACTCGCATGGTTATGTTTGTATATTGTGAAATCAGTTATAATTGGTAAGGTATTTGGTTAATGAGAATTAATCAACACAGGGGTAACACGTGGGAATGAAAGGCACCCAGGTCCGCTTGATTGGGGCTACCCGGTCAGGCGCCGGTCATGTCCCTCGATTTGGGGCGTGACAAACTTGGTATCAGAGCCTAAGGTTTTAAAGTGTCCTAGGATGTCTCGGAGCCGTGTCTAGTAGTGCCCTTCTTATTGGTGTGTTGTCGACCACATCATATAAGTTGGGGGTTGCACGAGCATTTAGGAATTTACCCATTTCTTTGATATTCCAGATCGTGCGATATGGCTCAAGATATGGAGCTAATTTCCTCTCTAAGTATTAACCTCAATATTGGTAATTTTGATACCATAATTTGTGAATTTGAAGCATGTAAGGTGAGATTTATCTCACCATTGAGTCCAAGTGGATTACCCAAGGACTTGTTAGGAGAATGTGTTGAGTCATGTAGTGATTGGTAGAACTCGTTGTTAAAGAGAGTACCCTCGTTCTTACTAATGTCACTGTACAACCAGACCATGTAGTATATCATCAGTATGTACGGCTAAAACCCCGTCTCTTAGAAATTAAGCTTCCATGGTGTCCGCGTAAATGTTGTAGGTTCAAAATATAATTGATGCAGTATTCATTTTGTTATGTTAAGCGAATTATTGCTGTGAAAGTATATGCAGGAGGCACTTCTTCATTTGTTTAATATATTATTCTTAGTAGATGAGGATATGTATAGAATGTGAACTATGCGCTAAAATGACTAGACTTCAAGTCAAGTTTAAATAGATATTTTGATGCCAAATTTTGTGAGAAAACTTGTTATGGTTGATTCTTCCAAATTGTTCTTATGTGTACCAAAAGGATTTGATTGATTGTGACTAGTTGATGGTAATATACAAAGATATTTGGAAGCAAAGAAAGTGAATGTGTAAATGTGGTAAGATTGAACTTTGGATTCTTGTTGTGATTGATACTTTACATGAATTGGTGTTGTGACTCGATGTTTGTGAAAGATGCATTCCAATATGATCAATGTGCTATTATTGACAACATAAAATGGGTGCAAGGGGTATGAATCATGCATTGAAATGTGAAGGCCTTAAATTGAAATTGAAGCAGCATATATTAAATAAAACTATGTGAAGTCCTCTGTGCATAGACATGTTGAAATAAGTCAAATGCTTTTGAGAAACAAAATGTAGACAATGTGTCGAGAACTCGAAATGAAATTGTACCTGGTGATACTTGTGACATGAGGGAATATGAAACAGATTATGATGTTGATGTGAAATATGAAAAAATGATGTAAAATGCGAGGAACAAGAGATTGTGTTATGAAATGTGGCCTAGTGCCAAGTCTGATGTGATAATTATGGCCCTAAGAGTCGATGGACAAATATACGTGAAAATGGTATGATTCTTTTATTTGATAATGTGGTGATCATTTAAAGTGTTTAATTCGTAATTGTGATTTCCTTATTATTGTATGAAGCACATAGGTGTATAATCTGATATGTGAACCCTACAGAAGGGCTATGATATGCATCCTATAGGTATGGAACTTATGTGAAAACTATGTGATCCATTTTATTTGGTAATGTGGTGATTGTTTAAACTTTTTGTTAAACCCTTATGATTTCCTTGCCCTTGCATAGATATATTCTTAAAAAGAATCCAAATTACAAAATAGATCATGCACATGCTCTTTTAATGAGACGTATTATTTACAAATTCTCCCGATCACAGTTCTTGTATGTACAACCTCCTATGGAATTGACCTCTATAATTATGTTCTTGAATTGAGTTATAACACTATTGATATTTCCTACTTGTTTTTCCTAAATTCTCAACAAAGGACTATTCCCGATGAATTTCTTACATAAACGTCTCATTTAAATTGACAACATCTGCTCACTTGTGCCTATACATGCACCATTGTAAAGTTTGTACATGTGGTGCCAAGTTCCATGCAAAGTATTCAAGATTTGTGATCCTTCCGGAGTCATTCTTTTTCTCAGTTGTGTATATGGCTTATATGGCTTGAGCTGCCAATCTACTCTCTTGCAAGTAACATCATGACAACCTTCTTATTATCAAGAAACGTAAAATCATGCATCTACACTTATCCTACAAGTACATGTCAATTGAAATGGTCACTGTGTGCATAAATTTTTTTTGAAAATTGAGATCTTCGCACCCCATCATAGGAAGATCTTGTGTCGCCATAATTTTGGTTTCCACTTGAGATATCCCGTAGCAAGTAGCTCACTTGGTTTCTAGTGTTGTGGTTGCCCGTGATGTAGAATTGTATTGCAGTTTGGAAGATAGTATAACATAGGCATGTCCAACTCATAACGAATGATTATTCTCTCTTTATGTCTCCAAAATGTTTTAATCGTATTCCTTATTTAGTGAATTCATTGTGCTAGTTCCCTACACTTGTACGACAATGATAAGAGAACATTCCCTTCTATGTATCACTATGACACTTCCTTTTTCAAGTCAAAACCTATGGAGATCTCATCATGAACATTTGCAAACCTTCAGCGATTATTGTGCACTGTCTCATTGTGTTTGGTTTTCTTCACACCCTCAACTTCTAGAATAATGGACTATGTCATTGTCATGTGTGGAGAGTTTTACTACCCTTGGTATCTCACCTTCTTGGCTAGATATGAGTGTTATTTTCCTTCTCCCTGGAGCGTCGTGTTAACTATTAGAACCATCTAACCAATTCATGATTTTGCCCCAATATCAAGATTTCCTAGCTATTGAGTTTCACTCATGAAAGGTCGAGATTAGATGACTTAGGATTTTTGTACATATCATGAACATGTTGATTTGAATGAAAAAAAATGGTCGTAATTTTTAGTTCCCTCATATAGATCAATTACCAAAAAGTGTTAAGTTGTCTAGAATATGGTAATCTCATAAGCGTTCAATTATTTTCATCCTTATAGGCTTGTGGCATAGATTCCGTTCGTCAAGTAATGTTAAGAGTGTAATTTAACTTCGTGTATTTTGAATCCCATATCACATTCAAAGTGCTAGAGTATTCCTATTCGGGGTCGACGGATTTTCCCTACACTTTAGAAAATGAGTGGTTCACGTACTTGAGTATTCCTCCTTTATGGTTCCTATTTCCCATGTACTACTTACTCTTATTCGTCATTTGTGTATTAATTGAGGTAGTCATAATGATTAACCATGTTAGTATTGTTAGTAGTAACATTTTCTGTCTCTTAGTATACAACCTCATAAAGTACTCTACCCAGTGCATTAATGGATTCTTGAAGAACTCCAGTCTGATCTTGAACTTTGTTGTCCCTCATTGATTAGATCCCGATCCATTGAGCATTGTAAGTTTAGACGTGTCAAAGATGAAGCTTCATAGTGTGGTCACATATATGTTGGGTAGGTAATTTTATGGTCAGTTTATGAAAGCACATCTTAGGGTAATTATTAAGGGTCATCAAGGGTTTAGTGTGAGTGTACCCCTAAAAATGTTATGTGAGTTGATAATAAAAGTAACATGACTGTATTACACATTAGGTTGCAATAGGTGTATGATATTCCCCATAATTGTTCCTCATGTACTTTGTGTTTCCATATGCTTATGTCTAAGAAGATAGTGATGAAAAAAAATGTGGGTATGAATTGACTTGATTGAACCATATAATCATGGTAATATCCTATATTATGCACTAATATCAAGAATCATGATGGCTTGACTTCATATGGACTGTTGATTGAAATGAAATTATATTCTTGTTGATGAACACCTTTGCGATTACATTAATGGCTGGTAAGGACTATTATGAATACATGATTGTTTGTTTACTATGAACTGACATCCTTGATGGTATGATGCCAAGTTATGGAATTGTGGGTTATTTTTGTTATCATGAATTGCAATATCCAGTGGAGTGAAAATTTTACAGTGGAAGTTATAAAAAGGTAAAGTCAATGGATAGTTATCTCATGCAAGATGTTATCTGTCATCCTTATTATTTATGTTTGGGAGTTGATATTATTTTTGAGAAGGTGTTATGATAATGCTTGTAAGTCGATAATGTCGCGTAGAAGGATAAATGTGTCGTGGAAGGAAAGTACTTTCGTTTGATTGAATACCAGTTAGTTTTGACTTGGAATGTACCATATAGGTATTTTGATGTAAAACTGTGTAGTCCATGTTCTGGTATCCATATGTTAATGTAGTTCTTATAATACTGGGACTAGGATTGTGGATATATACATTGTGGTGCTATGTACAGTTGTGGATGTGTGGTTAAGAAGATTTTGGTGATTCTCTGGCAGGTGGATATGCCTAGTTACAAAGGAAACTCTGCCGAAATTTCTGAAAAAAATTTAGGAGTTAGTGAATATTTTGAGACTGGTGGTAGGTTAGGAAAGAGATGTGTGTTGTTAAAGTGTTTGTGGAAGACTATACTCCTCATTCGAGGACAAATGATCCTAAGGGGGGGAGAATGTAAGGCCCCAGAAAATTTCGCTAAGTAATATAGGATTCTGTGGTGCCACGTAGGCTAATTATTATATTTTATGTGCTATGAACATTATGGACATAAATTAGACTTGCTAAATATGAGTATGAGTCTTATGGTAAGTGATATGAGGTCCAAATGAAAGCCCAAGTGTAAGCCAAATAGGAAACTTTTCGAAATAGGCCAAATTTCCAAATGGATTCACACAAGGCTCCACTTTAAACGATCATATATAATTATTTATAAGGTTTTATGTGGTGAATAGCATATCAAATGAAAGCCCTTTGAGTCTAGTTTCCAACGCTTCAAACCGTTCGTCATTTGGACATTCCTACACAAAGTTATGATCAAATTACCAAAGGCTGGAAAATGCGATCGTGTGTCAAGTCAAATCTGCGGTCCGCATGTTCGTTCTGCGGTCCGCATGTTCGTTCTGCGGTCCGCATATTGACCGCATCTTGAACCAGTGTAGCTCATTTTTGGCTGCCGATTTTGCGGTGCATTTTGCGGCCCGCATGTCCATTCTGCGGTGCATTCAGTGATAGCAGAATTTACATCGCAAGGTTATTCTTCTAATTTTTATAACCCGACCCCATTTCAATATATAGGCTTTGGGGTTCATTTTGGGGTCATTTCTTACTGATTTTAGAGAGAGGTGAGAGTATTTTAGAGAGAGAAGGAGGAACCCAACATCCAAA
Organism: Nicotiana noctiflora; assembly: GCA_032618575.1. Lineage (NCBI taxonomy): Eukaryota > Viridiplantae > Streptophyta > Magnoliopsida > Solanales > Solanaceae > Nicotiana > Nicotiana noctiflora. The sequence continues at coordinate 189,799 of JASVEL010007519.1, forward strand.
TCATCCAAATCTTGCATCAATCTTCAAGAATCAAGAACCCAATAGCAAGTTCTTCGTCTAAGAGGTAAGATTCTATACCCTAGGGTTTAATTTCGAGTTTGGTGTATAAGATGAGTTATTGAGGTATGATTCTTGGGTTTATTAGTATTGTGTATATATGCATGTACAACTTAGGTTTATGGGAAGATTGTTTAACTTAAATAACTAAAGATTGGGTTAGGGAATGAAGGAAGTCTTAAAAGGGGATTCGAAATCAAGATGCTCAACTAGTGTTTGATAAATTGTTCAAATGAGCTAGTTTCATGAATATCTTTCTAATATGTGTTTAATTTTGTTATGTTTCATAGTAGATTGGAATTGCTAGAGTTTTTGGAGTTTTGTAGTAACTTAAGGAAAGCTCAATCGAGGTATGTATGGCTAACTTTGATTCTTGTGAAATCGCCCTTATGTGTGCAATTCGTTTGGCATGTGTTAATTTGAGAGATTGTGTGTAATTTGTTGATTTTGTTGTTGGGTATCTAATTGATGTTAAACTACATGTGGTGTGGTATGAAATATGAATTGAAAGATAACAAGGGAATTGGAATTGGTGAAGAATTGTGAATAATGGTTATGATGGCCTTTATGGCACCTTGTGGAAAAGAAACGAAACACTTGAGAATTGGTTTATTGTGGAAAATTATTGAACATACTTGTGTGAATATTTTTGATTATGGAAATATTGTAACTTGGTTGTGATATTGGCTTGATAAGTAATTGAGAACATGGAACAATGTGCAAGTTGCTTATTTGAACTTGTTGAAATTGTGTGTAGTACCTTATCTGCTGTTTGAAATTGTTGTGTTTTAAACCGTAAGGCGGGGTCGTGTTGCGCGCCGCGAAACGTGAGGAAATAAGGTGTGGGTTGGGGTGATAAGGGTGGCCGAGGTAATAAGGGTGGTCAAGGGCAATAAGGATGGAAAGCGATCGAAATCGCTATTGAAAATTGATACAAAAATCAATGATGTGAAATTGTGAAAGGAGACAGCAGGAGAGTTTGCAACCTGGGGGGCACTGATTGCCCCTATGTTTGACTACTTGCAATTTGTGTGGTTGATTGATTGTTGTTCTATTTGTTTACCTTGAACGTGTTTGTGTTGAGGCTTATCTGAAATGAGTAAGAGGTGGAAAACATGGTTGGCTGGCTTGATTAGTTTTGATGTAATTTAATGGCTTGAGTTTACTTGGGACAAAGTTTGTCCATACATACCAGTACAATTCCAGTGTACTGACGTCCCTTTTGCCGGGGACGCTACATTCGTATTATGATTGTAGGTGAATCGATAGCAGGTACTTCAGCTCATCGGCAGTAGCATCCTTCATCTGCCCGTTTTGGTGAGCCCCTTTCCTTTCGGGGCCCTACGTGGCTCATGCCACTCTTGTTTAGGCTTTATTTTGATTTTGTGTAAGGTATAGCCGGAGCCTTGTTACCGGCAAGTATTGTATCGTCCTTTGTATCCTAAAGGTTCCGTAGACATGTAAACTGTGGGATTCGAGGCTCATGTATATATTATGTTGGGCGTTGTAAAAACCTGTAAACTTGTTAATGAATCACTCGCATGGTTATGTTTGTATATTGTGAAATCAGTTATAATTGGTAAGGTATTTGGTTAATGAGAATTAATCAACACGGGGGTAACACGTGGGAATGAAAGGCACCCAGGTCCGCTTGACTGGGGCTACCTAGTCAGGCGCCGGTCATGTCCCTCGATTTGGGGCGTGACAAACTTGGTATCCGAGCCTAAGGTTTTAAAGTGTCCTAGGATGTCTCGGAGCCGTGTCTAGTAGTGCCCTTCTTATCGGTGTGTTGTCGACCACATCATATAAGTTGGGGGCTGCACGGACATTTAGGAATTTACCCATTTCTTTGATATTCCAGATCGTGCGATATGGCTCAAGATATGGAGCTAATTTCCTCTCTAAGTATTAACCTCAATATTGGTAATTTTGATACCATAATTTGTGAATTTGAAGCATGTAAGGTGAGATTTATCTCACCATTGAGTCCAAGTGGATTACCCAAGGACTTGTTAGGAGAATGTGTTGAGTCATGGAGTGATTGGTAGAACTCGTTGTTAAGGAGAGTACCCTCGTTCTTACTAATGTCACTGTACAACCAGACCATGTAGTATATCATCAGTATGTACGGCTAAAACCCCGTCTCTTAGAAATTAAGCTTCCATGGTGTCCGCGTAAATGTTGTAGGTTCAAAATATAATTGATGCAGTATTCATTTTGTTATGTTAAGCGAATTATTGCTGTGAAAGTATATGCAGGAGGCACTTCTTCATTTGTTTAATATATTATTCTTAGTAGATGAGGATATGTATAGAATGTGAACTATGTGCTAAAATGACTAGACTTCAAGTCAAGTTTAAATATATATTTTGATGCCAAATTTTGTGAGAAAACTTGTTATGGTTGATTCTTCCAAATTGTTCTTATGTGTACCAAAAGGATTTGATTGATTGTGACTAGTTGATGGTAATATACAAAGATATTTGGAAGCAAAGAAAGTGAATGTGTAAATGTGGTAAGATTGAACTTTGGATTCTTGTTGTGATTGATACTTTACATGAATTGGTGTTGTGACCCGATGTTTGTGAAAGATGCATTCCAATATGATCAATGTGCTATTATTGACAACATAAAATGGGTGCAAGGGGTATGAATCATGCATTGAAATGTGAAGGCCTTAAATTGAAATTGAAGCAGCATATATTAAATAAAACTATGTGAAGTCCTCTGTGCATAGACATGTTGAAATAAGTCAAATGCTTTTGAGAAACAAAATGTAGACAATGTGTCGAGAACTCGAAATGAAATTGTACCTGGTGATACTTGTGACATGAGGGAATATGAAACAGATTATGATATTGATGTGAAATATGAGAAAATGATGTAAAATGCGAGGAACAAGAGATTGTGTTATGAAATGTGGCCTAGTGCCAAGTCTGATGTGATAATTATGGCCCTAAGAGTCGATGGACAAATATACGTGAAAATGGTATGATTCTTTTATTTGATAATGTGGTGATCATTTAAAGTGTTTAATTCGTAATTGTGATTTCCTTATTATTGTATGAAGCACATAGGTGTATAATCTGATATGTGAACCCTACAGAAGGGCTATGATATGCATCCTATAGGTATGGAACTTATGTGAAAACTATGTGATCCATTTTATTTGGTAATGTGGTGATTGTTTAAACTTTTTGTTAAACCCTTATGATTTCCTTGCCCTTGCATAGATATATTCTTAAAAAGAATCCAAATTACAAAATAGATCATGCACATGCTCTTTTAATGAGACGTATTATTTACAAATTCTCCCGATCACAGTTCTTGTATGTACAACCTCCTATGGAATTGACCTCTATAATTATGTTCCTGAATTGAGTTATAACACTATTGATATTTCCTACTTGTTTTTCCTAAATTCTCAACAAAGGACTATTCCCGATGAATTTCTTACAGAAACGTCTCATTTAAATTGACAACATCTGCTCACTTGTGCCTATACATGCACCATTGTAAAGTTTGTACATGTGGTGCCAAGTTCCATGCAAAGTATTCAAGATTTGTGATCCTTCCAGAGTCATTCTTTTTCTCAGTTGTGTATATGGCTTATATGGCTTGAGCTGCCAATCTACTCTCTTGCAAGTAACATCATGACAACCTTCTTACTATCAAGAAACGTAAAATCATGCATCTACACTTATCCTACAAGTTCATGTCAATTGAAATGGTCACTGTGTGCATAAATTTTTTTGAAAATTGAGATCTTCGCACCCCATCATAGGAAGATCTTGTGTCGCCATAATTTTGGTTTCCACTTGAGATATCCCGTAGCAAGTAGCTCACTTGGTTTCTAGTGTTGTGGTTGCCCGTGATGTAGAATTGTATTGCAGTTTGGAAGATAGTATAACATAGGCATGTCCAACTCATAACGAATGATTATTCTCTCTTTATGTCTCCAAAATGTTTTAATCGTATTCCTTATTTAGTGAATTCATTGTGCTAGTTCCCTACACTTGTACGACAACGATAAGAGAACATTCCCTTCTATGTATCACTATGACACTTCCTTTTTTCAAGTCAAAACCTATGGAGATCTCATCATGAACATTTGCAAACCTTCAGCGATTATTGTGCACTGTCTCATTGTGTTTGGTTTTCTTCACACCCTCAACTTCTAGAATTATGGACTATGTCATTGTCATGTGTGGAGAGTTTTACTACCCTTGGTATCTCACCTTCTTGGCTAGATATGAGTGTTATTTTCCTTCTCCCTGGAGCGTCGTGTTAACTATTAGAACCATCTAACCAATTCATGATTTTGCCCCAATATCAAGATTTCCTAGCTATTGAGTTTCACTCATGAAAGGTCGAGATTAGATGACTTAGGATTTTTGTACATATCATGAACATGTTGATTTGAATGAAAAAAAATGGTCGTAATTTTTAGTTCCCTCATATATGATCAATTACCAAAAAGTGTTAAGTTGTCTAGAATATGGTAATCTCATAAGCGTTCAATTATTTTCATCCTTATAGGCTTGTGGCATAGATTATGTTCGTCAAGTAATGTTAAGAGTGTAATTTAACTTCGTGTATTTTGAATCCCATATCACATTCAAAGTGCTAGAGTATTCCTATTCGGGGTCGACGGATTTTCCCTACACTTTAGAAAATGAGTGGTTCACGTACTTGAGTATTCCTCCTTTATGGTTCCTATTTCCCATGTACTACTTACTCTTATTCGTCATTTGTGTATTAATTGAGGTAGTCATAATGATTAACCATGTTAGTATTGTTAGTAGTAACATTTTCTGTCTCTTAGTATACAACCTCATAAAGTACTCTACCCAGTGCATTAATGGATTCTTGAAGAACTCCAGTCTGATCTTGAACTTTGTTGTCCCTCATTGATTAGATCCCGATCCATTGAGCATTGTAAGTTTAGACGTGTCAAAGATGAAGCTTCATAGTGTGGTCACATATATGTTGGGTAGGTAATTTTATGGTCAGTTTATGAAAGCACATCTTAGGGTAATTATTAAGGGTCATCAAGGGTTTAGTGTGAGTGTACCCCTAAAAATGTTATGTGAGTTGATAATAAAAGTAACATGATTGTATTACACATTAGGTTGCAATAGGTGTATGATATTCCCCATAACTGTTCCTCATGTACTTTGTGTTTCCATATGCTTATGTCTAAGAAGATAGTGATGAAAAAAAAATGTGGGTATGAATTGACTTGATTGAACCATATAATCATGGTAATATCCTATATTATGCACTAATATCAAGAATCATGATGGCTTGACTTCATATGGACTGTTGATTGAAATGAAATTATATTCTTGTTGATGAACACCTTTGCGATTACATTAATGGCTGGTAAGGACTATTATGAATACATGATTGTTTGTTTACTATGAACTGACATCCTTGATGGTATGATGCCAAGTTATGGAATTGTGGGTTATTTTTGTTATCATGAATTGCAATATCCAGTGGAGTGAAAATTGTACGGTGGAAGTTATAAAAGGTAAAGTCAATGGATAGTTATCTCATGCAAGATGTTATCTGTCATCCTTATTATTTATGTTTGGGAGTTGATATTATTTTTGAGAAGGTGTTATGATAATGCTTGTAAGTCGATAATGTCGCGTAGAAGGATAAATGTGTCGTGGAAGGAAAGTACTTTCGTTTGATTGAATTCCAGTTAGTTTTGACTTGGAATGTACCATATAGGTATTTTGATGTAAAACTGTGTAGTCCATGTTCTGGTATCCATATGTTAATGTAGTTCTTATAATACTGGGACTAGGATTGTGGATATATACATTATGGTGCTATGTACAGTTGTGGATGTGTGGTTAAGAAGATTTTGGTGATTCTCTGGCAGGTGGATATGCCTAGTTACAAAGGAAACTCTGCCGAAATTTCTGAAAACAATTTAGGAGTTAGTGAAAATTTTGAGACTGGTGGTAGGTTAGGAAAGCGATGTGTGTTGTTAAAGTGTTTGTGGAAGACTATACTCCTCATTCGAGGACAAATGATCCTAAGGGGGGGAGAATGTAAGGCCCCAGAAAATTTCGCTAAGTAATATAGGATTATGTGGTGCCACGTAGGCTAATTATTGTATTTTATGTGCTATGAACATTATGGACATAAATTAGACTTGCTAAATATGAGTATGAGTCTTATGGTAAGTGATATGAGGTCCAAATGAAAGCCCAAGTTTAAGCCAAATAGGAAACTTTTCGAAATAGGCCAAATTTCCAAATGGATTCACACAAGGCTCCACTTTAAACGATCATATATAATTCTTTATAAGGTTTTATGTGGTGAATAGCATATCAAATGAAAGCCCTTTGAGTCTAGTTTCCAACGCTTCAAACCGTTCGTCATTTGGACATTCCTACACAAAGTTATGATCAAATTACCAAAGGCTGGAAAATGCGATAGTGTGTCAAGTCAAATCTGCGGTCCGCATGTTCGTTCTGCGGTCCGCATGTTCGTTCTGCGGTCCGCATATTGACCGCATCTTGAACCAGTGTAGCTCATTTTTGGCTGCCGATTTTTCGGTGCATTTTGCGGCCCGCATGTCCATTCTGCGGTGCATTCCGCGATAGCAGAATTGACATCACAGGGTTATTCTTCTAATTTTTATAACCCGACCCCATTTCAATATATAGGCTTTGGGGTTCATTTTGGGGTCATTTCTTTCTGATTTTAGAGAGAGGTGAGAGTATTTTAGAGAGAGAAGGAGGAACCCAACATCCAAATCATCCAAATCTTGCATCAATCTTCAAGAATCAAGAACCCAATAGCAAGTTCTTCATCTAAGAGGTAAGATTCTATACCCTAGGGTTTAATTTCGAGTTTGGTGTATAAGATGAGTTATTGAGGTATGATTCTTGGGTTTATTAGTATTGTGTATACATGCGTGTACAACTTAGGTTTATGGGAAGATTGTTTAACTTAAATAACTAAAGATTGGGTTAGGGAATGAAGGAAGTCTTAAAAGGGGATTCGAAATCAAGATGCTCAACTAGTGTTTGATAAATTGTTCAAATGAGCTAGTTTCATGAATATCTTTCTAATATGTGTTTAATTTTGTTATGTTTCATAGTAGATTGGAATTGCTAGAGTTTTTGGAGTTTTGTAGTAACTTAAGGAAAGCTCAATCGAGGTATGTATGGCTAACTTTGATTCTTGTGAAATCGCCCTTATGTGTGCAATTCGTTTGGCATGTGTTAATTTGAGAGATTGTGTGTAATTTGTTGATTTTGTTGTTGGGTATCTAATTGATGTTAAACTACATGTGGTGTGGTATGAAATATGAATTGAAAGATAACAAGGGAATTGGAATTGGTGAAGAATTGTGAATAATGGTTATGATGGCCTTTATGGCACCTTGTGGAAAAGAAACGAAACACTTGAGAATTGGTTTATTGTGGAAAATTATTGAACATACTTGTGTGAATATTTTTGATTATGGAAATATTGTAACTTGGTTGTGATATTGGCTTGATAAGTAATTGAGAACATGGAACAATGTGCAAGTTGTTTATTTGAACTTGTTGAAATTGTGTGTAGTACCTTATCTGCTGTTTGAAATTGTTGTGTTTTAAGCTGTAAGGCGGGGTCGTGTTGCGCGCCGCAACGTGAGGAAATAAGGTGTGGGTTGGGGTGATAAGGGTGGCCGAGGTAATAAGGGTGGTCAGAGGGGCAATAAGGATGGAAAGCGATCGAAATCGCTATTGAAAATTGATACAAAAATCAATGATGTGAAATTGTGAAAGGAGACAGCGGGAGAGTTTGCAACCTGGGGGGCACTGATTGCCCCTATGTTTGACTACTTGCAATTTGTGTGGTTGATTGGTTGTTGTTCTATTTGTTTACGTTGAACGTGTTTGTGTTGAGGCTTATCTGAAATGAGTAAAAGGTGGAAAACATGGTTGGCTGGCTTGATTAGTTTTGATGTAATTTAATGGCTTGAGTTTACTTGGGACAAAGTTTGTCCATACATACCGGTACAATTCAAGTGTACTGACGTCCCTTTTGCCGGGGACGCTACATTCGTATTATGATTGTAGGTGAATCAGTAGCAGGTACTTCAGCTCATCGGCAGTAGCATCCTTCATCTTCCACTGCCCGTTTTGGTGAGCCCCTTTCCTTTCGAGGCCCTACGTGGCTCATGCCACTCTTGTTTAGGCTTTATTTTGATTTTGTGTAAGGTATAGCCGGAGCCTTGTTACCGGCAAGTATTGTATCGTCCTTTGTATCCTAGAGGTTCCGTAGACATGTAAACTGTGGGATTCGAGGCTCATGTATATATTATGTTGGGCGTTGTAAAAACTATAAACTTGTTAATGAATCACTCGCATGGTTATGTTTGTATATTGTGAAATCAGTTATAATTGGTAAGGTATTTGGTTAATGAGAATTAATCAACACAGGGGTAACACGTGGGAATGAAAGGCACCCAGGTCCGCTTGACTGGGGCTACCTAGTCAGGCGCCGGTCATGTCCCTCGATTTGGGGCGTGACAAAAGCAAAGTGAAAAGATAGAATGGTTTGAGTCACAAGACAATGTCCGGATTATAACCCTGAAAATAACCCGGACAAGAAATGACAACAAAATTAATATCCCACCAAAACTCCAAGAGATAGAGCGGCTTTCCAACCACAAAAATTGACACCTTAGCCACTGGATTGCCCATCAAAATTACCGGGACCTTCATCCAACAAGTTACCGAAAGGATTCTCACATTCCCTGTTGCCATGGATCTTCCCACAAAATGTGCACTATCATGTGCAGGTAAAGGATTCTGTGAAATATTCTGGGTGCCACTGTCCTAGACCACAATTATTACTTTCTGAATCATTCTTTCTATCTCCTTTTCAAATCCCGACAACTTTCGACATCGTGTCCTAGGCATTGGAATGGTATTCACACCTTATAGAAGGATCAAAGCTTATTGCACGCTTGTCCACATGATTTGGAGGAACCGGTACAATCAGGTTATAATGCTTTAGTTTCTCAAACAAGTCTACATATGGTTCTCCGATGGGGGTGAAAGTTTCCTGCTTCTGTGCCCTTTCTTGCTTGAAATTTTGGTTAGCTCGCAAACCTGCTCCAGGGGAATTCTTGTAAGCTTTCGGAGGTGGGTAGGTGTTTTGAGTTGGGTATGTATTTTATGGGGTGGGTGTATGCCATGGCGCGTGGGTAGGATGTTGGGGGTATGTGTGGGCATGGTGGACAGAGAAGTAAGGATCATAGGGTGAATAATAGCGTTGTGGAGTGTGGGAGTAGGTTTGGGGCGGGGCCGCGGTAGATGGTAATATGGTGATGGGCCCCTGTAGCAAGTTCTCGAGTCAACTACAACCACATCTTCTTTCTTTTCCTTTCCCAGTACCTCTCCAGTGCCAGTCTGGATGGCTTGGGTAGTCACTTTTATTGCGGAGTAACTCATAATCTTGTTGAACTTCAAACCTTTTTCTACCATGCTTCCCATCTTTACGACTTCATTGAAAGTTTTTCCCACTGCTGACACTAGATGGCCGTAATAGGTAGGCTCTAAAGACTGCAAAAAATAATCCACCATCTCACCCTCTTTCATAAGTGGATCAACCCTCGCGGCCTGCTCCCTCTATCGAAATCTATATTCTCTACAACTCTCCCCAGGTTTCTTTTCAATCTTGGTCAAGGAAAGACGACCGGGGACAATCTCAAGATTATACTGAAAAAAATTTGCAAAGACTTGGGCTAAGTCATCCCATGTATACCATCGAGTATGATCTTGCCTAGTATACCACTCTAAAGTTTATCCACTGAGGCTTTGGCTGAAGTACGCCATTAATAATTCATCTTTTCCTCTAGCACCCAGCATTTTGCTACAGAATCCCCTTAGATGGGTCACCGGGTCACCATGCCCGTCATACAGATCAAATTTTGGCAGTTTAAACCCTATGGGTAACTGCACATCCGAGAACAGGCACAAATCTTTATAGGCCAGACTAACTTGGCCCCCTACCTTTTCATGTTCCTGAAGGACTGTTCCAGGCTTTTTACTTTTCGAATCATCTCTTCCTGCTCCGGGTTATTAAGCGTTTTTTCAGTTTCCACCGGGAGCTCGAAGTGAGGGGTGTAAGAATATGGCTCATGAGCTTTAAAGGTAGGCTCGGAAGGATAGTACTGGTTGTCCCTGGAGGCACCACAAAGACATGGGTGATTGGTGGAGGAGGGTTTTGTTTGGGTGGTGGAGCTTGGGGAAGATAGGAAGTGGTTCTATAAATCTGTTGGTAGAAAGGGAAAGGTGAAGATAAATTCGCATGAGGAAGCTCCTGAGACTGAGCTAGAGGTGGGATATATGCTGGACTGGCGGGATAAACTGGCGCCGGCTGACCCTTAGCCTAGGCCTGATGCATCTCAGCCATCAATTGCCTCAACGTATACATCTCTTCCTTCATTGCTTTAGCATCTACCACTTCTGCCTCTTTTGATGGGTCCCCGATACTGGTATCTGATTCTTGGCCTAGCATGTTCAGTTCTATTTTTGCTATGGGCTGCCAGGATGTCAACTGCCTTTTGTCCTTGTGTTATAAAAACGAGTTACCACTATCAAACCACAAACCAACCACCTTTCTGCTATGAATATAACAAAGTGAAGCCATCACATTAGCGTTAGGGAATTTAACAACAAAAATCTCACATTGCGTGCAATGCACCTAGTCACAGTTAACGGTTCTATTCGAGGGTCGTAAGGTCACTTGGCATCATCCCAATTTGTCCATTTGTATCTTCTCTTTTCTTTTCTTTTCTCTTCTCGTTTTCTTTAGCTCCCTCATTTTCTTTCCCCTTTTTCTTTCTGTTTATCGCTCTTTTATTCCCGCTCGTTTCTTACGTCCCATAATTCCACCAACTTTTTTTTTCATTTTTTTTAAAAAAAGATGATTCGATCGAATCCTATGTAGGTTGTCTACGTATCATGAACCCGCATGAATCAGATTTTATGTAGTTCTGGACGATCATGATTAAAATAAGTAAACTGACATTCTCCTTTTTTGGTTCTTTTTTTTTCATGACAATCTGACGAGAAAAGTGAAATGAAGCAGCAACTACCTTTTTTTTTTTGAATTTTCTAGAATGAATGTTCTAGAACCTATTCTAAACTCAAGTGTAAAAAGCATGTATTTTTCCTTTTTTTTGAAGCACATATCTATTAAGGAAAAATCCTAGAAGAGAAAAATATTTTTGACCCCTTATTTTCGTGATGCAAGACTTAGAAACAAACCATGGAAAAGATAAAATTAAATATTTTTGGATTTTAAATTGATTACCTAAGGGAGAAATTGTGAAATAAACCAAAGGTAAAATAAGTTGTTTTTCTTTTTTTCTTTCTTCTATGTACAATTTCCTAACATTGTAGTAGAAATAAAAAGAATATTTTTAATATTTCTTTTACTTTTTGCTAATTTTCCAAAGAAACACCTCAAAAGAAAATCTTTTTGGATGTTGAATTAACACCTTAAGGAAGGGCCTTTAACGAAGCACTAAATGAAACTTCTGTCTCTTTTTTTGAATTTTGGTCTTAATATACTAAAGGACACAAAAAAAAACTCCTGAATTTGTAATCCTGACTGGATTATCCCGGGACGTCTATCATGCCCAAAATCCGGTAAGTAAACTCATTATGATTGATTTTTTTTTTAAAGGTACTAAACTTGGAAGGGCCTAATGGAGAATATTAACCACAAAAAGAAAAAGATAACAAATATTCAATCAGAAACAAATAGTAGTATTACAACTCGAAACCAACGCTTATCACTTTCCAGCATTCACTCCTGATAAAGCACCAACATTACAATAAAACACCAGCATTCACCAAATTGCCATACCCAAAATGAAAACGCCATGGAATAAAGCACACTAAACCCAAACAGGGATGGTTTCCCCATGAACCAACAAGTGAAGCAAAATGAGTAAAATATTACAATAAAGGTAGGCATCATGCACCAACATTCCTATAATGTCCTCCTTGCAATGCTACATATTTGTAGTTGCAAACATTGTGGTGAATGAAGCCATTGTACATTAGGATGAAAATCAGGGATGCAACACACCCAAGACCAATTTTATCAATAAAAGAACAAACTCCAACGACTCAACAATTGAAATTACCAGTAAATTACTCAACTAATTAACTTCCTTCAACTAATCTAGCAAGGCTCAACAAACAAATGCAATCTAAAAATCACAATTGCTACTACAACAAAGTGTACGCATAGATGCAACATACAGAAAAAAAAACTGCTCATATCTTTGGGAGATCGGAAACATATTATACCACATCTAATAAAGTGTCTTTCTTCAGTTGCCTTCATGATCGTACTCTTCCTCCTCCTCGTATTCACTTTCCTCGTCAGCAGTGGCATCCTGATATTGCTGATACTCGGACACAAGATCGTTCATGTTGCTCCCAGCTTCTGTGAACACCATTTCGTCCATTCCTTCCCCTGTGTACCAATGCAAGAAAGCCTTTCTCCTGAACATAGCAGTAAACTGCTCACTCACCCTCCTAAACCTTTGCTGAATAGAAGTTGAGTTTCCAATGAAGGTGGATGCCATTGAAACCTCTGGGTGGGATGTCACAGATACTGGATTTCACATTCAACAAAGTAAGAAGAGTTCTTGTTCTGAACATTAATCATCTGCTCATCAACTTCCTTAGTGCTCATTTTACCCCTGAACATGGCTGAGGCAGTGAGGTAACGACCATGACGTGGATCAGCAGCACACATCATGTTCTTGGCATCCCACATTCGTTGAGTAAGCTCTGGCACTGTGTGTTGCTGCGATCCACTAAACAAATGCTTCCTTCAATAGTATTTTCAATCTTCAACGCAAAATTCAACTTTATCTTAACGTCTATGAAAGAAGCAGGCCTACGTAGGAACAATAACTCAAAGAATCTCATAGCCTCAAAGATCAAGGTTACATATGAATCATGAATGGTTACAGTTTTACAATCAACTAGCACACAAATGGGATTTAGAGCAAGGAACAGCTGAAGCCGTAATTGTGCCTGGACATCATTTACGTTATGAAAACATGTTATGTGATGCAGCTCTATACAGAAAAGAAACAAGCAGAACTTCAAAGAGGAAACAACCTTGTTGCATTTTTTAAACAGATTCCCTAACTTCTATTCACAGCACACCATATTCATTGCTTCCAATTCTAGTGGTACTCCGACTTTAGTCCATCAGTAGTCCAAAAACTTGTACTTGTAGTTGAACCGGCAGAAATCAAGCTCAAACAATGCACAAAAAGTGCAAAAACTGCAGCTTCAAAGTAGTGCAAAAATGCTGTCAAAACTTGATTAAAACAGCTGAACTTTGGTTAAAATTGGAACCAAAACGAAGGTTTATTGTTAACCCTAATTCTAGTCCAAAACAACAGAAATCAGTAGTTCAATGTGCAGAACACTTAAACCAAATACAGCCAACATAATAGAGCTCAGCTATGCAAAAACTGGGCAGCAAATTGCAGTAGACTCACCAACTATCAAGGATACAAACTGAAGCTATCAATTCTAATAGAACTTTTCAAGTTTCAGACCAAGAACCTCTGACACAAACTGCCCAAACCTGAGCTTTTTAGCTGGTGCAGAACTAACTGTGAAGTGCAGAATTGCAGCTTGAGTAGCGCAGTTTTGGAAGTGCAGAAATCAGTCTAAAATTGCAGGAGCACTGGTATCAATCTGTAGGAAAAATGGAGCTAAAGCTCGTGCAGAAACATCAGCTCAACAGTGCAGAATCGATTGTTAATGCTTATTGCAGCAAACTTGGCTAAGATATCAGCAACTATTACCAGATGATTGCATCCACAGTCACTCAAAACTCAATTAACTCGAACTTAAAGCATTTAAAAAAAAAACAATACATAACAGCGGCAACTGGACAGTCTTTTAACTCAAATAATGCACTACTCGACTATGCAGAATTTTGGCAACAACTTCAAACAACACTCAACTTTAGTTTACTGTCCTAAATTCAAAGCAACTACAATCAACAACTCAATGAATCAAACTCAGGATCGAACAGAACTCTTACAAATAACAGTCACTAATCCCAGAAGATATAGACGAAATTTCAGCTTAAACAATCAAGTTTTTCAAAGTTAGAAGGTCATGAACTTAGAAACTCGAACATGCTTCCCAAACCTTCAGGGGTTAGAGAATTTGAACCTGGAGTTTTCTTCTGAATTCAATTCATAGATTGAATCACAAAACAACGCTTCAACAAACAAGGACTGATCTCAACAGAACTTTCGTCAGTATTGAGAATTTCAACTTGAACTCTAAAAATTTTAATAGTAGATTCCATTGACACAACTCAATTCACACAATTCCCAACTCTAAAACTAACCTATGCGGCTAAAAGTGCAAGATTTGGCTATGACCCCGCGAAGCCAAGCCGAGGGACGAGAATCAGGTTCGCGTAGTTCGGGCAGATTAGATACGGCTGTGAATTAAAAAAAACAACTAATTAGCAAACATATTTTTTCGTCTTTTCCTTCCAAATGAAAGATGCATACTCTTTTTAGGATTTTCTTCCTTTTTCTTTTTTGATTTTTTGTAAAATGATAAAAATGCAAAATCTTTTGGAGTTTTATGTATTTTTTTTTTCTTTTTCTTAATAAAAACATAACAAAAAACATAATTGGGCCCTACTTGCTTTATTTTCTCACTTCACTTTTTTTTTCTTTTTTACTTTTTTCATTTGCCCCCAACTATCATTGGTGTGCCGAATGAACATTTTCCCCTTGAATAAATGCAACATTGTAGCACATAGGATGCATCAAGATGGTCTGTTATTTTGGGTACACCTAACCTAGACGGACCCAACTCTTGTGTTGAGTTTCCTAAGTCAAAATGCACATGATACAGATAAACATTCCTATTCTAAGTTCAAAACCTGGTTATGTGTTCTAGACTGTATACCTGAGCAGACAACTCGAGTCGAGGAGGGGGTTACGTACGGGGAACCAAAAGGCCATCCTGCTTAGTAACTTGTCCGACATTTTTCTTATTTTAGGGTATGACACTAACAGAATAAGGAGTCTCAACCAGTAAGCACATCACCAGAGGCGAGAAGAGAAGGGTTTTCAGCACAGATTATATTTACAATTCAAATAATATCAAAGCGGTATATATTTAGCACATTTAAGCACCAACATGTAGAAAAATCAGATATAAACAAATACAACAATAATTCCGAGCTCGAATTCTTAAACCCTGAATCGAAGTTCCGGGTTTGTTTCCCCAGTAGAGTCGCCAGAGCTATCACCCCTCTTTTTTACGTTACTACACCCGTGAGGGCGTAATAAAGCAATTTTTCCACTTAAAGGATAATTGAAATGGCATTCAGTTATTAATTATTCAGAGTCGCCACTTGGAAGATTAACGGTGTCACACCTCCTTTTGGCGCGCCCACTACCCGGGGGTAGAAGCGTAAGGGAGCTTTTTCAATTTAAGTGACAATATTCGAAACGGGATTATTTTATTTAATTCAGAGTCGCCACTTGGAATAAATTATGGTGTCCCAAGTCACCGATTTATTTAAATCCCGAATCGAGGAAATTTACGACTTTCCAAATGAAGTCTGCGAACCAGAAATTCTAAGTAAGGAATTCTGTTGACCCGAAGGAAGGTGTTAGGCACCTCCGGACCCCGTGGTTCTAGCACGGTCGCTTCAATTATCGTAAATGGCTAAAAAAATGTCTGATTTTATAACATGCTTTAACTTATGTGCAAATTTAAACTTTTAGCCGCTTTTATTCATTGTTTTAATACATTAAAATAACTGAACCCGTACGATTACATTTTTTCATGCTCGGATATCTGTTTTAAACTCGTGAAATATGAAGTAAACGATTGCTTTCCGAATTTGCTACTGTCTGACTTCAACAATGGCTTTCTACGACAGTTAAAGGATTCAAACTAACTACGCTACGACAAACATATCACTATTCATGACTCAAATGAGATCTGTGTGTTTACGAAAACTGTCACGAAAGCTTAATTACGAAACTATTGCTAAAGCAGTCTATTATCAAAATATAACAGTTTAATTACATTACACTAGAGAGGTTATACTGAAAAGCTGTTTATTACACCAAGACTTAATATCTATGGGAAGTTCTAAGCTACAACCATCACAGGATTTCAACTATATTTCATAAAAGGCTACACCTTTAGAAAAAATGAATTCAAATCCAGAGTTTAACAACCAGCTAATACAAACAGTTTCAGTCCATTAAATTCCGACTAACACGTTCATAATTGTTTAAACAGTTAAACTAAGCTGAAAATTCCAGGCCAAAGCAAACAGTTTTTCATCATTCAACTTCAACTGTGTGTATACATGCTGATTCATTATCCAACGTCACTTGAGTCTAACGACATACCTGGATAATGGAAATAGAAGAAGCAGGAAGAGTAATCAGCAACAACATGTGACAAACAACAATTGGCAGCAGCAATAAACACCAGCAGTAACAACTTGAAACCCAGTACAACTCAAAACCCAACTTTAGACCAAACTAGAATTTGGCCGCAAACCAACACCAGTTTGTAAACCAACAGAAGACACAAATAATCTCCACAGAAACTTTCAAATAGCTTGAACACTCAAAATTCAAAATAGAACAAAAAAAAAAGAAAACAGAGAATCACTTGAATATTCTGATTTCTTTTAAAATGCTCAAAACTGAAAAATGATCCCAAACACTCCCCTTTAGAAACTCCTCAAATCTGTTTCTATACCCTTCAACTCTTAAGCTCTCAATCTGTCCTTCTATCTATTGAAACTTTCTCCCAGATTCTATCTCTCTGTATGTGTGTGTTTCCAGTGTATGTGTTTCTCTATGTGTGTGTCTGTTTTTTCAAGATTCTCAATGTGTTTTAGGCTCTCTTTGTGAGTGTATCTTGCCAGTGAGTATCTGTGTGAGTGTATGTCCTTTAAAAACTGTTCTGCTCTCCTATTTTTATAGCCAAACAGTTATCCTTTTCAGAACCATGGTTCAACCTTTCCAGCCTGTTTAATTCCTCCCATGTGCATTACTTTTAAACCTTTATCAGTTTCCCCCATGTGTTCTCTGATTCTACAACTAACCAAGCACTAACAGACTAGAAGAAAACATACTTTGGCCCTGATATTCTCTGACTTTCCATTTAAGTCTGTCTAAGTATGGGTTTTAACAATTAAACAACTCCTAAAAGCAAAAAATCACTGGAATATACTGCTGTCCAGCAGTTTCAACAACTCATTCCATGTCATTGCACTCTAAGGCTTAGTTTCTGAACACTCAAATGGACTAACAGCTAACCAAACATCACAGGCAAAACAAATTCTGTCCAACAGGGATTATGGACACAAATGGGGATCAATTTCTATCCAACAGTGATAACAAACAGACCTACGAAACTAGTCGACAACCTTCAATCAATCGAATACAACATGTACAAACGATAACATAAATTGGACAAATCAATGATACAAGAAAAAGTCTCGGACATCACAGTTTTTTGGAACCCAAAATCAACCAATTGACGATATTAAAATCGAAGTGAATTCGACTTACAACTACACATTAACAACAAAGAACAACAAGTAAACAGATCGACCAAATAAAAAGGTCCCAAAAAGATGAGGAACAACAAAAAAATCGAAGATGTCCGAAGAGAAATAACAACAAACGAAAAACTACAAGATAACTAGACTAAACCGTCGAATACAATTAAACAAGAAACGAGAAGGAGAAGAAATACCTCGAAATAGAGGAAATGGAGACTCGGCAGCTTGGGCTTTGGTCATTCGAGGTCGAAAGGACCTTAATTGAAATGGTTTCCAAGTGAAAACACATCAATTAAGGTCTATTAGACCTCAATTCGATGAAATCCGGCGACAAAAATTTCCATTCGGTTTTTTAGGTTCTTGGACTTCGATTTTGGGGTTCAACGGTTTCCGGCTAGATTCGAGCCGAACCAAGTTTGGTATGGACATGGGGGAGGTCCAGGGATGCTATGGTGCGAATTTGGAGTTGATTGGGGTGATTTTGGTTTTGGCTCGAATCTTCAATTGAAGATTCGAGGAGATGGGGACTGATTCGAAGGAAGCCATGCTCGGGGTTGGGATGAGGAGGTTGAGAGGATTCTTTGGTGTAAAAATGGAGGTCTTTGGACGACTGCCACCGGCGGAAGCGATTTCTGGCCGGCGGCGTATGGTGGTGGGCGGCTGAAGGCGGCGGCTAATTAGAGAGATAGGGTAAAATGAAAGAGGGTAAAGGGTTTGGGGTGTTTGGTATGTTAGAAATGAGGTAATTAATCTCAAACCGTTAGATTAAAAAATCCAACGGCTGTGATCAATTTGTGGGATAAAATGGGGTTGGGGCAGACGGGTACTTGGACCGGGTAAGGGGATGGTTCTGGGCAGGGTTTTGGGTTCTTTGGGCCTGGTCTTGGCCGAAAATGGGTGGCCCAAACTCATTTAAATCTATTTTGCTTCTTTTCTTTTGTTTTCCTTAAAAATAAAACTAAAATTCTAAAAAAAAAAATCCTAAGTTAACTTATAAAACCAAATTAACTTGTCACAATACTAATTAACTTCTAATATGTAATTATCATTATAATTAAATAAACATTAAAAATACAATTGGGACATTAAATTCTAAAAATGCAAAAATACATATTTTTGTGAAATTGTTTATTTTTGTAAAATAAACTTAAATTACTCTTAATTGCAAAGTTAGATCAAAATATGAATACGACCTATTTTTGTATTCTTATTAATTTAAACACATATAATCATGCATATACAAATGCAAATAATTTCCAAAAATAACACGAAAATTCACAAAAATACACAACGTAAAATAGACAATTTGTGGGAGTAATTCATGTTAGACAAAAATCACGTGCTCACAGCTGCCCCTCTTTGTGTGGAAACGCGAAGAGTTTTCATGCAAAGAATAAGGAGCAAGTAACGAGCGATTTTTGTCCGTTCGAGCACTCCGTGTGAAGCGTTTCAAAAAGATCTTGACCGAGCCTTTGCTTCGAGCGGCCTCCTACATAACCTGGGCTAAACAGGAATCAGGTCAATGTAGTTCGGGAAGTTTTGGTAGCTGGGATTACCTTGGACTGACACTTTTCTGTTACTGTTGCTGTCGTTGCTGCTGTTGCTGCTTACTGCTTTCTGACCTCCTTATTACACCAAAAGAGAAATTAAAGCTGAACTAGCTATGCTATCAAACTATGAGTTACAAGATTCATATCTATGATTCTCTTGAAAACTTGATCTTGAATCTTAGCTGATTTGCTGTAGACCTCGATCTAAATCTTGATGCTCAACAAGCTGTACGCGCTTGTTTATTTATGTAACATTGAGTGAAACGGAGTCGACGGAGCTTGTTACTTCAATCAGATTCTGAGCAATCCGCGCTTTTGTTTACTCTAACATTTGGACTCATTTTCTTTTGGTTCTTTTCTTCTTTTCTTCATGCAGGATTGATGTTCCACTCGTAGGTTATCTCGATCCTTGCCTCCCGAGGTCAAACCTATTTAGACAACAAAACAAACAAACGAACGAAATTTTTCTGCCCCAGTTTTGCTAGGAATATTTCGTGAGTTAGTTGTGACACAGAAAGTGATTTAAAAGACTCTTTGGTATTGGTTAAGAAAATCATAGTTTCACAAATAAACGTTCCACGGCTTTCTGGCCGGGATTTTGAAGAAGAGTTTCACAGCTTTTTGGCCGGAATTCAAACAATGTCTAATGGTTTTTTGGCCGCAAGACCCTCGGTTTTTTGGCCGGGGTTAAAATAAATGGCTCCACAGTTTTCTGACTGGGGGATCCTCGATTTTCTGACCGGGGATAAAAGTTTCACGGCATTCTGGACGGAATTCAAACAATGTCTAATAGTTTTTTGGCCGCCAGACCCTCGGTTTTTGGCCGGGGTTAAAATAAATGGCTCCACAGTTTCTGACTAGGAGATCCTCGGTTTTCTGACCGGGGATAAAAGTTTCACGACTTTCTGGCAGGAATTCAAACAATGCCTAACGGGTTTTGGCCACCAGACCATCAGTTTTTTGGCCGGGGTTAAAATAAATGGCTCCGCAGCTTTTTGACTGGGAGATCCTTGGTTTTCTGAACGGGGATAAAAGTTTCACGGCTTTCTGGCCGGAATTCAAACAATGTCTAACAGTTTTTTGGCCGCCAGACCCTCGGTTTTTTGGCCGGGGTTAAAATAAATGGCTCCGCAGTTTTCTGACTGGGAGATCCTCGGTTTTCTGACCGGGGATAAAAGTTTCACGACTTTTTGGCCGGAATTCAAACAATGTCTAACGGTTTTTTGGCCGTCAGACCCTCGGTTTTTTGGCCGGGGTTAAAGTAAATGGCTCCGCAGTTTTCTGACTGGGGAGATCCTCGGTTTTCTGACCAGGGATAAAAGTTTCACGGCTTTCTGGCCGGAATTCAAACAATATCTAACGGTTTTTTGGCCGTCAGATCCTCGGTTTTTTGGCCGGGGTAAAAGTAAATGGCTCCGCAGTTTTTGTGACTGGGAGATCCTCGGTTTTCCGACCGAGGATAAAAGTTTCACGGCTTTCTGGCCGGAATTCAAACAATATCTAATGGTTTTTTGGCCGCCAGACCCTCGGTGTTTTGGTCGGGGTTAAAATAAATGGCTCCGCAGTTTTCCTACTGGGAGATTCCTCGGTTTTCTGACCGGGGATAAAAGTTTCACGGTTTTCTGGTCGGAATTCAAACAACGTCTAATGGTTTTTTGCCCGCCAGACCCTCAGTTTTTTGGCCGGGGTTAAAATAAATGGCTCCGCAGTTTTCTGATCGGGAGATCCTCAATTTTCTGACCGGGAAGAAGAGTTTCACGACTTTCTGGCCGGAATTCAAAAACAATGTCTCACGGTTTTTTGGTCTCAAGACCCTCGGTTTTTTGGCCGGGGTTAAAATAAATGGCTCCGCAGCTTTTTGACTGGGAGATCCTTGGTTTTCTGACCGGGAAAAAAGTTTCACGGCTTTCTGGCCGGAATTCAAACAATGTCTAACAATTTTTGGCCGCCAGACCCTCGGATTTTTGGCCGGGGTTAAAATAAATGGCTCCGCAGTTTTCTGACTGGGAGATTCCTTGGTTTTCTGATCGGTGATAAAAGTTTCACGGCTCTCTGGCCGGAATTCAAACAACGTCTAACATTTTTTTGGCCGCCAGACCCTCGGTTTTTTGGCCGGGGTTAGAATAAATGGCTCTGCAGTTTTCTGACTGGGAGATCCTCGATTTTCTGACCGGGGATAAAAGTTTCACGGCTTTCTGGCCGGAATTCAAAAGCAATGTCTAACGGTTTTTTGGCCGTCAAACCCTCGGTTTTTGGCCGGGGTTAAAATAAATGGCTCCGCAGTTTTCTGACCGGGAGATCCTCGGTTTTCTGACCGGGGATAAAAGTTTCACGGCTTTCTGGCCGGAAAGACCCTCGGTTTTTCTGACCGGGGTCCAAACAGATATTGGACTGATGTGATTTGATTCTCTATTTTGGAGTTTTCATTTTCTTTTCTTTTATTCTTCCTTTTGGGCCTTCTTTTAGGCTTTCTTTTTAACCATCAACAAATGCATAAGATAAAGCCCTAGAAAAGAAACTTCCTTTTTATGTGTTTTCCTTGTTCCAAAGCCATTTCAATGCTTGCGTACTTCACTTCTTTGAGTTGTACCTTCTTCTTGCACAATTAAATAGAACTGCTTTCAACAAAGAACATTTGATCAGTTGAAAAAGTGGTTGACTTTGTGGCCTTGATTATCTTCATTGCTTGATCATTGCCCCATTTCCGTTGAGAACTTTGCTACCAATTGTCTTTGGGGTGACTTCTTTTCAAACTGACCGGGTTCATTCCTAGGATTCCACAAGGATTTTCTGTGTGGGTTCTGTCCTTCTGCCTCATTCCGTCTCTTCTAAGACCTTAGCCTTTGATTTCCATTTCCTTTCTAACCTCCGTTTCTTTGAAAACAATCGATCATTCGGGGATTGTATCAATACACCACTGAGGCTGGTTTTTTTTTCTTTACCAGGCGTAATTCTGTATAAACGGCCCTGTCGCTTTTCTTTGTAATGATTTCAAAATTCAAAGTTAAAATGAAAGGGATTCAAGGAAAAATGAACAAAGAATGGAAAAAACGTATCGAAGATAGAGGAATCCCTTTCGGGGAAAAAGAAGGACTTATCTGAGGTATATGCTGACTTTAAACCAACATGACATGCTTCTCGGACTAGATGCTTGATCGTCACAAACTCCCATTTCCTTATGAACCAAAACGGGTCTATGCTTCCGAGCTAAGGACCCGTGCCAGGACCTCTTATGGTGAAACAACCTTTTCGGTTGATAGCGCCCTTTTGCGGATTTTCGCCAATCGACCTCTCTCATTTCTCTTCTTACCATCGCCAGATAGCACTCTTTGCGAGTTTTTACCAACAAGCTCTCTCATTTTGTATTTCTCTACTTCTATCGTCTTATGGTGCCCGAAGGTTTTCACCAATAAGACTCTCTCATTTTATTTCTTTTCATTACAAAGACTTCGGACCGCAACAACGATGTTTTCTCAGTTTCTAATCGATCTTGAAGGACTTGTACTCGGTTTGGGTAACAAGAATTGTGGACAAAATTACAACTTTGGAATCATCTTGACGGATCTAAACCGAATCAACAATATCATCTGCCCGAGTTTCATTTTTTTGGGGAAATTGGGATTTTGGTTTTGGTGTGACTGAACCTCGGGAGAGGTTGCCTACGTATCCTTTCGGAATCAAGTCAGAACGTAGTTCAGGTACTTTGTTTTGTTTTGTTTTGTTTGGTTTTTGGTTTTTTTTTTTTATTTTATTTGGATTCCAAAGAGGGTAGCCAAAGAAAGGTAACCGGCTCAAAAGGGTTTACAAAAGGGTTGGTAGTGTTTGGGTAGCGGGAATAAAAGCCTTCAATCATTTCGACTTGTAAGGACATCATCGAAGCAAATTCAGACATAATACCTTTTCACAGCATCTGCATTCACAGCTGTTTCAGAATCTTTTCCTTCCATATCTCCCAAGTATAACGCTCCTCTCGGCAGTATCTTCCTGATGATGTATGGTCCTTTCCAATTAGGAGCGAATTTTCCTTTCGCTTCCTGGTGATGTGGAAGAATACGTCTTAAAACCAACTGACCTACTTCGAAATTTCTCAGTCGTACTTTCTTGTTGTAAGCACGAGCCATTCTTTGTTGGTACAGTTGCCCGTGACAGACCGCAGCCATTCGCTTTTCATCGATCAAAGTTAATTGCTCCAATCGAGTTTTAACCCACTCGCTATCTTCAATTTCTGCTTCAACAATCGTACGAAGTGAAGGAATTTCTACCTCTACAGGTATCACTGCCTCGGTCCCACAGACTAGCAGGTATGGAGTTGCTCCTACCGATGTGCGTACTGTAGTACGGTATCCTAGTAAGGCGAACGGCAATTGTTCATGCCACTGTCTAGAACTCTGGATTGTTTTTCTCAAAATCTTTTTAATGTTTTTGTTTGCTGCTTCAACGGCACCATTGGCTTTGGGCCGATAAGGCGTGGAGTTCCTATGCGTTATTTTGAATTGCTCGCATATTTCTTCCATCAAACGACTATTCAAGTTCGCAGCATTGTCTGTGATGATAGTTGCAGGTATACCAAAACGACAGATAAGATTTGAGTGTACAAAATCCACCACGGCTTTCTTAGTGATTGATTTGAGAGTGACGGCTTCGACCCATTTTGTGAAGTAATCGATAGCGACCAGTATGAATCGGTGCCCATTCGAAGCTTTCGGCTCAATCGGGCCAATGACGTCTATTCCCCAAGCGATAGGATGTAGCTCAGTTGGAGGTGCATGAATCAAATCTCCATGTACCTGACATCGATGGCATTTTCGGACAAAACCAAAACAATCTTTCTCCATGGTCATCCAATAATAACCTGCTCGAAGGATTTTCTTGGCTAAAATATACCCACATATGAGGCCCGCATACTCCTGCATGTACTTCGTGCATGATTCTTCCTGCTTCTTCGGCATCAACACACCTTAAGAGGTTAAGATCCGGGGTTCTTTTATACAGGACCTCGCCGCTCAAAAAGAAACCACCTGCATGTCGCCTAATGGTCCTCTTTTGATCTCCGGTAGCATGTTCGGGGTATTCTTGTGTTTTCAAAAATCTCCTGATATCATAGTACCATGGCTTGACGCTTGGTCCTTCTTCGATTGCATTGCAATAACCGTGGCTTTCCCTGATTTGGATTTCCAAGGGATTGACATGGGCGTTGCCCGGATAAGGTAGCATTGAAGCTAAAGTGGCAAGTGCGTCGGCTAGTTCATTGTGACATCGTGGGATATACCTGAACTCTATTGATGCAAATCGCTTGCCAAGAATATTCACGTGTTGTCGGTAAGGGAGGAGTTTAACGTCCCGAGTTTCCCATTCACCTTGAGATTGTTTGATAATTAGATCTGAATCTCCCATGATCAACAAATCTTCGACGCCCGGATCAATTGCCATGTTCATGCCCATGATACAAGCTTCATACTCAGCCGTATTGTTCGTGCAAAAGAAACGGAGTCTAGCCGTGGCTGGGTAATGCTGACCAGCAGGAGAGATCAAGATTGCCCCAATCCCTACACCTTTAGCATTTATCGCCCCATCGAAAAACATTTTCCAAGCATGGCTGTCCTCCGAAACAACTTCTATCGTATTTACCTCTTCATCAGGAAAGTAGGTATTCAATGGTTGATACTCTTCGTCGATCGGGTTCTCGGCCAAATGGTGTGCCAATGCTTGAGCCTTCATTGCCGTGCGAGTGACATAGACTATGTCAAACTCAGTGAGCAGGATCTGCCATTTTGCCAATCTTCCGGTGGGCATCGGTTTCTGGAATATATACTTTAAAGGATCTAACCGAGTAATGAGGTGAGTCGTATAGGCTTGGAGGTAGGGTCTCAATTTCTGAGCGACCCAAGTTAAAGCATAACACGTTCTTTCCAGCAAAGTGTACTTGACCTCATAACTAGTGAATTTCTTGCTCGGGTAGTAAATCGCTTGCTCTTTCTTCTCTGCCGCATCACGTTGTCCGAGAACACAACCAAAAGAGTTTTCCAAGACTGTTAAATACAAGAAAAGAGGTCTCCCTGGCTCTGGCGGGACTAAGACTGGAGGGTTTGACAAATATTCGTTGATTTTGTCGAAAGCTTCTTGACATTCAGTTGTCCATTTGATTACAGCGTCTTTCTTCAACAACTTGAATATGGGTTCACATGTGGAAGTCAACTGAGCGATGAACCTACTGATGTAGTTTAGTCGGCCCAGAAGACTCATTACATCTTTCTTTGTTCTGGGAAGAGGTAAATCCCGGATGGATTTTATCTTTGTGGGATCCAATTCAATACCTCTTCTACTGACTATGAAATCCAAAAGTTTACCTGACGGGACTCCAAAAGCGTATTTGGCTGGATTCAACTTCAAATCGTACTTCCACAACCTCTCAAAGAATTTCCTCAAGTCTCGCACATGATCGCCTTGGGTTCTGGATTTGATGATCACATCGTCCACGTACACCTCTATTTCCTGATGCATCATGTCGTGGAAAATGGCAGTCATAGCTCTCATGTATGTTGCTTCAGCGTTTTTCAAACCGAATGGCATGACTCGGTAACAGTAAGTCCCCCAAGGTGTGGTAAAAGCAGTCTTCTCGGCGTCCTCTTCATCCATCAACACTTGATGATATCCCGCATAACAATCCACAAACGATTTTATCTCATGTTTGGCACAATTATCAACAAGGATGTGGATGTTTGGTAAAGGAAAGTTATCTTTAGGACTTGCTTTATTCAAATCTCGATAGTCAACGCATACTCGAGTTTTTCCGTCCTTCTTTGGCACGGGCACAACATTAGCCAACCACGTGGTGTACTGTACCACTCGAATTACCCCTGTTTTTAACTGCTTAGTGATTTCCTTTTTGATTTTATCACTGATGTCAGTCTTGAACTTTCTTTGCTTCTGTTGCACTGGGCGACAGTCAGGGTAGATTGGCAACCTGTGCACCACTAGATCGGCTCCTAATCCTGGCATGTCATCGTAAGACCAAGCAAACACGTCTTTAAATTCAAACAAGAGTTGGATTATTGCATCTCGTGTTTTCTCATCTGTGTGAATGCTTATCTTGGTCTCTCGGATCTCTTCAACAGTTCCCAAATTAACCGGTTCGGTATTATTCAAGTTTGGCTTAGGTTTATTCTCAAAATGTTCCAATTCTCGATTTATTTCCCTAAAAGCCCCTTCTTCATCGTATTCCGGTTCTTGGTTCATTATTTCCAAATTAGGTGGTGTGTTCGAATTTGAGCATGAGTTCCGCAAGCATGTCATGTTATTTAAAGCCGCATTATTAGGACTGAAAAAGGAAAAATAAATAACAAAATTAGAAAGAGTGCAAAATGATGAAATATTTATTTCATTTTCTTGGAATTTTCTGAAGATAAACAAAGTTACATTGGGAAGACCAAAAATACAAGAAAACAAAGAAAAACGTCCAAACTATATCCTGAAGTAACTTGTGATGAAGGAAAAATGACAGGACAAATCTACCAAAACTCCCGCCTGACTGGGAAAGGTGTGGCTTTCCAATTTTGCAATTTAGCTTCTGGGCCCAAATACAGCACCTCAGCGGTGCTTGTTCCTTCTCCCGATTGAACCATGTTAACGTTATAGAGCATTTGCCTCATGGCCCCACATATTTCTTCAATTTCCTCCGATGTGAAGACCTCATCTTCTTCTTCTTCTTCTTCTTCACTGTACCTTGGTCGAACAAAAGTTTGGTACAGATGTGGCAATGGTCGTGGCAGAACCCATCCTTTCTCCTTTCTCTTGTTGGCCCATCTCTCATCTTCAGGGGTTGGGCGGAAGCCTACTCCGAAGAACTTTTCAGCTGTGGGTAAAGTTATCAGCTTTGACACTCCTTGCAGGGACTTTCCCAAACCTTTTCCTGGCTGGAAGCCGTGTTTAATCATTTCTTTTGCCACCATGATGGAGGCATTAGACAAAAAGGGTTGGGGGAGAGGGTTCCCTTCTTCGTGTTGATCTGCCAACACAATCTCGAAAGCCTGATAGACAATGTGTTCGCTTCCTTCTTCCGCTTCTAAGCATGGGATGGATGGATCTCGATAAATTAATTGCTCGTCCTCCCCGTGGACCACGATCTCTTGTCCCTTATGTTCAAATTTTAACATTTGATGGAGGGTAGAGGGCACTGCCCCAGCCATATGAATCCATGGTCTCCCCAGAAGAAAGTTGTAGGAAGTGTCCATATCTAGAACTTGAAATGTCACTTCGAAGTCCACCGGGCTGATGGTCATAATCACATCAATCTCTCCGACTGTATCTCTCTTCACACTATCGAAGGCTCGCACACATATGTTGTTGGGCCGAATCCTTTCAGCTCCGATTCTTATGCGGTCTAGAGTGGAAAGTGGGCATATGTCTACTCCTGAACCCACATCAACCATGACCCTCTTCATGTAGTAGCCTTCGCATTTGACAGTCAAATGCAAAGCTTTGTTGTGGGCGGCACCTTCCAAAGGCAAATCAGCTTTACTGAAAGAAATCTGATTGATTGCGAAGAACCTCTCTGTCATTCTTTCAAGTTGTTCGGATGAAGTCTCAATAGGCACATATGCCTCATTCAAAGCTTTTAACAAAACCTTCTGATGTTCAGTAGACTTCATTAAAAGGGACAACATCGATACCTGCTCTGGGCATTTGCGCAGTTGGTCTATCACCTCATAGTCAGGCATTTGCATCTTTTGAAAAAAGACCTCTGCCTCTTCAGCACTTACAGGTTTTTTTGATGGGAAACGCCTTTGTGTGGCATCATTTACCTCCTGCGTGTTTAAGTACTTTTGCCCCAGGACGCTCCCAGATGAATCTCCTGCAACCTCTTTTCCTTTGCGCGTAACGAGTGTCCGTTGGTAGCTCCAAGGTACAGCAGATGGATCTGTCATAGGTTTTTGTTGCACACGTACAATAACCATGGGTTCATCTGGTTTTCGGGCCATATAGGTTCCCTTTGGTACATACATTGCTATTTCCCTTTTTAAGTGGAACTTCTTGGGGGCAGCTATTGATAATGGTTTTTCCACTCGACCTCGCGGGAGGTAAAGAACTCCACTCTTTTGAGACGATGCTTTCAATTCAATCATCTTTTCAGATCTAGTCTCTACTTCAACCTTTTTCCCCATTTTCTCTTGTTTCGGGGTAACCTTAGGCCGCTTCTCTATGTTGGCGATGGCAATTATCGCTTTTAAGGCTGGGTCAAATTCCTTATCGTCACAAATTATCCCAATCACTGGCCCGTTGTTGTGGGCTGGTAATGGGTTGTTTGTCACATTTGGGATGTCTTCATCTGCAAAGACTATCCTCCGTTGATTGATCAATTCTTGCACTACCTTCTTCAAAGTCCAACATTTGTCGGTACTATGTCCCTCAACACATGAATGATAGACACAGTATATTCCTCGCTGGTAGGCAGGAGAGTCCGGATTCTGCCTGTTCTGCGGAATGGGCTGCAGTAGGTTCTCTTGCCTGAGTTTTGGAAAAATAGTGGAATACGGCTCCCCAATCGGTGTAAAGCTCATTTTGGGTGGCTCACGGTGGCGGGTGTTATTTGGCCGGGGGTTGTATTGGTTTGGGTAAGGAGGTTGGTTTCTTTGGAATGGAGGTGGATTTCTATTGGCTGGTGGCTGCGGCCGTGCCAAAGGTTGAACGTTCATGACTGCGTAGGGTGGAGGTGGAGGAGCATAGGTCATGACGTGGTATGAATAGTAATGCTGGGGGGCCCTTTCAGAGAATACCTGTCTTGGGGATCGGTATCTTCTATCTTCTACTGCCGCCATGACAGTTTCTTCTTTCTTTGTGCCCCTGGGCATCCCTCCAGACCCGCCTTGGATGGCTTGGGAAGTTGCTCGAATGGCCGCTTGACTCAAAATTTGCCTTGTTTTAAGCCGTTTTCCACCATTTCTCCAATCTTGATTGCTTCGGCGAAAGGTTTTCCCATCGCCGACATCATATTTTGAAAGTAGTCTGGCTCTTGAGCTTGGAGAAAAGTTAGTGACCATTTCTATTTCGTCCATAGGGGGTTTCACCCTGGATGCTTGCTCTCGCCATTTGATAGCATATTCTCCGAAGCTTTCTGAGGGTTTCTTCTTTAAGTTCGATAAAGAATTCCTATCTGGCGCAATGTCAATGTTGTACTGGAACTGTTTCACAAAATCTCTGGCCAAATCATCCCAGATGTGCCATCGAGATATGTCTTGATCCATGTACCATTCTGATGCTATTCCGACCACACTTTCTCTGAAGTATGCCATCAGCAATTCTTCCCTGCCGCCGGCACCTCGCAATTGATTGCAGTATTTCTTTAGATGAGCAATGGGGTCGCCATGCCCATCATACTTTTTGAACTTCGACATCTTAAAACCTGATGGCAAGTGGACGTGCGGGAACATGCATAGATCGGCGTAAGATACACTTTTCTGCCCACTTAGACCTTGCATGTTTTTCAGGCTTTGTTCCAAACTTCTCATTCTTTTTGCCATCTCATCCCGCTCGGGAGCCTTTGGATTTTGGCTTAGAAGGAACTCATATCGAGGTGGCTGAGGATATATATTGGCTGCAACCTGGGTATGGTCCCGTATAAGCGGTGGTGCTGGGAATATGAAGGACGCGGAATCAAAGAAAGGAGTAGGTGCGGTGGGATGCGTCGTGACTGGAACTAGCAACTCAACTGACGTTCTTGCGGATGTATCTATTGGTGTCACCCGAGGATAGGAGGTGGAGGGTGATTCAGAGAGGGTTGTGGCATTAGAATACCCAAACAGAGTAGGCGAGTAATTGATGGGGGTATTGGAAATCCCACTTGATCTGAGAAGAATTTCAGGGAACCCAGGGATCAGACTTGGGGGCTCTTTCCCGTTGTTCCAATCGTCCAACATCTCGAGCATGCAGCAGCGCAAAATTCTATTCTCCTCCAAAGCTGCTGACTTAGTAGCCGGGATGGTTGTCAAGGAGCTTTCTTCCGAGACGGGAATGGTTGCTAGGGGCATTTCTAAAGACATATTGGCACCTCTTTTTGACCTAGTGAAATAGGGATGAGTACTTTCGGGCTGCTGAACTTTTCCTTTGGACCTTGTGAAGTACGAATGTGATGCCAGATTACCACAAAATCAACCACTCTTTACTAAAACCTGGAGTTTGGAAAACAAACGGTTAGTCTGAAACAACATAACAGATAAGTAATCTCACGTTGGGTGTGATGCACTTATACAGATGATTGTGTCGCTATATGTACTCGATTGCGATGCGTCATTCCGGTTTATATTTTCCTTTGCTTTCATCCTTTATCAATCTTCTTTTATTTTAACTTCCCCCCCCCCCTTTTTTTTAGTGATGGTCGAATCTTATGTGGATTGCCTACGTATCATGTCCCCGCATGAATCAGACCGGGCGTAGTTCGGAAACAATAGACATAATATATGAATAAAATGTTCTTGAATTTTATTTCAACAAACTTCAAACTTGAAACATTTGCAAAATGACAACAATGGAGGAAAACATTTAAAAGGACAAACAGACTCTTCTAAGCATGTTCCAACGCCTCGAATCTTTGCGCCCGGGGGGCGTTGTTTGGCCTTGCTGCGGTTCTCGGTGCAAGATCTTTCTGTATACTCCCCAATTCTGCCATGACTTGGTGGACACATTCCATGATTGAAGAGAAGAGGGTAGGCCGGGGTACTTGTTCACATGTCAGGCACCTCATAGTGATGTAGTGCCCGATTTCATTGATCTTGGCCCTGATCATGTCTTTTTCTCTGAGCTGCTGCCCTATATGTCGGTTCTTTGCCCCTAATACTTGAGCGTTACCGGAGACATGGTCCAAGAGCCTATCTATTTGTCTTTCCATCCGTGCCATCAAGTCGTGGCAACGGTCTCTATCTGCTTTGGCATCCCGGACTTGCCTGAGAATTTGCTCTCTGAAAGAGGCATTTGCTTTTCTTAAATCAATGATGATTGCCTCATAATCTTTCTCTACTTGTTGTAGACGGAGTGCTTCTTGGTGGGCTGCTCTCTTCCATTTTGTCCGGATTGCAACCAAAGCTGCTTCTGCCTTCTCCAAGTCTTCCTGGTGTTCAAAGGCTTTCCTTTCCAAATCGTTTATAAGCATCTCATCATTACGACTTCTCCTTGACCTTTTTGCGGTCAATTGCATCTCTTGAATTTGAGTTCGGAGTGCTTCTCTTTCCTGCTCCCAACTGGCCCTTTCCCGATCGAAATCAGCCTGTTGTATGTCCATGGCAGCTTCTAGAATTTCCTTGTCTTCTTTTAAAGTGTTAATGCAAGATTGGAAATCTTGCACTGTCTCATGCTTAGCCTCCCTAACTCTGGTTTCTATCTCTTTCTCCCAGTCGATGGCATACTTTACCGACCTTTCTGACCTTTGCTCGGGCATTGATTAGTTGTGGAACCATTCAAGATATTCGAGGCTCACTTCTCCCCGTTTTCTATCGGCAACCATTTCGTCAATGTCGGAGAGTCGACTACCGAACCATACCTTTTGTGCATAGGCTCTCTTGGGGGCTCCTCCGTCGCGAATTCCCATGTAAACGATCGCATATCCTCAATTGGGGGCCTTTTCTGTTCTCTACCCAACTGTCGTATGACACGTAGCAGGGCATATGGTTGGAAACCCCTGAAGCCCATTAGTATGTAGAATGGGCGATATGCCGACTTATGCATGATTTTAGCAGAAGAGAAACAATAATAATTCCAGGTAAGTCGATCCGCTCTCAAAGAGTTGAGAAGTTCTTGCCAAGTCCTTAAATCTTCTGGAAGGTTACAACGGGCGGCTCTGTTTGTATGACAACGATTATAATTCAGCCAATCCGCGTTGAAGTCTATCACAATTGGGTGATGATAGAGATGTTCTACAAACCACATTTGTAATAAGATATTGCAACCTTCAAAATAATCATGTCCTTCTTGGCACCGAGTTAAGGCCCGGAAGATGTCTCCTAGGATCATAGGAAGAACAGTGTGTTCCTCGTTACTCTGTAGATATGAGACCACCGCAGCCAAACGGATTCCGATGCGTCCGCCACGTTCGGGAAAAACCATGGTTCCCAAAAAAGCGATCATAAAGGCATAAATCCTTAAGTCTCCCCAGGCGTCATAATTCAACTGGTTAACAAATTCAGTGTTTGAGAATTTCTCGAACCCTTTCTTATCACCAAATCCGTCGTAGAGATACTCCAGTGGCACCCAACCGTTCTCCAAACAACCCATGGGAACTCGTCGGAGACATAACTTCTTCAAGAAATTATTCACACCCATTTGCCTAGGAGCTGCAGGTCTCTTTTTGTGCAAATCTCTTCCAACCCCTGTGTATCCGCCCAGTTCTTCCAAAGTGGGTGTCATTTCGCAGTCCCGAAATCTGAACACATTGCTTGTTGAGTCCCAAAAACTCACTAAAGCTCTGATCACATTTTTGTCCGGTTTTATCATCATGATGTCCGGAAGAAACTTGAGGTGCTTGTGAACTTGATTTCTTTCCCAAGCCGAAAAACTAGTCCACCATTTTCAGCACTTGAAGAAGATTTGAAGGCTGTATAACAGGAGACCAGTGTGATGTCTATATTCCGTTTTTGCGAAATTAGTCCTCCGGCGCCCCTTTTGAGGCGTTTGGCTATTTGCAAAATTTCATAACTCTCGACTAAGGACAAAATTCCTAATTCTAATATTATTATTATTATTTTTCTTTTGAAAAATCAGTATTAGCTGAGCCCGATATGGGTTGCCTACGTATCTCATGTTTGGTGAGAATCAAACTTGCGTAGTTCGAAAATAAAAGAACTAAATTATTTTAAGAAAAGAAAACGAAATATTTTTACACAGCATTTCTAAAATAAATTATTTTCAAAGAAACTAACCTATCTTTAATAAAATCAATTTTTTTTTTTGCATTTTTCAAAAATTATTTTCTAAGGAACTAAGAAAATTTATCTGGAAATTTTTTTTTTTTGCATTTTTATCAAAAGGAAAAATTTTAAAGAAACTAACTATTTAAAATTAACAAAATTTATTCGGAGATTTTTTGTTATTTTGTTTTTTTTTTATCATTTTTAAAAAAAAAAATATTTTCCAAGAAAAGCATCTCGTTTTCCATTAATTTGACTGACGTTCTCCATTTCTTCCCCTCTTTTTAACAAACCGGTCGGCATGTAATATCGGAATAAATAAATGCACACAGAAAAGATGCAACAAGTTGGTCTTTTGTTTCAGGTACACCTGTCCTAGACAGGCCCAACCCCTATGTTGAGCCTCCTAAGTCAAATATGCACATGATGCGAATAAACGTTCCTATCGGGGATCCGGCATAAGGTTTTGTTATTCTAAGTCATCGTCCTGTTGGAAAAAGTGTCTAGACTGGCTTTAACTCGAGCGGACAACTCGAGCCGAAGAGTGTCGGTGCACCGGTAGCATGGCTTTCCGGCTTAATTGACAAAACTCTCCGCCTAAACATGTGTGACTACAAAATCCTTCACCGGGTGCCAAGCACCACAACTATCTTTGAGAAAAATGGGCTATGTCCAGCAAATGCCCGGTATTATATTTCAAAAGACTCAGCCGAGAAAAAAATTGGGTATCGACACAATTTATATACAATTCACAAAATATCAAAGCGGTAAAGCAACATTTAGCATGTTAAATATAAACATGTAATAAAATCAGATAATAAATAAGCCAAATAAAATAATTATTCAAAGCTTGAATTCTCAAACCTTGAACCAGTGGTTCTGGGTTTGTGTCCCCAGCAGAGTCGCCAGAGCTGTCACACCTCCTTTTGGCGTGCCTACTACACGGGGGTAGAAGCGTAAGGGAGTTTTTCCAATTTAAGTGATAATATTCGAAACGGGATTAATTGTATTTAATTCAGAGTCGCCACTTGGAATAAATTATGGTGTCCCAAGTCACCAATTTATTTAAATCCCGAATCGAGGAAATTTTCGACTTTCCAAATGAAGTCTCCGAACTAGAAATTCTAAGTAAGGAATTCTGTTGACCCGAAGGAAGGTGTTAGGCACCCCCGGACCCCGTGGTTCTAGCACGGTCGCTTCAATTATCGTAAATGGCTAAAAAAAATGTCTGATTTTATAACATGCTTTAACTTATGTGCAAATTTAAACTTTTAGCCACTTTTATTCATTGTTTTAATACATTAAAATAACTGAACGCGTACGATTACATTTTTTCATGCTCGGATATCTGTTTTAAACTCGTGAAATATGGAGTAAACGATTGCTTTCCGAATTTGCTACTGTCTGACTTCAACAATGGCTTTCTACGACAGTTAAAGGATTCAAACTAACTACGCTACGACAAACATATCACTATTCATGACTCAAATGAGATCTGTGTGTTTACGAAAACTGTCACGAAAGTTTAATTACGAAACTGTTGCTAAAGCAGTCTATTATCAAAATATAACAGTTTAATTACATTACACTAGAGAGGTTATACCGAAAAGCTGTTTATTACACCAAGACTTAATATCTATGGGAAGTTCTAAGCTACAACCATCACAAGATTTCAACTATATTTCATAAAAGGCTACACCTTTAGAAAAAATGAATTCAAATCCAGAGTTTAACAACCAGCTAATACAAACAGTTTCAGTCCATTAAATTCCGACTAACACGTTCATAATTGTTTAAACAGTTAAACTAAGCTGAAATTTCCAGGCCAAAGCAAACAGTTTTTCATCATTCAACTTCAACTATGTGTATACATGCTGATTCATTATCCAACGTCACTTGAGTCTAACGACATACCTGGATAATGGAAATAGAAGAAGCAGGAAGAGTAATCAGCAACAGCATGTGACAAACAGCAATGGGCAGCAGCAATAAACAGCAGCAGTAACAACTTGAAACCCCAGTACAACTCAAAACCCAACTTTAGACCAAACTAGAATTTGGTTGCAAACCAACACCAGTTTGTAAACCAACA
Organism: Nicotiana noctiflora; assembly: GCA_032618575.1. Taxonomy (NCBI): domain Eukaryota; kingdom Viridiplantae; phylum Streptophyta; class Magnoliopsida; order Solanales; family Solanaceae; genus Nicotiana; species Nicotiana noctiflora. Next base: position 225,030 of record JASVEL010007519.1, read on the forward strand.
GAAGACACAAATAATCTCCACAGAAACTTTCAAATAGCTTGAACACTCAAAATTCAAAATAGAACAAAAAAAAAAGAAAACAGAGAATCACTTGAATATTTTGATTTCTTTTTGTCACGACCCAAACTGGAGGACCATGACTAGCACCCAACCATACTTGCCAAGCACCAACGTACCTTTTATCTAACCTTCTTTATTATCTTTTAGGCTGACTAGACCAATATAAATGGTAGACATGGATCATGAACAACCAACAATAAAATATGATTGCATGAACCTACATAACATGGGATGACCAGACAATCAAGAAACATGGTACAAGCTTCCACGCTAAAATGAAAGACTATACAACAAAAACCAGCCGACAAGGCATACCAACTATACATGAGTCGACACTTGTCTATGAGCCTCTAAAGGAACATAAGTGCTGCAACATAGTCGGAACAGGGCCCCGACATACCCATAATGTCTATAACAAAAATGCATACCAAGACCAAGGCAAGTCCGGAGAAGGGATCTCGCCAATCACCGCTGAACTGGACAACCTACTGTGATGGGGGAGCTACACCTGCCTGTCTATCAGGACCTGCAGCACGACATGCAGCGTCCACAAATAAAAGGACGTCAGTACGAATAAAGTACTGAGTATGTAAGGCAGAGAACCATAAATATGAACAACAATGTGAGCAGGGATAGAGAATATACAACCTGTAACATCTGAGTACCTCTGAGGGCTACTGACATGAAATACATGATACATATGTATAAATACATAATCTTTTAAAACATACGCCTCTGTGGGCATCATCATTATCATATCGTACCCGGCCGTAATAGGCTCGGTAAAAACATACCCGGCCATTATAAGGCTCGGTAGAATCGTACCCGGCCACGTGGAGCTCGGTAAAACCCAACTGATCGGTGGTTGCACAATAGGTGCCGTACCCGGCCGACTATAGAGCGGCTCGGTAGAGTAAAATAGATACATATATATAATGCATGCTCGACTCATGGAAACACCTTGTAGACTTTTCGGAGTGACGTAAGGTCGGTATCCTATGTACACCTTATTAGGACTAACTCTTCACTATGAACCTTATAGGAATCGGGAAGTACCAACAAGATTGATAACATAAGAATAAGAGAAGCAACATCAACATCAATCGTTCCATAAGAGGGGAAACAATGTAAGTACTGCTTAGCTTCTAAGAATAGAGTATCTTTGGAAGCTCGTTCATTACATTATGTACAATCGGAGTCGTGCAAAAGAAGGAAAGGGATAGCCACACATACCTTGTATATACTGCCACAACCTCAAGCTATGCAAACGTCACGACTCCTTAGTCTACAATAGGAGAAATGACACTATCGTTAACGTTTAAGCGTCGCAACTATTATGTACCAACCACAATCTATTTTGTGATGAAACGGACAGCACCTCCCCTATATATAGGACTTCACACCATTCAAAACAATCACCAAACAGCCTAAACAACATCAATAATAAACATATTGAGCCTTCCAAAACAGTCCACACACAACCTAATCACATCATACATATGACGGCCACTATAGTCGTATCAAACGACCCAAAAATATTACCAAGAACTAGCAAACCACAACCCAACATATATATGGTGTTTCTCCACACCCTGCCTCCTCCAAAACTTCACAAAACAGTAATAAAAAACGCAGCCCAACAGCAACACAAAACAATCCACAAAACAGTCCGCTACAAGTGAATAACTTGAACTCACGGCTTCCGATCACCGTCCCGTGAGTTCTTACATGTATATAACGAATTGCCATGAATTTACAGAAGAATAAATGTATGAAATATAGCAGTAAACTCACCTTTGTTGTTGGATAACTCAGCCTTTAACTTGGTTCTTCAAACTCTAGTGTTTACCCCCAATTTGAACTTGAAAGAGAGGGAAAATCAATTAGGGTTTGTGGATAATTTTGGGAGGAATTTTGCAGGGTCTTAGGTCTGGTTATTTGTGAAATATAAAGAGGGATATATTGCAGAAGATAAGCCTTTTAATGGGCTGCTTTTCTGACCCGAAATTCCCTCTTTTGGGCCGACATTTAACCAAGTAGGTGACTCACCTACTTGCACCTAGCAGCTTGTGCAGTCTCACGAAAATGTCTATATCTCTCTATTCCAATGTCGTATTGCTAAACCGTTTAATGCGTTGGAAACTAGACTCATAGATCTTCAATTTGGTGGGTAGATCACCCCGTAATTCCAAGTATATTGGGAGAAATACTTAATAACATTTGACCTAAAGTTTAGGTAAAACTATGAACCTAAGTTGCAACAACTTTTGTCGACTTTTGTTTCACAACTCGTTTGACTTCAAGACTTATGATACGGATATTATATTATTCAAATACCTTAAAGCATGACCTCCTAAGTATACTAAGCATCTATAGGTTTACCCAAAAGTACGAGTTATAGCATCCTTGATTCGTTTAACTTCTAATACTTGTTAATCACCCTTATGCACCCTTGTATCACTTAAGATTAATCGGATTAACTTCTTATCATCTCAAGGATAATTCCTTCTTGGATTTGTGTTATCTAACTTATGGAATGAACTAATGTGTGTGGTTATGGGTTGTAACACCCTCCCCCCCTTAGGAACATTCGTCCTCGAATGTAAGGGTTTATGGGGAGTCCAAATCATCGTGGATTCCAACGGAAATATTTGGTGAATTTTCCCCTATAAAATGGTCACTAGGAAGATTTGCAAGTAGTGAAGCTCAAAGTATGACCACACAAGGCTACACAAAGAATTATGGACATGGACATTATTTACATATCACCACTTTGTATTAAGGAAGAGAGTTCTCAAGTTATTGCTTACCTCATAAAGCCATTTCACCTTTATAATGTATCTTGCGTTCCACCAACATCCTTGTTATCATCATTTTGAAATAGGTAAGGGTATTTATACTTCATCTCTTCTTCCGCTTCCCATGTCATTTCTTTTACATTCTTGTTCCTCCACAATACTTTGATGGAAGCTACATCTTTTGTTCTCAGCTTGCGGACTTGTCGATCTAATATGGCCACTGGCACTTCTTCATATGATAGATCCTCTGTAACTTGAACATCTTGGATAAGGACAACTCGAGAAGGGTCACCAATACATTTCCTCAACATAGATACATGGAATACCGGGTGGACAAATTCTAATTCGGATGGCAATTCTAACTCATAAGCAACTTGTCCAATTCGTTGAAGAATTTTATACGGACCGATATACCTTGGACTCAACTTACCTTTCTTCCCAAAACGCATAACACCCTTCATTGGTGAGATCCTCAGGAAAACCCAATCACCAACCTCAAACTCTAGATCACGACGTCGAACATCAGAATAAGACTTTTGCCTGCTTTGTGCCGTCCTCAATCGTTCCTGTATCACTTTCACCTTCTCAATGGCTTGGTGAATCAAATCTGGCCCATATAATTCTGTTTCACCAACTTCGAACCATCCAACTGGTGATCTACATCTCCTCCCATATAGTGCCTCATATGGGGCCATTTTAATACTGGAACGGTAGCTATTATTGTAGGAAAATTCTATGAGTGGAAGATGGTCATCCCAATTTCCCTTAAAATCTAGAACACATGCTCGTAGCATATCTTCCAATGTCCGAATGGTACGTTCAGCCTGTCCGTCAGTCTGCGGATGAAATGCAGTGCTGAGATTCACCTGTGTGCCTAAACCTTTCTGAAAAGACCTCCAAAAGTTAGCCGTAAATTGAGCTCCTCGATCCGATATAATAGATACCGGCACACCATGAAGCCTAACAATCTCCTTGATATACAACTTCGCATAATCTTCAGCCGAGTAAGTTGTCTTAACTGGCAGAAAATGAGCACATTTTGTAAGTCGATCAACTATCACCCAGATAGAGTCAAACTTATGATAAAATCGAGGTAATCCAATAACGAAGTCCATATTAATCACCTCCCATTTCCAGGTCGGAATTTCTCTATTCTGAAGTAATCCACCGGGTTTCTGATGTTCTATCTTCACTTGTTGACAATTGGGACACTGGGCTACAAATTCCGCAATAGACTTTTTCATGTTATCCCACCAATACTGCTCCTTGACATCATGATACATCTTTGTTGAGCCGGGATGGATGGAATATCGGGATTGATGAATTTCATTCATAATCTTTTCTCGCAACCCTGCTACATTCGGCACACATAATCGGCCCTGGTATCTTAGTGCCCCATCTCCTCCGATCTCAAAAGCCGTAATTTTACACTGCTGAATGTTCTCTCTCAATCGTAGTAAGATAGGATCTTCATATTGCCGTGCTTTTACCTCTGCTACCAAAGATGATTCTGATGTATTCAGTAACACTTCCGTCATCAGAGTCTAACAATCTGATTCTCATATTGGCTAGCTTATGAAGCTCTTTAGTCAACCCCCATCTACCTGCATCAATATGTACTAAGCTTCCCATTGACTTACGGCTGAGAGCATCCGCCACAACATTGGCTTTACCGGGATGATACAATATCTCGACGTCGTAGTCCTTCAGTAATTCAAGCCACCTACGCTGCCTTAAATTCAACTCTTTCTGCTTGAAGATGTATTGTAGACTCTTGTGATCTGTGTAGATGTCAACATGGACGCCGTATAAGTAGTGCCGCCATATCTTCAAAGCATATATTACTGCAGCCAATTCCAAGTCATGGGTTGGATAATTCTTTTCATGCTTCTTCAATTGTCTTGATGCATATGAAATCACCTTCCCATGCTGCATCAACACGCACCCCAAACCTATACCCGAGGCATCACAATATACCACATATCCTTCTGTTCCTTCAGGGAGAGTGAGCACCGGTGCGGATGTCAATCGATCCTTCAGCTCCTGAAAACTACGTTCACAAGTGTTAGACCACTGGAACTTGGTAGCTTTCTATGTTAACTTAGTCAATGGTGCTGATATAGAGGAAAACCCTTCTACAAACCGCCTATAATATCCTGCTAGCCCCAGGAAGCTACGAACTTCTGATGGTGTTGTAGGTCTCGGCCAATTCTTTACTGCATCAATCTTCCGAGTGTCGACACTAATACCCTCGTCAGATATCACATGGCCAAGGAATGCTACTGAGTTCAGCCGGAATTCACATTTGGCGAGCTTAGCATATAACTTACGATCCTGAAGCATCTGTAATACTATCCGCAAGTGGCTCGCATGTTCCTCCTCCGAACGAGAATACACCAGAATGTCATCAATGAATACAATCACGAACACATCAAGATAGGGCCTGAATACAGTATTCATGAGATCCATAAAAGCCGCTGGGGCATTTGTTAGCCCGAACGACATCACCAAGAACTCAAAGTGTCCATATCTTGTCCGAAAGGCCGTCTTTGGAATATCCTTCTCCTTAACCCTCACCTGATGATACCCTGAACGTAAGTAAATCTTGGAGAAATACTTGGCACCTTGGAGTTGGTCAAACAAGTCGTCAATTCTTGGAAGTGGATACTTGTTCTTTATAGTAAACTTATTCAACTGCCGATAGTCGATACACATCCGTAATGACCCATCTTTCTTCCGCACGAATAGGACTGGCGCACCCCAAGGAGAAGTGCTAGGCCTAATGAAGCCCTTATCCAGGAAGTCCTTTAACTGCGCCTTCAACTCTCGCAGCACTGCCGGGGCCATTCTATATGGAGGGATAGAAATCGGTTGAGTGTCAGGCAACACATCAATGCTAAACTCAATCTCCCTTTCTGGAGAAAGGCCTGGGAGTTCATTTGGGAAAACATCTGGAAATTCATTGACCACGGGGATAGATTGTAGAGTAGGCAGCTTCGCCTCTGCATCCCTAACGTGAACAAGATGATAAATGTAACCTTTTGAGATCATTTTCCTTGCCTTAAGATAGGAAATAAACCTACCATTTGATGTAGCAATGTTTCCCTTCCATTCAATGACGGGTTCACCAGGAAATTGAAACTTAACCATCTTCATACGACAGTCAACATTTGCATAGCATGAGGCCAACCAGTCCATTCCCAGTATCACATCAAAATCCACCATTCAAATAAATCTGCCGAGGTTTGACGACTACAAATCATCACAGTGCAACCTCTATATACCCTTCTAGCAATCACAGAACCTCCTATTGGAGTAGATACCGCAAGGGGTTTACTTATCAATTCAGGTTCAATGCCAAACTTATTAGCCACAAAGGGTGTAACATATGATAATGTAGATCCCGGATCAATCAACGCATATACATCATAAGAAAACACAGATAATATACCTGTAACAACATCTGGAGATGACTCGAGATCCTGTCGACCTACTAGAGCATATGTTCGATTTTGAGCACCACTCGAACTCGGTCTTGCACCTCTACCTCTACCACGACCTGTCGACTGCTGAAAACCCCGTGCTGGAGGTCGAACTGATGAGGAAGAACCAGACACAGATCTAGTCGGTTGAGCCATACCATCACCTCCCCTGTTAGGACAATCCCTCATCATATGGCCAGGCTGTCCGCAAGAATAACACGCATCAGAACCTCGACGGCACAGTCCAAAGTGGGCCTTGCCGCACTGATCAGAACGTGGTGTTGGGGGTTTCATCTGACTAGTATCCCTGTGATGTTGCAATCCAGATGCCTGCGAACTCTGACCTGGACCAGAATAGGATCAATCATATCGAGGCCTCTGAAACTGTGGAGGAGCACTAGCTACAGATAGCGCCAAACTCCTCAAAGATTGGGGCCTGGCGCTGCCTCTGAAGTCATCAGAATACCTTGCAAATCTCGCCCTCTTATGCTGGGCCCCTATCCTGCTCCCTATCTGCCCTCTGCTGGCGCTTACGATCCTCTAGGGTCTGAGCATAAGCTTGAATACGAGAAATATCCATGCCTTCTACCAAGGAGGCTGTCATACACTCATTTATCAGATGGGGTCCCAACCCGTTCACGAACAAATGCACCCGATCACTCATCTCGGCCACCATATGGGGAGCATACCTTGCTAAAGAATCAAACTGCATACTATACTCTCGCACACTCATATTACCTTGTCTAAGGTTCAAGAACTTATCAGCTCTAGCTCGTCATATCTCAACTGGCAAATAGTGACGAAGAAAGGCCTCAGAAAAATCCTTCCACACAGCTGGAGGAGCGTTCGGACCCCTGGGTCTCTCCCAACTATCATACCAAAGAACTGCTAAATCTCGTAGCCGATAAGAAGCCAACTCTACTGCCTCTGTATCACTAACATGCATAACCCGTAGTGTACGATGAACCTGGTCAATAAAAGTCTGCGGATCCTCCTTGGGGTCTGATCCGGTAAACACTGGAGGGTCTAAATTAATAAAATCACGAACTCTTGTACTAACTGGTTTATCAGCAGCACCTATATTCTGCCTCTGAGCCTGAGCAACTACCAAGCTAGTCAATAACTGCAAAGCACTCCGCATATCCTGGTCTGTAGTGCCAGACGGAGGAGCTGGAGGTGCTGGGTGCCACCTAATATCCTCTGGAGGAGACGGAGTAGATGAGGTATGAGACGGCATCTCACTCTGAGCCTCACTTTGGCCTGCTCTGGCTTGGGGCACCTGACTGGTACCCTCTCCCGCAGCTGTATCAAGCCGTCTACTAATTGTTTGTTTCCTAGTCGAAGGCATCGCTGAAAGAAAACAAGGTGAATATTAGAGACAAACACTTACGACTCAACTCTATGCACGATCTAGATTCAGGAAGAAGGTAACAACCCTAGATGTCATGTAGCCTCCTGATTATAAATGTGGCGCGCTACACATCCATAATCAAGACTCTACTAGACACGGCTCATAGACAATCCCTAGGACAGACTTGCTCTGATACCAAGTTTGTCACGACCCAAACCGGAGGACCATGACTAGCACCCGACCATACTTGCCAAGCACCAACGTACCTTTTATCTAACCTTCTTTATTATCTTTTAGGTTGACTAGACCAATATAAATGGTAGACATGGATCATGAACAACCAACAATAAAATATGATTGCATGAACCTACATAACATGGGATGACCAGACAATCAAGAAACATGGTACAAGCTTCCACGCTAAAATGAAAGACTATACAACAAAAACCAGCCGACAAGGCATACCAACTATACATGAGTCGACACTTGTCTATGAGCCTCTAAAGGAACATAAGTGCTGCAACATAGTCGGAACAGGGCCCCGACATACCCATAATGTCTATAACAAAAATGCATACCAAGACCAAGGCAAGTCCGGAGAAGGGATCTCGCCAATCACCGCTGAACTGGACAACCTACTGTGATGGGGGAGCTGCACCTGCCTGTCTATCAGGACCTGCAGCACGACATGCAGCGTCCACAAATAAAAGGACGTCGGTACAAATAAAGTACTGAGTATGTAAGGCAGAGAACCATAAATATGAACAGCAATGTGAGCAGGGATAGAGAATATACAACCTGTAACATCTGAGTACCTCTGAGGGCTACTGACATGAAATACATGATACATATGTATAAATACATAATCTTTTAAAACATATGCCTCTGTGGGCATCATCATTATCATATCGTACCCGGCCGTAATAGGCTCGGTAAAAACATACCCGGCCATTATAAGGCTCGGTAGAATCGTACCCGGCCACGTGGAGCTCGGTAAAACCCAACTGATCAGTGGTTGCACAATAGGTGCCGTACCCGGCCGACTATAGCGCGGCTCGGTAGAGTAAAATAGATACATATATATAATGCATGCTCGACTCATGGAAACACCTTGTAGACTTTTCGGAGTGACGTAAGGTCGGTATCCTATGTACACCTTATTAGGACTAACTCTTCACTATGAACCTTATAGGAATCAGGAAGTACCAACAAGATTGATAACATAAGAATAAGAGAAGCAACATCAACATCAATTGTTCCATAAGAGGGGAAACAATGTAAGTATCTGCTTAGCTTCTAAGAATAGAGTATCTTTGGAAGCTCGTTCATTACATTATGTACAATCGGAGTCGTGCAAAAGAAGGAAAGGGATAGCCACACATACCTTGTATATACTGCCACAACCTCAAGCTATGCAAACGTCACGACTCCTTAGTCTACAATAGGAGAAATGACACTATCGTTAACGTTTAAGCGTCGCAACTATTATGTACCAACCACAATCTATTTTGTGATGAAACGGACAGCACCTCCCCTATATATAGGACTTCACACCATTCAAAACAATCACCAAACAGCCTAAACAACATCAATAATAAACATATTGAGCCTTCCAAAACAGTCCACACACAACCTAATCACATCATACATATGACGGCCACTATAGTCGTATCAAACGACCCAAAAATATTACCAAGAACTAGCAAACCACAACCCAACATATATATGGTGTTTCTCCACACCCTGCCTCCTCCAAAACTCCACAAAACAGTAATAAAAAACGCAGCCCAACAGCAACACAAAACAATCCACAAAACAGTCCGCTACAAGTGAATAACTTGAACTCACGGCTTCCGATCACCGTCCCGTGAGTTCTTACATGTATATAACGAATTGCCAAGAATTTACAGAAGAATAAATGTATGAAATATAGCAGTAAACTCACCTTTGTTGTTGGATAACTCAGCCTTTAACTTGGTTCTTCAAACTCTAGTGTTTACCCCCAATTTGAACTTGAAAGAGAGGGAAAATCAATTAGGGTTTGTGGATAATTTTGGGAGGAATTTTGCCGGGTCTTAGGTCTGGTTATTTGTGAAATATAAAGAGGGATATATTGCAGAAGATAAGCCTTTTAATGGGCTGCTTTTCCGACCCGAAATTCCCTCTTTTGGGCCGACATTTAACCAAGTAGGTGACTCACCTACTTGCACCTAGCAGCTTGTGCAGTCTCACGAAAATGTCTATATCTCTCTATTCCAATGTCGTATTGCTAAACCGTTTAATGCGTTGGAAACTAGACTCATAGATCTTCAATTTGGTGGGTAGATCACCCCGTAATTCCAAGTATATTGGGAGAAATACTTAATAACATTTGACCTAAAGTTTAGGTAAAACTATGAACCTAAGTTGCAACAACTTTTGTCGACTTTTGTTTCACAACTCGTTTGACTTCAAGACTTATGATACGGATATTATATGATTCAAATACCTTAAAGCATGACCTCCTAAGTATACTAAGCATCTATAGGTTTACCCAAAAGTACGAGTTATAGCATCCTTGATTCGTTTAACTTCTAATACTTGTTAATCACCCTTATCCACCCTTGTATCACTTAAGATTAATCGGATTAACTTCTTATCATCTCAAGGATAATTCCTTCTTGGATTTGTGTTATCTAACTTATGGAATGAACTAATGTGTGTGGTTATGGGTTGTAACACTTTTAAAATGCTCAAAACTGAAAAATGATCCCAAACACTCCCCTTTAGAAACTCCTCAAATCTGTTTCTATACCCTTCAACTCTTAAGTTCTCAATCTGTCCTTCTATCTATTGAAACTTTCTCCCAGATTCTATCTCTCTGTATGTGTGTGTTTCCAGTGTATGTGTTTCTCTATGTGTGTGTCTGTTTTTTCAAGATTCTCAATGTGTTTTAGGCTCTCTCTGTGAGTGTATCTTGCCAGTTAGTATCTGTGTGAGTGTATGTCCTTTTAAAATTGTTCTGCTCTCCTGTTTTTATAGCTAAACAGTTATCCTTTTCAGAACCATGGTTCAACCTTTCCAGCCTGTTTAATTCCTCCCATGTGCATTACTTTTAAACCTTTATCAGTTTCCCCCATGTGTTCTCTGATTCTACAACTAACCAAGCACTTAACAGACTAGAAGAAAACATACTTTGGCCCTGATATTCTCTGACTTTCCACTTAAGTCTGTCTAAGTATGGGTTTTGACAATTAAACAACTCCTAAAGGCAAAAAATCACTAGAATATACTGCTGTCCAGCAGTTTCAACAACTCATTCCGTGTCATTGCACTCTAAGGCTTAGTTTCTGAACACTCAAATGGACTAACAACTAACCAAACATCACATGCAAAACAAATTCTGTCCAACAGGGATTATGGACACAAATGGGGATCAATTTCTATCTAACAGTGATAACAAACAGACCTACGAAACTAGTCGACAACCTTCAATCAATCGAATACAACATGTACAAACGATAACATAAATGCGACAAATCAATGATACAAGAAAAAGTCTCCGACAGCACAGTTTTTTGGAACCCAAAATCAACCAATTGACGATATTAAAATCGAAGTGAATTCGACTTACAACTACATGTTAACAACAAAGAACAACAAGTAAACAGATCGACCAAATAAAAAGGTCCCAAAAAGATGAGGAACAACAGAAAAATCGAAGATGTCCGAAGAGAAATAACAACAAACGAAAAACTACAAGATAACTAGACTAAACCGTCAAATACAATTAAACAAGAAACGAGAAGGAAAAGAAATACCTCGAAATAGAGGAAATGGAGACTCGGCAGCTTGGGCTTTGGTCATTCGAGGTCGAAAGGACCTTAATTGAAATGTTTTCCAAGTGAAAACACATCAATTAAGGTCTATTAGACCTCAATTCAATGAAATCCGGCGACGAAAATTTCCATTCGGTTTTTAGGGTTCTTGGACTTTGATTTTGGGGTTCAACAGTTTCCGGTTAGATTCGAGCCGAACCAAGTATAGTATGGACATGGGGGAGGTCCAGGGATGCTATGGTGTGAATTTGGAGTTGATTGGGGTGATTTTGGTTTTGGCTCGAATCTTCAATTGAAAATTTGAGGAGATGGGGAATGATTCGAAGGAAGCCATGCTCGGGGTTGGGATGAGGAGGTTGAGAGGATTCTTTGATGTAAAAATGGAGGTCTTTGGACGACTGCCGCCGGCGGAAGTGATTTCCGGCCGGCGACATATGGTGGTGAGCGGCTGAAGGCAGCGGCTAATTAGAGAGATAGGGTAAAATGAAAGAGGGTAAAGGGTTTGGGGTGTTTGGTATGTTAGAAATGAGGTAATTAATCTCAAACCGTTAGATTAAAAAATCCAATGGCTGTGATCAATTTGTGGGATAAAATGGGGCTGGGGCAGACGGGTACTTGGACCGGGTAAGGGGATGGTTCTGGGTAGGGTTTTGGGTTCTTTGGGCCTGGTCTTGGCCGAAAATGGGTGGCCCAAACTCATTTAAATCTATTTTGCTTCTTTTCTTTTGTTTTCCTTAAAAATAAAACTAAAATTCTAAAAAACAAAAAAATCCTAAATTAACTTATAAAACCAAATTAACTTGTCACAATACTAAATAACTTCTAATATGTAATTATCATTATAAGTAAATAAACATTAAAAATACAATTGGGACATTAAATTCTAAAAACGCAAAAATACATATTTTTGTGAAATTTTTTATTTTTGTAAAATAAACTTAAACTACTATTAATTGCAAAGTTAGATCAAAATATGAATACGACCTATTTTTGTATTCTTATTAATTTAAACACATATAATCATGCATATACAAATGCAAACAATTACCAAAAATAACACGAAAATTCACAAAAATACACAACGCAAAATAGACAATTTTTGTTTTGGTTTTGTGGGAGTAATTCATGTTAGACAAAAATCACGTGCTCACAAACGGTGTCCCAATTCATCGGTTAAATCCCGAACCAAGGAAATTATGACTCTGTTAATAGTCCGCGAACCAGAAATCCGAGTAAGGATTTCTGTTAACTCGGGAGAAGGTGTTACGCATTCCGAGATTCGGTGGTTCTAGCACGGTCGCTCAACAGTTGTATTTGCTTTTATATAATTTTAAAACACATTCTAACTTATGTGCCTTGTATTAGTAACTCATTTTTATTTTTGTTTTAATAAGAATTGTAGTGTCGTGAAAATGCGTCTCGGGTAATAATAAAAATATTGATTAGGGAAAAATGCTCTCTATTGGGAAATGTGCCAAGTTTCTCCTCTCCGTCCTTTTTCCCCTCCAAAGCTCCAGCATAGCCTTTTCCGATGAAGCACCTATATTTGCCTAGCTATGGATCGGGGACTCACTTTTATTTCTAGCGAGAAAACTTTTCAGTTAGTTAGTATTAATGAGGAAGTTGATAAATGGTTTGTTCTTACAGAGCGTAGCAGGAGATTCACAAGCAAGATTAAGATTAATGAGAGTAGCCTTCGATGGGTATGTGAAGCTCTGATTCAAGCTTCGTTACAGACTGGTAACAAGTGCAGGAGATGGGGAAGTAAGATACAAGCATATACTTTCAGAGTAATACAGAATTTTAACAGCTATGGGAGGTTTATCAGAGTCGAATCTATCTTAGGGGAATACAAGGCCACAATTATTATTCCAGAAAGCAGTTACAATAAAGGATGAGGAGACATAGCAAGGAAGATACAAGGCTATTTAGGGGCATATGTGGACCCAAGATTTTATCTTGCCGACGAGTCCAGGTCCTATGTGGAAGCTGCTAAGATTACTCGATGGCCATCAGAAATCAGTGGTGCAATAGGGGAAAAGCAGGATCCAATGATGGAGGAAATTGGCACTGAAACTTTCTTGTCGAAGTGTCTCATAGGCCAATTCAACGACCCCTTCAACTTTGGCAGATGGCAGGTCACAGATGGTTCGCTGGCAGATGACAGGTCACAGTTGGGCTGAGAGTCACGCCGATCAGCCACAATCAGTTTCTGTTCGAGTTTCCATCCATGCAAGAAGCAAACAGAGTCATAGCTAGTGATTGGTTTTGGAATGGAAGGAGATTGTCCCTGGAATGGTGGTCTCCGGTAGCCGGAACAGTGATGACAAGGAAAAAATCAAAGTATAGATGGGTGAGAGCTTTCAGAATCCCACTCCACGCATGGACCTCAAACACATTCAAATTCATCGGTGACAAGTGTGGCGGTTTCCTCGGAATTGATGAGGATACCAAGCATAAAGTGCATCTATTTTGGGCTCGTATTTGTGTGAAGAATAGCAAGAAGGAACTTCTAAAAAACCTGGAGTTGATCAAGGAAGATTGGGGCTTCGAAATTTCACTATTAGAAGACCATTTTGCTAATATCAGGCCGGCCGGAGCTTCTTCATCTGGCAGAGCAAAATGATCACATGCAGAAGATGGTACCTCGAGCCTTGCACCAAGAATAGCAATCACTCACGTGGGAGGAAACCCTAGCAGCTTTAATTTGAAAAAGGATGTACCTATCAATCTAAAGGGTAATGGTTTAATTGTACCAGTGAATAATGAAAGAGGTGGGTCCAATATTACTATTAAAAAAATGGGCTTGAAAGTTGACCAAAGTTCCCAAAAAGAAAAGCCCAAGTGAAGGAATCAAAGCTACTAAAAGAAAAGACCATCTGGAGGGTTGTTGGCCACAAGCCCAACCCTTATGTGAATAAGTTTAAAGCCTTGGTGGTTCATTCTCTGGACTCTGAAGAAATTAAGACACATGAGCACTACATAGCTCCCTTGCAAGAGCAAAACTCAGATACCAGTCTCTCATATGCAGATGACGAAGACACTCCACATCCAAGAATCTATAAACCGCTGCGCATCAATTCCTAGAATACGGACTTGGTTCTGGTAAGCAGTTCTGACACAGACTTCTCCTCCCAAACAGTCTATGAAGCTCTGCCATTGACATGGTACGAAGGGGGGGCCAGTCAGCAAATTTATAAGCCATCCATTATTGAGACCTCGAAGTGGACTAAAATAACCATGGTTAAGGCATGCAAGGCTTTCGAAATTAATGCGGCTGGGTTCGAGCATGATCTTTTTGGTTTAATATTGCGAATGGAGCAAAGGAGACAAGCTCAAATTCAATAGAAGGAGTCATAACAAAGATCAGGGAAAGGGAAGAAAACTAAAGGAGAAGGGGAAAGAAATAGGTTACTCTTTGGGATCAACTATGACAGAAAAGGGAAACATGACAGTGGGTCAACGGGTAGGCACTACAAATCCTTCTCTGGATGAAGCTTAAAATCCTGAGTTGGAATGTGAAGGGGTTGAATGGGAAGGAGAAAAAGAGCACTATTAAATCTCTCATTCAAAAATGGAGGGTGGATATCTTATGTCTGCAGGAAACAAAGATTGAAGACTGGTCCAACAGATTGACTCAACAATTATGGGGTAACATGTGGGCTGATTAGGTTGCATTAAAGGTAAGTGGAACTAGGGGAGGGATTGTAATGATTTGGGACAAAATGCAATGGAACATAATAGACGCCCATCAGGGTTACTACTCCATATCATGTATGCTTGAAAGCATCCAAGGGGAATTTAGGTGGTTCTTCACACGTGTTTATGGACCTCACTCTAATCCAGAGAGGGAGGTGATGTGGAATAAAATTACAAGTGTGAGGGGATTATGGGAAGGCCCCTGGGCCATAGGTGGTGACTTTAATGTTTGTAGGTTTGTAAGCGAGAGATTAAATTGTACCAGAAGATCCAGATCTATGAGATCATTCTCCAAAATAATACTAGACCCTCATGTCATGGATTTACCCCTTCAAGGAGCTCATTACACCTTGTCGAATGGTGACAATTGCTTACAAGCTTCTAGAATTGATAGGTTTCTTATCTGCCCTGAATGGAATGATTCATTTAAAGATGTGAGACAAATTACTCTACCCTAGGTAATCTCAGATCATAGGCCAATTTTATTGGAGAGTGGGGACTGGAATGCAACCCCTTCTTATTTCAAGTTTGAGAACATGTGGCTGCAATCTGAAGGTTTCATTGACAAACTGAAGAACTAGTGGCAGAGCTACAATTTCTCTAGTAAAGCAAACTTTATACTTTTGCAAAAGTTAAAAAGCTTGAAGAAGGATATCACCCGATGGAACAAAGAAGATTTTGGGAAGGTAGAAACCAGGAAAAATAGGGTTCTTGATGAGCTAATGGCACTTGAACAAACGACGGAAGGTAGACAACCGACTTTAATCGAGTCCAATCAAATGAAGAGCTTGAGGGGGAAGCTTCAACAACTAGCCAAAGCAGAAGAGATATCATGGAGGCAGAAATCAAGGTGTCAATGGCTTAGGGAAGGTGACAGGAACACTAAATATTTCCAAAAGATTGCAAACTCACAAAGAAGGAAAAATTGCATAGACAGAGTCTTAGTTGGCAATGAAATTATAGAGGATAAGAAGCTTATAAAAGCGGAGATACTGAATTTTTATGGAAAACTATACACAGATCAGGAGAATTGGAGACCCTCTATAAAATTTGAAGGCATCGCAACCATTACAACAGAAGAGAAGAATGGTCTGGAAGCACCTTTTGATGAAGAGGAGGTACTAGCAGCTATACCTTTTGATGAAGAGGGGATAGAAGCTTGAAATTTTATAGTTCATAAACTTGAATTTGGGGTGTAATTCATGATTTTAGTATTTGTTTTATGTGATTTGAAGCCTTGAGCAAGTTCGTAATGTGTTTTGGGATTGGTTGGTATGTTTGGTTGGGGTCTCGGGGCCGCGGGGGGATTCCAGGTGGTTAGCGGATCAAAAATGGAATTTTGAAGAGGGCTGAAGGACTTGGTTGCTGGTATTTTTGCTTCTGCGGTTGGTTGACCGTAGAAGAAGCACCGTAGAAGCGAATGGGGAGCCGCAGATGTAGATTTTGGGAGCCCTGGGGAAGGACTGCAGATGTGGTCAAGGATCTGCAAAAGAGGAACCGCATCTACGGTGATGTGATCATAGGTGCGGAATCAGGGCTTAGCTAGAGAAGCCGCAGAAGCGGCCCTCCACTCACTTCTGTGTTGGTTAAAGCCTTCGGAAGGATGTAGAATGCTGATTTTGAGTCTTCGGAGGAAAGTGAGTCTCCTTTCTAATTTTGTGAGGGGGAAATTACCCCATAGGTGAGTTAAATTGACTATATGCTCCTAGTTGTGGGGGCTACGTGCGCACGAGGTGACGAGAGTCCGTGCGTAGCTATTGTATGCTATTGTCCGGGTAATTTAGGACCCAAAAGCATGTTATATGGACTAATTGTGAAATCCTTGATGGCTTAGATTGCTTAAATCACATTAAATTGATAATTGGATTTTTTAAAAAGACTTAAGCTTAGTTTTCTCAAATTAAAAAAAAAAGGGAATGGAATTTTCCTGGATATTTGCCCCACGTTGACTTACTGAATGTTTATCTGTCTGTGTGAGTGTTTATTTTGGAGCGGGCCGAACACCTCGGTAGATTAATAGATGAATCTACAGGCGCGCCGTCGACCCTCGGCAAGTGCACATTTATTTATGTTGGAACGGGTCATCGCCTTGATATGATTTGTGCATGCTTGTATTGCTGCCCTGACTTGTTTAAGTCATTACATGCCTCCCTCTGGCTCTAGATCATCTTGATAACAATGAAAATAATCCTTGGAAAATTTCATGTGAAAGACTTATGTGTTTATTTGTTTCCTCTATCCGAATAGAAATCTCGTTTGAAAATAAATCCACTATTTGATATGTATATTGAGAAAAAATAATAGTTTGACCATTAGAGTGTGTCAAAATTGACAATCTCGTCTCTACCCCTTCGGGATTAGGCGGGACACTCACTGATTGCACGTTGATTACATACTCATACTACACTTCTGTGCATTTTTGTTGCACAGGTACTTGATACATTAGCGACCTACTGGTTGCAGTTTCACGAACGATTCAGGGACTAGGTGAGTTGCAGTACGCGAGGTGAACGTAGCTTTTAAAGTCCCTTCCTAGTAATTATATTTCCTTTCTATCCATTATATTCCTTAAAGGGATTGTGTTTTATTTATGTCCTTATCTGTAGTTGCTCATTCACTTGTGACACTGAGTTTCTCGGATGGTTTCGGCGAACTTTCTATTAATGGTTATTGTTTGATTTTTTTTTATTGAAACAAAAATCCCTCAATTATATGAAATGAAAAGAAAAACCTTAGATTTTCAAAGGTATATAAAAGAGGAATTGGTAATTTAGTTGGCTGGCCTGACAGAGGTATCCACCGCCATCATGTCCTGTAGTGGATTTGGGTCGTGACAACATGGTATCAGAGCACTAGGTTATCGTCGGTCTCACGAGTCTTGATGTAACAATCCGACCGGTCATTTTGAGTTGTGGCGCGTCATTCAGCAGATTGAGGCCATGAGCAGCTTCATCTTAGGTATATTGTCTTGTGTGTATGGTCAGAATTAAAATTCAGGAAGTTTTGGAGTCAAATCTAAATGGAAATTCTCATTTTGAAAGCTTAAAGTTGAATAAATGAACTAGGATTGGAATTTTGAGTAAATGACCTCGGAATTGGGATCTGAAAGTTCCAGCATGCTCGTATGATGATTTTGAGCTTGGGCGTATGTCCGGATTTGGTCTTTGATAACATGTGAGATTTTCGGCGTATACAGTGGAAGTTAGTATTTCGGAAGAATTTCATAAATTTGGGTTGAAGGCATTTAGAGTTATAGATGTCCGTTTGGGATTCCGAGTGTGGGAATAGATCCGTATGGTAATTCTGGAGTTGGGAACAAGATCGGAAGTCGGATGTCCGGAGGTCATTTTGAAGTCATTTGGCTAAATATAGGAATTTGAAGGGTTATGGGAAAATTCGACTGGAAGTGAAAATTTTGATGTCGGGGTCGGAATGCGATTCTGAAAGTTGGTGGAAGTCTGTAATGTCGAATGTGATTTGTGTGCAAAATTTAAGTTAATTCGGATTGATATTGGTAGGAAATGGGACAATTAATCTCTTTAAGGAAAGCTTAAGTTGGAAAAGTAAATCCAACGTTGACTTATGAGTTAGAGGGCTCGGAACTGAATTCTGATGATTTGGTTAGTTTCGGGGGATGATTTAAGACTTAAGAGCGCAATCGGAAGTAATTTTGGAGGTCCGGTGAAGAAATTAGCCTATTTTGGCGAAGTTAGTATTTTGGCGATTTCCGGTTGATGGGCAAGATTTTGATCCGGGAGTCGAAATGGAATTTCGACAGTTGCAGAAGCTTTGTTCGGTCATTTTGGATATGTCCGCAAGTTTTCTAATCATTTGGACATAGTTTGGTCGGGTTTTTGTTCGAATGTGAATTTTGAAAGTTTAAGTTTAAGTTTGAATCGAATTATAGGATTTTGGTGATTTTTGATGTTTAAGGTAGCATTTTTATGATCCGAGCAAGTTTGAATGAAGTATTAGATTGAGTTTGTAATTTTGGTTGAGGTCCCGAGGGCCTCGGGGTGATTTCGGATGCCTAACGGGCATTTTTGTTTTGGAAAAAGCTGCTGAAATGCAGTAGATTTTCAGGTGCTAGTAGGCTACTTTGGAAGCTCATATCTTGTAATCTATAAGGAATCACAAAAAGTGCAAAACCAGAAAGGTGTAGACCGTCGTGTCTAGTTTCGGGAAAGCTAAAGAACTCGTAATTTGGACATATGTACTAGAAGTTATGATCGACGGAAACTGACTGCTGGAGCAATAGGATGTACAACTTGTATAGAACAGGTGCAAGGTACAACTCGACGATTATTACACGAAATTGGTTTATTTCTTTCATGTATTTCATTTGGTTTGGATGATTTTGGAGAGCTTCAAGAGGGGATTTTCATCATCAATGTGAAGGTAAGTTATCCCCACCTATTTTGAGTTAAGTACATCAATTATGTATGGATTTGAGCACGCAAATTGTAGAAAAATTGAGGATTTTGGCCTAGGGATTTGAAAATAAGATTTGGTGATTTGAGGGGTCAAATTAACTCCAATTTTGATGAACTTTATATATACGGACTCGTGGAGAGACGAGAATTTTGAAAATATGAGTTTCATAATTTTTCAAGAAGCGGGCCCGGGGCTCGGGTTTTGGCAACTTCGTATTTTTGGGTATTTTTCGAGTCCTTTCGATTGGGTTATGATTCATTAGACTATTTTGATGTATTCTTATTGGTTTGGATTAGCTTTGGCACCCGAGGAGGTCGATTTGCGAGGAAAGCGCAAGGCGAGCTAGGACTTTTGGCTGGTTCGAGGTGAGTGGTAGTAATAAATGATATACTGAGGGTTCGAAACCCCGTATTTGTACTATACAGTGCTATGTTGAGATGGAAAATGCGTCATTGTGACTGGGGATTTGGACTTGATCCTTCCTGATTGATAGTTTATGGTGCATATTGACTAAGCTTATACCTGTATAATTAGGCTAGTTGCCATGTTTGGGGCCTTGTGCCGATTTGTAGAATATTAGGGGAACCTGTGGAGCTAAATAACCTCAATACTAGGTTGAACATACACTCTCAGTCGTATTCATAGCTGTTTAGCATGACATGAACCAGTGCTAGATGCTCTAAGTGAGAATACATAAGGTTGAATACCCTGTTCTAACTGAGTGGGCCCGAGAGGCCGAGTCTATATTGACTGAGAGGGGTCGAGGACCCACTGTGAGGTATCGATATATATACCATATCGGGCTGCACGCCGCAGCAATATATACTTATACATATATTGGATCGGACTACACGCCGTATTATTATATATATAATATATATAAGGATTGGACTGCGCGCCACAGTAATATATAAATATGTGGATTGGACTGCACGCTGCAGTAATATATAAATATGTAAATCGGGCTGCACACTGCAGTAATATATAAATATGTGGATCGGACTACACGCCGCTGTAAAATATATGTGGATCAGACTGCACGCCGTAATATTATAGAGCTTGGGCTGAAGGAGCCCCTCCGGAATCTGCACACACCCCAGTGAGCGCAGTTATATATTATTGGATCGGGCTGCGCGCCGTAGCAGTATATCTATTATATTGGATCGGGCTACACGCCGCAACAATATGTCTATTATATCGGATCGGGCTGCACGCCGCATTATTATTATATATTTCCCTTCTCTCTCCCCCCTTTTTGAGTGGTGGAGGACACGTGAATGGGGTTGTTTTTTCATACTATTACGCTAATAAGAAACATTTGATTTAATAAGTATCTTATGATAAAATTGGAAAACTTATGACTCAAATTTCTAGCACTTTTTATTATCAGTCTCCTATTTTGCCGCAATTAAATTGAACACATCCGCTCAAGTTCGACCTAATATGACTCATTCCACATTGAATTTCAACCCAAAATTAGATCAAGTTTGTTGGACTAAAAAAGTGTTACACCCTTTAGTTAGACCAATTAACAGAGAGACAAAAGGTTAAATTTTTGTCAAATATAATTAATTTTTAATCTAGATTCCAGACATGTTGAGTATAAAAATCTAAAAGAAAGAAAAAGGAACAAGCTTATATAGTATTTCTCAAAATGATTATCATACAATAACTATAAATGATAAGCTTACATCTATTTGCACCGTAATAGTAAGAACGTGGAAAAAGGAAGAGAGAAAAGTGTCGCTGACGGGGAGACCCCCCCCTTCTGATTCCACGACCCGATATATATATATATATATATATATATATATATATATATATATATATATATATATATATATATATATATATATATATATATATATATGTATATATGTATATATATATATATGTATATATGTATATATGAATATTATTGTGCTTGGGCTGTAGGAGCCCCTCCGGAGTCTGCACACACCCCAGTGAGCGCAGTTATATATTATTGGATCGGACTGTGCGCCATAGCAGTATATCTATTATATTGGATCGGGCTACACACCGCAGCAGTATGTCTATTATATCGGATCGGGCTGCACGCCATATATACATATATATATATATATACATATATATATATATATATATATACATATATATATATATATATATATATATATATAATATATATATATATATATATATATATATATATACATATATATATATATATATACATATATATATATATATATATATATATATATATATATATATATATATATATATATATATATATATATATATATATATATATATATATATATATATGTATATATTGCACGCCGCAGCAGAGTTAGATCTGTGTCCTTAGATTAGTGTTTGTT
The DNA here is from genome assembly GCA_032618575.1 of Nicotiana noctiflora. NCBI lineage: Eukaryota > Viridiplantae > Streptophyta > Magnoliopsida > Solanales > Solanaceae > Nicotiana > Nicotiana noctiflora. The sequence continues at coordinate 247,038 of JASVEL010007519.1, forward strand.
CAGAGTTAGATCAATGTTGGATCAACGTTGGATCAGAGTGAGACAGTAGTAGACTAGAACCAGACTTACCATTGTAGAGATGACTTACCTGTACGGTTATTCTTAGAACTGTTTAGTGATAATGCAATATAGATATATATATATATATATATATATATATATATATATATATATATATATATATATATATATATATATATATATATATATATATATATATATATATATATATATGGATCGGGGCTGCACGCCGCAGCAGTGTAAGTAAATTACCTGACTTTGAGAGGAATTTGATCAGAGTGAGATAGTAGTAGACTGGAACTGACTTACCATTGTAGAGATGACTTACCTGTACAGTTATTCTTTGAACTGTTTAATGATAATGCAGGTTTTCTTACTTTCAGTTATTATTTGTTATTTACTACTCACTGAGTTGGAAGATACTCACCCCACTCCCTGCACCTTGTGTGCAGATACAGGGATCCAGGAAGGCAGTTGAGCTATACACTGTTGCTATTTCTATTACTAGCTGAGGAGGCATCGAGGTAGCTGCCGGCGTCCACAGGACCTGATCTCTCCCTTCTTCTATTTATTTATTTTGTCATTCTAATTAGACTTGGATGGTATAGGGTGTTTCTTTCTGCTAGATGCTCAGACTTGTGACACCGGATTCTTTGGGCTGTATTTCATATATTTTTATTTCCGCAATTGTTGTTTCTATTATGAAAACAAGCTATTAAGTCTAAATGGATTAGTATTAATTAATAACTGGCTGGTTATCTGGAAGATGGTCGGGTTTGCCTAGCAATGTGTTGGGCGCCATCATGACCGGGGTTTGGGTCGTGACAAGTTGGTATCATAGCCTAGATTACTAGGCCTCGCGAGTCATGAGCCGGTTTAGTAGTGTCTCGCGGATCGGCACAGAGATGTCTGTACTTATCCTCAGGAGGCTGCAGACCATTTAGGAAACACTTCACATTCTTGGAATTCTTATCGTGTGTACTTGATTCAGCTTGAGGTATGATTCTTGAAATTCCTTCTGCACGTTGATGTGCGCACTCGAGCGCTTAGTAATATATTTGCCTTGATGGCTTGTGATTCCCCGATCGAGGGGCGAGATATAACCTCCATGAGTTTATGCTGGGCCAGTCGGGAGGACTTGAGGCTGGATCTTTGTCTATGGCTTGAGCACCGAGGTTCTGATTTTGTGAGCTGGAGTTATCAACTTATATGTTCAGTATTGTCCCTAATTGTGGGAATGTCGGCTAGATGGCCATGTGATGTGTATCATGGTGGAAGGTGTGCTAAAATACTAAATTGAGGCGAAGGAAGTGGTTTATCTTTTGCGGAGTGCCCTTAGGTGAGTTGATTCTTATGTGTAATTGAAAGGTATTTGATATGTATTATGATTCGATCAGGTGCCACGCATGTCAGTGTATCAATTTTGATAATATAATTCGTGCAGTATTGAGATTTAGGTTGTTGATATACCTTGTGATGTCTTGTCGAGTTGTGGACATGTTGTTAGGATGGTTTGGTGATTCTATGGCAGGTGGATAGGCTCAAATTACAAAGGAAACTCTGTCGAAATATTTTGGAAAATTTGGGACTTAGAAAAATATTTCTGTCACCTAAAGGGTAGGCTTAAATGTTGTGTGTGAATAAATACAAGAATTGTAGAAGACTTAAGATTTCTGATGATTCGATTCTCTACCAAAGATTATATATGACTTGAATTTAATCTCACTATAACAGTGTGGCATCATTTGGGTAAGAATACCATGAGCGGTTAAAAGTGCCTTGATATATGGCTTCGAGCCAAGTTGGGGAGATTGTTATTGATTAACTGATTCCACCATTGTGTGTCATGTTGGTTCTGTCTCAAAGTATGTTTGCGAATCAGTTTTGGTCGCGAAAATTGAGCCGAGAATGGCGAGGGTGAAGGAAAATTTTGATAAAGGTTGTATGGTGCATCGTAGATGTGAAAGAATATTAGAGTATTTTGAGTTACTGTTGATAAAGAATGCTCTTTGCATAGGAAAAAAATGGGTATTTGTATTCGTATGAAATCATGTTTGTGGTGTCAGAGAACTGACAAGGCACAAGTGGTTCTATTCATTTAGGGCATGTGATTTACATCTGAATAAGGGTGAATGACTCTCGCGAGAATTGTATTACTGTGTTCAAGGTTTTGCATATGACAATCTTGTGTCCTAAGTTTGTGTATGTGGCTAGGGACTGTGTTTTCATTAGAAGAGATCAAGACTTGTGCTATGTTATGTCATTATGGGATTCTATGTATCCGTATTTGGAAGGTAATGGTAACGAATTCAGATTCGCAGGAAGTTCTTCAAGTAATGTGTTCTGGAATGTGGTATTTGTGGGAGACATTTAATAGGGTATTCGGTGGCCTATGGGTCTTAGACATGGTGGTCTTATGTGCGAGTCTCATGTGGTAAACCTGAGTTGAGGTATTGTAGTGCTACGGTAAAGGCTAATATTAAATTAAAGATGAATTAGAAAGGAAGTTGGGTAAATGGAATAGCTTGATAATTAATCGAAATGGTATGATAAGGATACGATTAATTCCTGGTATGTGCTCGAAGTAATGAGTCTTGCAGGTATTGTGCAACAAAGCTCTTGCGTGCTGGCGGTTTGCTTAGCAGGGTATATGGTCAAAAGGGACAAGGTAATGTAAACTGATAATATCTAGTGGTATGGTAGTATTCTCTTGTTGGATCGACTGTGATGATTGAGTTGTTGATGGCATAGTAAAAAAAATTCCGAATGGCTTTCGTGGTATGAATGGATGCTTAATGTGTGTTATATATTCGTACGATGGAATGTGGAATCAGACATAGTGATTCATGTGTTATATATGTGTTGGAGACCAGAAGTTCTCGTAATCCGCCTATGAAGTGGTTGTATATCGTGTGTATCGGCATCATTTAGCGGTTATTAGAAATTGGAAACCCTAGTGGCTCTCTCTCTATGCTTGATATGATGAATTTGTGTTATGATATTTGATTGCAGACTGGTTGTCATAAGTTAGGTTGCCTAGACTAATGTGATACGGACCATGTTGGAAAGTGCCACAGGTTGCGTGGCAAGATGCATCAGATTATGTTCTAACATGGTATTTTTGTATCCTAAAGACCAGCGCACGGCTGGTGAGTATTGCTTGTTAATGGTGCCTTCATGGAGGATTTCAGTGCAGAGGTGTTTCACGTGGAATTGGTGTTTGGATAGGATCGTGCGTGCAACAAAGAAATATGGAAACATGACCTTGCGGGTCAAACATTGTGTGTTCTATTCTATGATGTGAGACGGATCCGTAGCCTTGTGTTGTGATGGTTCATGAAAGCTTGAGGTATAACTCTTTCATTTGAGTCATTTTCATGAATTGTGTATGTTCGGACTGTTGCTTATTGGTGCGCTATTGTATGAGCTGAGGCTTAGGCCTGTATTGAGGTGTCATCTCACCAGAGTGGTATGTTGGATTTGAGGTGGTCATTGGGGTCATTGGTGGATACGAACATATTTGATTTCGGCTTGTTAGAAGGATAATATCGAGGTTCGGCTCAGAAATTTGTTGTGGTATTAGTCAAAAGGGAAGTGGCTTCATAAATGGTTGATATGAGGAATTGTTACGGTTTAGCGTGTGTTTTATTTATCGTTGGCAGTATATGAAAGTGTTGGAATAATACTTTAATTAATAAGAGGTTTCCATCGGTATTTGGGTATTGTAGGCAAATGCGGTAAATAAAGAATGTTATTGCGGTCATATGAGTAAAGTGATGCAAAGTGTGAATTCAACAAAGTTATGCATTAATATTTGGGTACAACGTGTGGAGATTGATATGGTGGTCAAATGATGGAAACAGACTTTGCAGGAAATTGAGGATGTTGGAATTTGGCCTAATGGCTTATTCGCTTGAATAAATAATTATATCTACAGAATTATATAGCTAATGTGCTCAACTAAGTAGTGGTAGCACAGGAAGGTGCATGATGTGTTAAACAAGTTATTTGAGACTATATCATTGTAGTTCTCAGCACGTTCGAGGACGAACGTATGTTTACCTGTGGGAGATTGTAAAAACCCGACCGGTCGTTTAGAGCTGCGCGTCATTCAGCAGATTAAGGCCATGAGAAGCTTCATCTCAGGTATATTTTCTTGTGTGTATGGTCAGAATTAAAATTCAGGAAGTTTGGAGTCAAATCTAAATGGATATTCTCATTTTGAAAGCTTAAAGTTAAAGAAATGAACTAGGATTGGAATTTTGAGTAAATGACCTCGGAATTGGGATCTGAAAGTTCCAGCATGCTCGTATGATGATTTTGAACTTGGGCGTATTTCCGGATTTGGTTTATGATAACCCGTGAGCATTTCGGCGTATATGGTGGAAGTTAGTATTTCAGAAGAATTTTATAAATTTGGGTTGGAAGGAATTTTAGAGTTATAGATGTCCGTTTGGGATTCCAAGTTTGGGAATAGATCCGTATGGTGATTCTGGAGTTGGGAACGCGATCGGAAGGGAATCCGGATGTCCGGAGGTCATTTTGAAGTCATTTAGCTACATATAGAAATTTGAAGGTTTATGAGAAAATTCGACTGGAAGTGAAAATTCTGATATCGGGGTCGGAATGTGATTCTCAAAGTTGGTGCAAGTCCGTAATGTCGAATGTGACTTGTGTGCAAAATTTGAGTCAATTCGGATCGATTTTGGTAGGAAATGGGACAATTAATCACTTTAAGGAAAGCTTAAGTTGGAAAAGTCAACCCAATGTTCACTTATGAGTTAGAGGGCTCGGAACTGAATTATGTTGATTCGGTTAGTTTTGGGGGATGATTTAAGACTTAGGAGCGCAATCAGAAGTAATTTTGGAGGTCAGGTGAAGAAGTTAGCCTATTTTGGCGAAGTTAGTATTTTGGCGATTTCCGATTGATAGGCGAGATTTTGATCCGGAAGTCGGAATGAAATTTCGACAGTTGCAGAAGCTTCGTTAGGTCATTTTGGATATGTTCACAAATTTTCAGATCATTCGGACATCGTTTGGTCGGGTTTTTGATCGAATGTAAATTTTGAAAGTTTAAGTTTAAGTTTGAATCGAATTCTAGGATTTTGGTGATTTTTGATGTTTACGGTAGCATTTTTATGATCCGAGCAAGTTTGAATGAAGTACAAGGTTGAGTTTGTATTTTTGGTTGAGGTCCCGAGGGCCTCGGGGTGATTTTGGATGCCTAACGGGCATTTTTGGTTTTGGAAAAAGATGCTGAAATGCAGCAGATTTTCAGGTGCTAGTAGGCTACTTTGGGAGCTCATATCTTGTAATCTATAAGGAATCACAAAAAGTGCAAAACACGAAAGTTGTAGACCGTCGTGTCTAGTTTCGAGAAACCTAAAGAAATAGTAATTTGGACATCTATACTAGACGTTATGATCGACGGAAAATGACTGCTGGAGCAATAGGATGTACAACTTGAATAGCATAGGTGTAAGGTACAACTCGACAAAGCACGTGCAGATTCTTTGTTACACAAAATTGGTTTATTTCTTTCATTTATTTCATTTGGTTTGGATAATTTTGGAGAGATTGAAGAGGGTATTTTCATCATCAATGTGAAGGTAAGTTATCCCCACCTATTTTGAGTTAAGTACATCAATTATGTATGGATTTGAGCATGAAAATGTAGAAAAATTGAGGATTTAGGCCTAGGGATTTGAATATAAGATTTGGTGATTTGAGGGGTCAAATGAAATCTGATTCTGATGAACTTTATATGTACGAACTCATGGAGACACGAGGATTATGAAAATATGAGTTTCATAATTTTTCGAGAAGTGGGCCCGGGGCTCAGGTTTTGTCAACTTCATGTTTTTAGGTGTTTTTCGAGTCCTTTCGATTGGGTTATGATTCATTAGCCTATTTTGATGTATTCTTATTGGTTTTGATTAGATTTGGCACCCGATGAGGTTGATTTGCGAGGAATGCGCAAGGGGAGCTAGGACTTTTGGCCCGTTCGAGGTGAGTGGTAGTAATAAATGATATACTGAGGGTTTGAAACCCCGTATTTGCACTATACAGTGCTATGCTGAGATGGAACACACGTCATGTGACGTTCGTGGTGGTATTGTGACTGGGCATTTGGACTTGATCCTTCCCGATTGATAGTTTATAGTGCATATTGACTGAGATTGAGCTTATACCTGTATAATTGGGCTAGTTGCCACGTTTGGAGCCTTGTGCTGATTTTTTGAATATTAGGGGATCCAGTGGAGCTAAATAAACTCAATACTAGGTTGAACATATACTCTCAGCCGTATTCATAGCTGTTTAGCATGACATGAACCAGTACTAGGTGTGTACTCTAAGTGAGAATACCTAGGGTAGAATACCCTATTCTAGCTGAATGGGCCCGAGAGGCCGAGTTTATATTGACTGAGAGGGGTCGAGGACCCACTTTGAGGTATTGATATATATATACCGGATCAGGCTGCACGCTGCAGCAGTATATACTTATACATATAATGGATCGAACTGCACGCCGCAGTATTATAAATATAATTTATATATGGATTGGACTGCGCGCCACAGTAATATATAAATATGTGGATCGGACTACACGTCGCAGTAATATATAAATATGTGGATCGGACCGCACGCTGCAGTAATATATAAATATGTAAATAGGACTGCACGCCGCAGTAATATATAAATATTTGGATCGGGCTGCACGCCGCAGTAATATGTATGTGTATCGGACTGCACGCCACAGTAATATATAAATATCAGTGTTGGATCAGCGTTGGATCAGAGTGAGGCAGCAGTAGACTGGAACCAGACTTACCATTGTAAAGATGACTTACCTGTACGGTTATTCTTAGAACTTTTTAGTGATAATGCAGGTGTTCTTACTTTCAGTTATTATTTGTTATTTATTACTCACTGAGTTGGAAGATACTCACCCCACTCCTTGCACCTTGTGTGCAGATACAGGGATCCAGGAGGGCAGTTGAGCTATACATGTCACATCTCCCTTTTTACTACCCCGACCTTTTAAAGAAAGTAGGGTATACCTCAATGATTCGAATACCCGAGATGGGTATCATAACAAAGAGGAAGGAGTTTTTCCAAATAAAGGACAATCAGTCCGGGATTTTATTTAATTTTCAAAGTCGCCACTTGGAAAGATAATGGTGTCCCAAGTCACCGATTAATCCCGAATTCGAGGAAATTGACTCTGTATTATAGTCCGCGAAACTAGAAAAACTGGATAAGGAATTCTGTTAACCCGGGAGAAGGTGTTAGGCACACCCGGATTTCGTGGTTTTAGCACGGTCGCTCAACCGTCGTTCTCAATTTTATATGACTTATTATATGCCTTTTACAATATGTACACGTTTCAAGATTTAATAGTTTTTATGAATTGCGACGTCGCGAAAACGTATTTCGAGTCACACCGCAACCAGTACGCCTGTGACTTTTAATACATTTCGATTTCGCCGTGATTTATGATTTGAGTCGCACCAAATGTACACTCGTATTAAGGAAGGTATAATTTATTAAATCGTGCCTAATAAGCGTCTAACAGTATTAAATCTTTGGGAAAGGTTGTGAAATTTACTATCAACCTTCCCGAGTCTATTATATACTTCATCAATTGTTTATAGGGGGGCCCACTATTTTTGTTACTATGTGAGGCTCATCCCATGCATTTTTTTTAAGTCCGTACTTAATGTATAACTATATTTTCTATCACTATTTTTTTTTTCTTAATCAGTTTAATTATCTTACATTTCCAGAAAATGAGTCCAGGCCTTTATTGTTTCTGTTATTAGTGGGCCTGGACTTCTTGATTTGTATTCAGCAGGTCGCTGTGGATATCTGGGTCTTAGTAACCCATATTATGCTGAGGCTTTCGTCCAGAAGCCCAATTGATGTTCGAACACAATTTAGGCCTGCGTCACACATTAGGCCCAGACCACAACGAAGCAGAAGTAATGAAAACAGAAAATGAAAACTCACAATATGAACAGGCATTTGGAATCAAAAGGAATGAATTCAGATTAAACTTTATTCATTAAGAGGAAATTGCTATACAAAACTAACAGTATCGACTCTGAATCATAATTGTCTAACACGCATAAAACTTAATTAACAAACTATTTTGCCTTGTTCTTCAATAGTTAATTTTGTACTACTGATCTGAATTATCTATTAGCTAAGTGATAGGATATTATTTAACTATGTAAAACACGATTAAACTAAATGATTCAATTACTTATACACAGTATTCATTTACTTAAACTAAGCCAATTCATTCGCAGATGCATAGTTATACTTCATCATTGAGTTTTATTTGATATCCATCTTAATTAAACTATTGCTTCATTTTATCATTGTTATTTAAAACTTGTTCCAGTTCAATTATCAAGTACCAGATTAAACTATCTACGTAGGTTGATTGAAGTCATTACTATGAACTTATTGTTATAGGTTTACGTCGGGATTAACTGGCCTGGTTTTATGATTTTACCCTATTTAACTAAGTGATTTTAGCTACTATAACTACATTGCCTCTAGTTACTACTTATTACATTGTTTCATTTGAGCTTCTACATATACACACGATGTCCTAATGAATTACAAATTTAACTATCTAAACAGCTACAGAAGACAAAAATGTAAAAATAGTAAAGGCTTTAAACTCGCAACTTCATTTCATCATCATAGCTTCAAATTACATAGCCTAAACAAGGATGTGTACCTGATTCAGCAAAGAAATATCAATGCGTTCTGAGGGATGGAATAGGTACATCAATTAGAATCAACACGGGCAATGTAACAACGGCTAGAATGAATTCCTCAACGAGCAAGTGAATGTTAACACAACAACAAGCAATAGAGACCACAATGAAGAGCAGAAATCCAAACAGCTTTCAATATGAACTCCAAATATTGATTTCCAAAATCCAGCCCTTAAACAGGCTCTAAATGGGGGTATTTATAGGTGGGAGATGGTGAAAAGTTTGTGGGAAAAGGATAGAAAGTAATTCTAGTTCCCTCCCCTCCCTTTTTACCAAAACTCACACTTTAGTCCCATTTTCTGTTATGAGATGCCTTCCAGCATGTGCTGGAAGGTTCTATTTGATTCCTTTTTGGGGCTTTTACTAGTGTGCCCCTACTTATTAGTGTTATTTAGTAAGTTACCTTTTCTTTAGGACCAATGTGCCCTTAATTTTGTGCAAAATGTCAGAAATCATGAGCCTAAATGTCTTATGTATCCCTATAGGCTCTATTAAATCCAAAGGGATCAGCAGCAGTGGCAACCAAGAAACCCCAGATTTAAGACGAGAATACAGGACAATAATCAACCAAAACCTCAAACCAAGCTCTTAAAATCTCCAAACTCAAATCTTTTTAGCAAAAATTGATCATAAACTACTTCAAGAATTAGAAATTTAAGGGACTTCAGGAAGAAACTCAATGAAACAGTAACTGAAACCAACCGTTCGTATTTTATGGACCTTTTTTCTATTTCCAATTCTCAGAAAACTCTTCTAAGAAACTCCCCTGTTTTTTCTTAAAACTCACAGGCTCTCCCTATTCTCTAATGTCCTTCTATCCTTTAACTCTCTATGTTCTTTCCAGTAAGTGTATCTGTGTTTTTCCTCTATTCTGCCAGTGTCCTGCCAGTCAGTCCATATCTCCCTGTGTGTGTCTGTTTTTATAGCTAAAAAGAAGCCAGACAACCCTTTAAACTAAGCTAAAAACACATCTCATTGCCTAGCACATGCTTATTTCAGCCTTTCAATCACTCCCCCCATGTGTTTTCATTTTCGAGCTCTTAGGAGCACTCAAAAGAATTTAACAAACTAATTTCTGACCAAAAGTTGTATAAGTGTGGGTTCTACTAATTAAACAATTCTTAAAGGCAAAAAATCACTGGAATATACTGCTGTCCAGCAGTCTCAACAACTCATTCCATGTAATTGCACTCTAAGGCTTAGTTTATGAACACTTAAATGGACTAACAGCTATACCCAATTCACAACCTAATTTAAAATCAGCAGAATTCAAGGCTCAAATCCACAGGGGATCATAACAATTACATGCTACCAAAACAAACAACTATGAACCTGTGACGACCCGGCCCGTTGTCACGGGAATTACCACCCCGTTATGTTGTAAATACATGTTTTATGATTTTATATCAGTGTTAGAGTCTATCGGGTGAGTTAGGAGTGAATTGGATTGAAAATGAGGCATATAGCCTTTTTGAAGGAGACTTGAATAAGGAAAGTCAACCCGGAGTTGACTATTTGGTTAGAGGGCTCGGAATCGGATTTTGATGATTCGGTTAGTTCCGGGAGGTGATTTGTGACTTAGGGGAGCGATCGGAATTGAATTTGGAGACCCGGTGTAGAAATAGGCTTGAATTGGCTAAGGTTAAATTTTGGCAAAATCCGAACGGTAGGTGAGATTTTGATCCGGGGGTCGGAATGGAATTCCGACAGTTGCAGTAGCTCCGTTAGGTGATTTTGGATGTGCCTGCAAATTTTCAGGTCATTCGGACGTCGTTTGGTCGGGTTTTTGATCGAATGTGTAATTCGGAATGTTTTAAGGAATTTAGGCTTGAATTTGATGTGAATTATGGGTTTTGGTGTTATTAGACGTGTTTTGAGGATTGGAGCAAGTTCGAATAAGGTGTTAAGATGTGTTGGTATGTTTGAATGAGGTCCCGGGGGCCTCGGGGTGATTTCGGATGGTTAAACGAGAGAAATTGTGGAAGAATTGCAGGTTGGGATCCTGCTTCTGTTGTTTCCGCTCCTGCGGAATTTTGGACGCAGGAGCGTGTCCGCAGAAGCGGACGAGATGCGCAGGAGCGGCTGGTTACGCGGAAGCGGCAGCCATTCCGCTGAAGCGAGGTCACTGGTGCGAGCCAGTGATCGCAGAAGCGGACGGGGAGAAAATGGGCATGGTCCGCAGAAGCGGACACTCGACCGCTTGGGCGAGACCGCAGAAGCGGTCAATGGTGCGCAGAGGCGGATGTTTCCGCAAGCGGAAGTTCCTTCGCAGAAGCAAGCCCGCTTAAGCGGCCCTTTGCTCGAAGAAGCGGAAATGGCCGGCCAGGCCTGGAACCGCTGAAGCGACCCTTTGGTCGCGGATACGGGTGCATAGGAGCGGAAAATATTCCGCAGAAGCGAAAATCGCTGTAAGTAAGTGTATCAGAAGTTAGAAAAATTTCGGAACATTTCACACATTTTGGGTCTCGGCTTTAGAGGCGATTTGGGCGATTTTGAAGAGAAATTCAAGGGAAATCATCAGGTAATCATCTATGGACTTAAACTATGATTAGTATTGGTAATATTATGCAATTATATCATGGAAATGGAGGAATTTGGGGTGATTCATGGAAGATTTAGCCCTAGGCTTGAACTTTAGAAAATCAAGGTTTTGAATGGGCAAATGGAGTCCGAATTTGGTAAAATTGATATGCTTAGACTCGTATTGAGATGAGGGTTCCGAATATGTGACTTTCGTGATTTTTCGATAAGCGTACCGAAAGTCGGGTTTTGACAACTTTGGGAATTTTGATGTAAATTGAGTTGTATTGATTGGGTGTCGTCCCATTGGCCTAATTTGTTGTGTTTCTACTGTATTTGATCAGATTCTTCGCGTGCGGAGCTTGATTCTCGTGGCAAGGGCATTGCGGAGTAGTCGTCGCGCCGTATTGAGGTGAGTAATAGATGTGGGTGATGACCAGCGGGTTCGAAACCCCGGTATACCACTTTGTGACGCTGTATAGCGGCGAGACACGCACACTCTTCAGAGTGCGGGGTCGATCATGAACTGGAGACTATATATTAGTCCGACCTGTTGATACCGTATTATTGGCTATTCTCGAGCCGTCGAACCTCCTTCTCGGATGGTTGCATATATATATATATATTGTGATAATGGCCACTCTTGAGCCGTTGAACCCCCTTCTTGGGCGGTTGAGTATACTTGTGGGCCGTGAGCCAGTTATTGGATCCCGCGAGGATCGTTATCATTGTCTTATCATATAGACATGCTAGTTTACTACTAGTCCGCAGCTATTTTTGTTATTATGCTAATTCCAATCTCTGGAACTTGATATTACTGTTTTCCAACTGAAAAATGATAAAAGAGTTTTCAAAAACTACTTTTGAGCATGCGAGGCTGTATCTGCATATTAGCTGACTAGTAGTGGATCGGGCTGCACGCCGCAGCGAGATATATGTTGGATCGGACTGCACGCCGCAGGAATATCTCTATGAGATGTGCTTGGGCTGTAGGAGCCCCTCCGGAGTCCGAACCCCCACAGTGAGCACGGGTACCCAAAATTGGAGTCGGGCTACACGCCGTAGCGGTCATATCATGCATTGCATTGCATTTAGCTACATCTGCTAGCTGTTATGCTATTTATTGGTATTTGTTGGTACAGGTACAGTGAAGATTGATTCTATGACAGGGTAGCTGATTATAGCTTTACATAGTGCTTTATTGCGGATTTCTTATCTGCGCTGTCTTACCCTTGTTTATTACCACTGAGTCCGGCAGTACTCATTTTACTCCCTGCACCTTGTGTGCAGATCCAGGTACCTCTCAGCAGTGATCCAGTAGCTGTGCGAGGCGACGCTTGTGGATATTCGAGGTAGCTGCAGAGTCCGCAGGACCCGATATTCCTTCCTACTGTCTTTTGATTATCTTGTTGTCTTTCCTTTCCGCACTGAGTTTGTTATAAATTTTATTACACTTATGTTCTTTAGAGGCTCATGACTCTTGACCCTTCGGTCTATGGGAGTTAGTATATTTTGGGACTTGGTTTCCCCGTTGTTGGTATAAGTATTACTATTGTTTCATATTTTGAAATGCTTAAATGGGTTAAAGAGAGCTTCTAGCTCCGTTGTTGATATTGATTGGTCAGGCTGGCTTAGTAATGTGCTGGGCGCCATTACGACCGGATTTGGGGTCGTGACAGAACCAGCAGTGAAGTTACATATAGTTGACAACTATAATTCAGCTACTATAAACCAATTTGTTTACAATTCAAACACAAATGATTCAATCTTCAAATTAATAGTGATTCAATAGGGAATTAATCGGTATTAAGAGAACCACTGTCTTACTGTTCTAACAAGCAGACCTACGAAAGCAAATCGACGTTATTCGATTAGTCGATTACAACATTTATAATCGATAACACACAATCGCAAAAACAGTGAATCAAGAACTCTCGGCCAATGCCGGGGAATACAAAGCTAATTGTTCGACGACGCTAATCGACGCGAACACGTATTCGACAACATTCGCGGTCAAACACACAACACAGAATTAGAATTGACCAAACAAATGGTCTTTGAGAAGAAAATGAAACGGGGACGGTCAACAGAAATTTAGAAGAATTCAACAAAATTAAACCAAGCAAATATACAAAACAAACAAATATCCAATTGGAATAAACAGGAAAAGAAAATTACCTCAAAAAGAAATCGAAATCGAATAGAATTCGAACCACTTGACCTAGAACTTGAATCATTGAGTCGAACGGGCCTTAATTGAGATGTTTTCAAGTGAAAACACATCAATTAAGGTCTATTAGACCTCAATTCAATGAAATCCGGCGACAAAAATTTCCATTCGGATTTTAGGGTTCAAAAACTTCGATTTTGGGGTTTAACAATTTCTGGCCAAATTCGAACGGAAATAACAACAGTTAGCGTGTGAGGGAGGTGAGGTGAAGGTGTGGTATCAATTTGGGGTGGTTTGACATGGGTTGAAGTTCAATTCGAATCTTTAATTGAAGATTCGAGAAGTTTGAAGGTGATTCAAAACGAACGGTTAATGGATTTGTGTTCAGGGTGGTCGGGTTGCTTAAGGGTGTTATTTTGGTGGTGTTTGGCGTCGCCGCCGCCGGCTTGAGATGGTGGGAATGGAGGGCGGTGCTAGTGTTTTTTGTTGGAGAAGATGAGTGAAGGAGAGAGGGGACTTGGCTTGGGGGGGGGGGAATTTTCGGAATGAACGGGTTTAGGGGTATTTGGGGGTATTTTGGTGTATCAAAATAGGGGGTTTAATCTGGACCGTTAGATTAAGTGATCCAATGGCTTAGATTAAATGGGGCTGACCGGGTATCGGCAGATAACGGGTATTGGGCGGGTTTTTCAGGAGGGTTCGTTTGGGCTTGGTCCAGTTTCTTCTTTTCAAATGGCCCAATCCACTTAACTCTTTATCTTGATTTCTTTCTTTTTCTAATAAACAAAATTCTAAATATACTACAAAAATCCAATTAAAAAAAAATACTAATTAAGTTATACTAACAATTAACACACTCAATATAAATTTATGCATTTAAATGCTAAAAATGTAAAAGATGAATTATTTTTGTGATTTTTATATTATTTAAATAATTAACTTAATTACTCCAAATAAGGCTTAAATGCAAATGCAACATTATTTTTGTATTTTATTTTATATTTTATTAGTTTAACAAATAAACACGCAAAGATGAATATCAAGAAAATCAAATAAAATTAAGAAAAATCAACTCACTGTTCTATTTTTGGATTTTGGGAGTAAATCTCATGCAGGGCAAAAATCACGTGCTCACAGTTGCCCCTCTTTGCGCGGAAACACGAAGAGTTTTCGTGCAAAGATAAATGAGACAAATACGAGCGATTTTTGCCCGTTCGAACACTCCGTGTGAAGCATTTTGAAAAGATCTTGACCGAGCCTTTGCTTCGGGAGGCTTCCTACATATCCTGGGCTAAACAGGAATCAGGTCAATGTAGTTCGGGAAGTTTTGGTAGCTGGGACTACCGTGGACAGACACTTTGCTGTTACTGTTGCTATCATTGCTGCTGTTGCTGCTTAATGCTTACTGACCTCCTTATTACACCAAAAGAAATTAAAGTTGAACTAGATATGCTATCAAACTATGAGTTACAAGATTCCTATCTATGATTCTCTTGAAAACTTGATCTTGAATCTTAGCTGATTTTGCTGTAGACCTCGATCTGAATCTTGATGCTCAACAAGCTGTACGTGCTTGTTTATTTCTGTAACATTGAGTGAAATGGAATTGGCGGAGCTTGTTACTTCGATCAAATTCTGAGCAATCCGCGCTTTTGTTTACTCCAACATTTGGACTCGTTTTCTTTTGGTTCTTTTCTTCTTTTCTTCATGCAGGATTGATATTCCACTCGTAGGTTATCTCGATCCTTGCGTACCGAGGTCAAACCTATTTAGACAACAAAACAAACAAACGAACGAAATTTTTCTGCCCCAGTTTTGCTAGGAAAATTTCGTGAGTTAGTTGTGACACAGAAAATGATTAAAAAGACTCTTTGGGTAAGAATATCACAGTTTCGCAAATAAACGTTCCACGGCTTTCTGGCCGGGATTTTGAAGAAGAGTTTTACGGTTTTATGGTCGGAATTCAAACAATGTCTAACGGTTTTTGGCCGCTAGACCCTCGATTTTTTGGCCGGGGTTAAAATAAATGGCTCCGCAGTTTTCTGACTGGGAGATCCTCGGTTTTCTGACCGGGGATAAAAGTTTCACGGCTTTCTGGATGGAATTCAAACAATGTCTAACGGGTTTTTGGCCGCCAGACCCTCCGTTTTTTGGCCAGGGTTAAAATAAATGGCTCCGCAGTTTTCTGACTGGGAGATCCTCGGTTTTCTGACCGGGAATAAAAGTTTCACGGCTTTCTTGCCGGAATTCAAACAATGTCTAACGGTTTTTTGGCCGCCAGACCCTCGGTTTTTTTGTCGGGGTTAAAATAAATGTCTCCGCAGTTTTCTGACTGGGAGATCCTTGGTTTTCTGACCGGGGATAAAAGTTTCACGGCTTTCTGGCCCAGAATTCAAACAATGTCTAACGGTTTTTTGGCCGTCGGACCCTCGGTTTTTTGGCCGGGGTTAAAATAAATGGCTCCGTAATTTTCTGACTGGGAGATCCTCAATTTTCTGACCGGGAATAAAAGTTTCACGGTTTTCTGGCTGGAATTCAAACATTATCTAACGGTTTTTTGGCCGCCAGACCCTCGGTTTTTGGACGGGGTTAAAATAAATGGCTCCACAGTTTTCTGACTAGGAGATCCTCGGTTTTCTGACCGGGGATAAAAGTTTCACGGCTTTCTGGCCGGAATTCAAACAATGTCTAACGGTTTTTTGCCGCCAGGCCCTCGGTTTTTTGGCCGGGGTTAAAATAAATGGCTCCGTAATTTTCTGACTGGGAGATCCTCGATTTTTTGACCGGGGATAAAAGTTTCACGGCTTTCTGGCCGGAATTCAAACAATGCCTAACGGTTTTTTGGCCGCCAGACCCTCGGTTTTTTTGCCGGGGTTAAAGTAAATGGCTCCGCAGTTTTTTGACTGGGAGATCCTCGGTTTTCTGACCGGGGATAAAAGTTTCACGGCTTTCTGGCCGGAATTCAAACAATGTCTAACGGTTTTTTGGCCGTCAGACCCTCGGTTTTTTGGCCGGGGTTAAAATAAATGGCTCCGCAGTTTTCTGACTGGGAGATCCTCGGTTTTCTGACCGGGGATAAAAGTTTCACGGCTTTCTGGCCGGAATTCAAACAATGTCTAACGGTTTTTTGGCCGCTAGACCCTCGGTGTTTTGTCCGGGGTTAAAATAAATGGCTCCGCAGTTTTCTGACTAGGAGATCCTCGGTTTTTTGACCGGGGATAAAAGTTTCACGGCTTTTTGACGGAATTCAAACAATGTCTAACGATTTTTTTTGACCGTCAGACCCTCGGTTTTTGGCCGGGGTTAAAGTAAATGGCTCCGCAGTTTCTGACTGGGAGATCCTCGGTATTCTAACCGGGGATAAAAGTTTCACGGCTTTTGGCCGGAATTCAAACAATGTCCAACGGTTTTTTGGCCGCCAGACCCTCGGTTTTTTGGTCGAGGTTAAAATAAATGGCTCCGCAGTTTTCTGACTGGGAGATCCTCGGTTTTCTGACCGGGGATAAATGTTCCACGTCTTTCTGGCCGGAATTCAAACAATGTCTAACGGTTTTTGGCCGCCGGACCCTCGGTTTTTTGGCCGGGGTTAACATAAATGGCTCCGCAATTTTCTGACTGGGAGATCCTTGGTTTTCTGACCAGGGATAAAAGTTTCACGGCTTTCTGGCCGGAATTCACTCGTTTTTTCTGACCGGGGTCCAAACAAATATTGGACTGACATGATTTGATTCTCTTTTTTGGAGTTTTCATTTTCTTTTCTTTATTCTTCCTTTCGGGCCTTCTTTTAGGCTTTCTTTTTACCCATCAACAAATGCATAAGATAAAGCTCTTGAAAAGAAACTTCCCTTTTTTATGTGTTTTCCTTGTTCCAAAGCCATTTCAATGCTTGCGTACTTCACTTCTTTCAGTTGTACCTTCTTCTTGCACAATTAAATAGACCTGCTTTCAACAAAGAACATTTTATCAGTTGAAAAAGTGGTTGACGTTGTGGCCTTGATTATCTTCATTGCTTGATCCTTGCTCCATTTCCATTGAGAACTTTGCTACCAATTGTCTTTGGGGGTGACTTCTTTTCAAACTGACCGTGTTCATCCTCGGGATTCCACGAGGATTTTCTGTGTGGGTCATGTCCTTCTGCCTCATTCTGTTTCTTCTAAGACCTTAGCCTTTGATTTCCATTTCCTTCCTAACCTCCGTTTCTTTGGAAGTGATAGACCATCATGATCAGTTGGGATTGGATCAATACACTACTGAGGCTGAGTATCTTTCTTCAACTTTTTATTTTGGAGTCCTGTAAAACCGGTTTTGCCGCCTTTCTTTGTAATAGTTGTAGAATTAAAATTAAACCGAAAGGGATTCAAAGAATAACTATACAAAAAGCAAGAAAATGAGTTTAAAGAGAAGGCTCCCTTTCGGGGAAAAGAAAGACTTATCTGGGATGCATGCTGACTCCAAATAAACATGACATGCTTCTTGGACTGGACGCCTGACCCACATAAACTTTCCATCTTTTATGAACCCATTGATTCGCAATTTCAAAACCAGGGGACCTTGCCAAAATTCTTTTAGTGAAGGGACGACTTGTTTTTGGTCGGTGGCGCCTTTTGCGGGTTTCCACCAATCTATCCCTCTCATTTCTCTTCTCACTGTCGCCTGATAGTGCTCTTTGCGAGTTTTCACTAAACGGACTCTCTCATTTTTAGCTTCTCCAATTGCCATCGCCTTATGGTGCCCGAAGGTTTTCACCGATAAGACTCTCTCATTTTGTTTCTCTCAATTGAGGCTATGTCAGATTTCCGTCAATGACATTCTTCACTTCCTTGCTTTTGCCAATTGATCTGAAGGACTTGAACAAGGTTTTTGGGTAAAAAGGAAATTGAATGGAATTACAACTCTGGAACCATCTTGACGGATCTAAACTGAACCGTCATATCATTTGCCCCAGTTTCAATTTTGGGGAAATTGGGATTTTGGTTTTGGTGTGACTGAACCTCGGGGAGAGGTTGCCTACGTATCCTTTCGGAATCAAGTCAGAGCGTAGTTCAGGAACTTTGTTTTGTTTTTTTTTGTTTTTTTTTTATTTGGTTTGGATTCCAAAGAGGGTAGCCAAAGAAAGGTAGCCGGCTCAAAGGGTTTTACAAAGGATTCATAGTGTTTGGGGTAGCAAGAAAGAAAGCCTTCGTCATCTCAATTATACAAAAGCCAACGTCGTAGGAAGTCCTGACATAGTACCTTTATGTTGTATCTGTATTGACTGTCGTTTCAATATCATTTCCTTCATTGTCTGCCAGATACAGTGTCCCTCTCAGTGATATTTTCTGGATGATGCATGGATCCTTCCAATTAGGAGCGAAATTTTCTTTTTGTTTCTTGGTAATGAGGAGGAATGTGCCTTAACGTCGGTTGTTCTATTTCGAGATTTCTAGGCCGCACTTTCTTGTTGCAAGTATGGGCCTTTCTTTGTTGGGACAACTACTGGGTTATTCTCTGAGTACAACACAACCCTTTTGTATGCGAACCAATTTTCCTTCAGTTATTCCAATTCATTATTTCATTTCCTCAAAAAATAAACTTTTGTGCATTTCAACTCTCGATTGATTATTCTGAAGTCTGACAGCGTTTTGGGATCTTGGCATGAAGTCCGCAAGCATGTCATGTTATTTAAAGCTGCATGATTTGAACTAAAGAGAAGAGAAAAAGAAAACTAAAACAAATCTGAAAGAAATAAAAAAAAATAACAAAAGAAAAGGAAACGAACGATGAAATATTAATTTCATTTCTTGGAATCGAAAAGATAAATAAGGTTCACATTCGGAAATTTAAAGACAAAAACTAAAAGAAACATCCAATTTACACCATGACATACTCTGGATGCAGAAAAATGCGGCAGGACAAGTTTACTGGGCTTCCGCCTGATCGGGGATGGCCTAGTCTTTCAGTTTGGGAGTTTAGTGTCTGATCCCATCTCAACGGTGATAGTCCCTTTCCCTGGCTCGACCATGTGGGTATCGCAGAGCTTTGCCTCATGTTTTCCTTCACTCTCTTCAGTCATGGAATCCTCATTATCTTTCTCTTGACGGTCCTGAAGCTTTTGCGGTACGTGTCCAACAAATACTGGCTCATTCAGCTGCGGTGTCTTAACTGACCCCCATGCCACATAGGCTTGCTTAGGTGAACCAATTTTCCTTTCTGGTTCTAACTCAGTGATTTTACTCTTCTTTTCCCCTTTCTCTTGTTTCGAGGCCGCCTTGGACTTCCTTTCCACGTCAGCAATAGCAATTATGGCCTTAAGCGCTGGATCAAATTCTTCGTCTTCACAAATCATCCCAACTATCGGCCCGTTATTGTGAGCAGGTAGCGGATTATTGGTCACATTTGGGACATCCTCATCCTTCAACACAATCTTCCCTTGCTCTATTAAATTCTCCACCGCTTGTTTCAAAGTCCAACAGTCATTAGTATGGTGGCCCTCTGCCTCTGAATGATATGCACATCTGACACCATCTTTGTAGGAAGGTGATGCTGGGTTTTGTCTATTCTGAGGAACCGGCTGCAGTAGACCCATTTGGACAAGTTTCGGGAATAGATTAGAGTAAGATTCACCGATTGGGGTAAAGTTTGATTTCTTTGGCTGTTCCCAAGGACGGAAGTTATTCTGCGTAGGTCAAGGATTATAGTGGTTCGGGTGGGGAGGCTGATTTCTTGGAACTAGAGCTCGGTTTCTATTGACATGCTGTTGCGGTTGCGCAAAAGGTTGAGCATTCATGACCGCGTACGGTTGAGGGATATAGGACATTTCCTGAGCAGAGTAATAATGCTGGGGGGTTCTTTCTGAAAAGAATGGTCTAGGAGCGTGGTGTCTTCTATCACCCGAAGTTGCCATGGATGTTTCCTCTTTCATCCTACCCTTTGTTATTCCTCCAGACCCTCCTTAGATTGCTTGGGAGGTCGCTCGAATGGCTGCCTGACTCAAAATTCTTCCCGTCTTTAAACCATTTTCTACCATTTCCCCAATCTTGATCGCCTCTGCGAAAGGCTTTCCCATTGCTGAGAGCATGTTCTGGAAATAGTCTGGTTCCTGAGCCCGGAGGAAAGTAGTGACCATTTCTATTTCGTCCATAGGGGGTTTCACCCTGGATGCTTGCTCTCGCCATTTGATAGCATATTCTCTGAAGCTTTCTGAGGGTTTCTTCTTTAAGTTCGATAAAGAATTCTTGTCTGGCGCAATGTCAATGTTGTACTGGAACTGTTTTACAAAATCTCTGGCCAAATCGTCCCAGATGTGCCATCGAGATATGTCTTGATCCATGTACCATTCTGAGGATATCCCGATCAAGTTTTCTCCGAAATATGCCATCAGCAATTCTTCCATGCCACCGGCACCTCGCAATTGATTGTAGTATTTTTTTAGATGAGCAATAGGGTCGCCGTGCCCATCATACTTTTCGAACTTTGGCGTCTTAAAGCCTGAGGGCAAATGGACATGTGGGAACATGCACAAATCTGCGTAAGAAACACTCTTCTATCCGCCTAGACCTTGCATGTTTTTCAAACTTTGTTCCAAGCTGCTCATTCTTTTTGCCATTTCATCCCGTTCGGGGGCTTTTGGATTTTGGCTTGGCATGAGCTGAGGATAGACATTGGCGGCAAATTAGGTAGGATCCCGTGGAAGGGGTGGTGCCGGGAATGTAAAAGAAGAGGAATCAAAGAAAGGAGTATGCGTGCCGGGATGCGCCGTGATTGGAATGGGCAGACCAACGGATGTTCTTGTAGATGTATCTAATGTTGTCACCCGAGGATGGGAAGTGGAGGGTGATTCGGAGAGGTTTGTAACATTAGAATATCCAAACAAAGTAGGTGAGTAATTGGTGGGGGTATTGGAAATCCCACTTGACCTCAGGAATAGTTCGGGGAACCCAAGGATCAGACTTGGGGGCTCTTTCCCGTTATTCCAATCATCTAACATTTCCAGCATTCGACATCGCAAAATTCTGTTTTCTTCTGCAGCTGCTGACTCAGTAGCCGGAATGGCTGACACGGAACTCTCTTCCAAAATGGGAACGGTTGATAGGGGGATTTCTGAAGACATGTTGGCGCTTCTTTTGGACCTTGTGAAATAGGGATGAGTATTTTCTTTTGGTTTAACAACGGGTTGCTGAACTTTTCCTTTGGACCTCGTGAAGTATGAATGTGAGGCCAGAGTACCACAAAATCAACCACCCTTTTCTAAAACCTGGAGTTTGGTGAACAAACGGTTAGTCTGAAATAACATAACAGATAAGTAATCTCACGTTGGGTGTGATGCACTTATACCGTTGATCGTGTTGCTACTTGTAATCGATTGTAATTCATTATTCCGGCTTATACTTTCCTTTGCTTTCATCTTCTTCCCCTCTTTATCAATTTTCTTTTACACTCTTTTTTTTCGTTTTTCTTTTTTTTTTCTTTTAGTGATGGTCGAATCTTATGTGGATTGCCTACGTATCATGTCCCCGCATGAATCAGACCGATGTAGTTCGAAAAATCGGGAATTGAATAAATCAACTAATTCTTGAAAGAAATGCTTTAAAAGAAGAAAGGAAAATATATCCATATTTTGCTTTTTTTTTTTTTTTGCTTTTTGTTTTGCTTTTTGATAGAAAGACTTCTAAAAAAAATTTATTTGCTTTGGAGTAAAATCCATATTTTTAAATTTTGATTTTTATTGATTTTTCTTTTTTATTTCATGAAAAGCAGTAGAAAGAACGAAACCATTTTTTTTTATAGTTTTTTTTTTGAACTACTTTTACTCTTTTTTTTTTGAATTTTCTAAAGAAAGATTTTAATAAAGGAACTAAACGAGAGTATTTTTTTATTTTTTTATTTTTTTATTTTAAAATAATTGGAGTCGGAACCGATGAGGTTTTCCTACGTATCTCACATCCGGTGAGAATCAGACCCGCGTAGTTCGGAAATAAAAGAACTAAATCATTTTAAGAAACGAAAACAAACTATTTTTAAACACCATTTCTAAAACCAACTATTTTCAGAGAAACTAACCTATCTTTAAAAAATCAACAAATTTTTTTGAATTTTTTTTTTTTTGCATTTTTCGAAAAAAAAAATTATTTTCAAAGGAAACTAAGAAACTTTATTTGCATTTTTTTGCATTTTTCAAAAATTATTTTCAAAGAAACTAAACTATTTTTCGTAAAATTAAGAAAATTTATTTGGGATTTTTTTTTTATATTCAAAATTTTCAAAGAAACTAACTATTTAAAATTAACAAAATTTATTCGGAGATTTTTTTTTCATTTTTTTTTCAAAAATTATTTTACAAGAAAATATCTCGTTCTCCATTAATTTGATTGACATATTCCACTTCTTACCCCGGTCGGCATGTAAGATCGAAACAAATAGATGCACAGAGAAAGATGCAACAAGTTGGTCTTTTGTTTCAGGTACACCTGTCCTAGACAGGCCCAACCCCTGTGTTGAGCCTCCTAAGTCAAATATGCACATGATGCAAATAAATGTTCATATCGGGGATCCGGCATAAGGTTTTGTTATTCTAAGTCATCATCCTGTTGGAAAAGGCGTCTAGACTGGCTTTAAACTCGAGCGGACAACTCGAGCCGAAGAGTGTCAATGCACCGGTAGCATGGCTTTCCGGCTTAATTGACAAAACTCTCCGCCTAAACATGTGTGACTACAAAATCCTTCACCGGGTGCCAAGCACCACAACTATCTTGAGAAAAAACGGGCTATGTCTTATTATATTTCAAAAGACTTAAAAGAGAAAAAATAGGTATCGGCATAATTTATATACAATTCACAAAATATCAAAGCGGTAAAGCAACATTTAGCATATTAAATATAAACATGTAATAAAATCAGATAATAAATAAGCCAAATAAAATAATTATTCAAAGCTCGAATTCTTAAACCCTGAACCAGTGGTTCTGGGTTTGTATCCCCAGCAGAGTCGCCAGAGCTGTCACACCTCCTTTTGGCGCGCCCGCTATCCGGGGGTAGGAGCGCAAGGGAGTTTTTCCAATTTAAGTGACAATATTCAAAACGGGATTATTTTATTTATTTCAGAGTCGCCACTTGGAATAAATTAAGGTGTCCCAAGTCACCGGTTTATTTAAATCCCGAATCGAGGAAATTTCGACTTTCCAAATGAAGTCTGCGAACCAGAAATTCTAAGTAAGGAATTCTGTTGACCCGAGGAAAGGTGTTAGGCACCCCCGGATCCCGTGGTTCTAGCACGGTCGCTTCAATTATTATAAATGGCTAAAAATTCCTGATTTTATACATGTTTATAAATTATATGCTTTAAAAAAACTTTAAACCGCTCTATTAATTTGAGACTGTACCAAAAGAAAAACTAATTACAACATAGACGCGGACTTTTGACAAATAAGTAAATCAAAATGTGTCCGGATTACTTACTTCAAACTATGCCAATTAAAACAATTGTTAGACTAGGCCAAAAAAAAAACATTTTATTTAAAAGTATATCCCTTAAAGTTATTTCCAATTAAACCCTATACAAAATGACATCTTATTTTTGCGGTTTGTTGACTTAGGAGCAAAGATTGCCTAAAATAAAGTGTAAACTAGTAAAAAAATTAATCAACTATGCCGGATGTGAGTATTTCATCATGGTTCATTACTTGGCATAAGATTATCCATAATATGGTGCGTCCCAATTTATTTATTTATTTATTTATTTTTCCTTTTTTTTACTAATCTCAATTCCAACTATATTGACAACATTATATAAACCTGCTTTGAAATCAACTACCTATATAGCTTATATATTAACATCCCTTTAAATGCTAACATACAGATCTAATGGCACGTATTATTTAAACAAAATAGCTCACAACACTTTCAAATAGGATGCCCTCTAAACCATCTAAAGCCACACAAGTTGAGGGTACACCTAATACAATTAAATCTTCCCGAAACAAAAGTTCAATAGACCCAATTTAATTATAACTATATGAATCAATCCTATCACATAGCAATACCAAAAATCATGACGTTTCAAATGACCAATTGTGACGACCCGGCCCGTCGTCACGGGAATTACCACCCCGTTGTGTTGTAATTACAAAATTCATGCTTTTATATCAGTGTTAGAGTCTATCGGGGGAGTTAGGAGTGAATTGGATTGGAAATGAGGCATATAGCATTTTTGGAGGAAACTTGAATAAGGAAAGTCAACCCGGAGTTGACTATTTAGTTAGAGAGCTCAGAATCGAATTCTGATGGTTCGGTTAGTTCCGGGAGGTGAATTGTGACTTAGGGGAGCGATCGGAATTGGATTTTGAGGCCCGGTGTAGAAATAGGCTTGAATTGGCTAAGGTTACATTTTGGCGAAATCCGATCGATAGGTGAGATTTTGATCCGGGAGTCGGAATGGAATTCCAACAGTTGCAGTAGCTCCGTTAGGTGATTTTGGATATGTCTGCAAATTTTCAGGTCATTCGGACGTCGTTCGATCGGGTTTTGGATTGGATGTTAGTTTCGGAAGTTTGAATGAAAACTTAGGCTTGAATTTGCTTGGATTCGACGTTTTCCGTGTTTGAGTGCGTGTTTTTATGATTGGAACAAGTTTGAATCGTGTTGTGGAGTATGTTGGTGGTTTTCGTTGGGGTCCCGGGGGCCTCGGGATGAATTCGGGGTCCAAACGGACCATTTTTGGCCTAAGACAGCAGCTGAATTGCTGCTGTATCTGCAGAGGAAATTCCTTCATCGCGTTCGCGATGAAGGGAACACGTCCACGAAGGGTATCAAAGTTGTTCATCGCGTTTGCGATGGGCTGGACGCGAACGCGTAGGTCCAGGACCGGAGGCATCGCGTTCGCGGGAGGTTTGCATGCGTCCGCGTAAGGTCAAGCTTGGGAAGCATCGCGATCGCGTAGGAGTGAACGCGTTCACGTAGGTGTGAAGGGTTGGTCATCGCGTTCGCGTGAGCGGAGACGCGGACGCGTAGAAGAAAATCCGGGCAGTTGAAATCTGTTCTTCGCGAATGCGTGACTGGGTGTCGCGTTCGCGATGGGTGGACGGAGCAGAGCATCGCGTTCGCGTGAGTCCTGTGGCGAACGCGTAGAAGAAAGGCCCCTGGCAGTGAAGTTAAAACCAGAACTGGACAGTCGCGGGTTTAATACCCAAAATCTCCATTTTTGAGTTCCAAGAGAAGAAATTGACGGGAGATTGCTGGGAAATCATCGGGGTTTCGTTGGAGATTTGGCATCCGAGGAGATTGATTTGCGAGGCAACCGTAAGGCGGATTGAAGCTTCTACCGGTTCGAGGTGAGTGGTGGAAGTAAACAATGTACTGAGGGTTTGAAACCCCGTACTAGCACTTCACAGTGCTATGTTGAGATGAGACACACGTCATGAGACGAGTGTGGTGACATTGTGATTGGGGACTTGGACTTGGTCCTTCCCGGCTAATAGAATACTGTGTTGTATGACTGCTAATGATATAATAACTGTACAATTGGGCGAATAGCCATGTTTGGGGCCTCGTGCCGATCTATAGAGCATTAGGGAACCTATAGAGCTAGGTGACCCGTATACCGTGTTGGAAACATTCACTCAGCCGTAGCTCTAGCTGTATAGCATAATATGAGCCAGTACTAGATGTGTACATTGAGAGAGATTATCTAGGGTGGGATTCCCTGTTCTAGCTGAGTGGGCCTAAAAGGCCAAGTCTATACTTATTGAGATAGATAGGGTCAAGGACCCATTATGAGATGTTATATTAGGCCTAGAAGGCCAAGTCTATATTGACTGAGACAGGGTCCAGGACCCACTGTGATATATTATATTGGGCCTGAGAGGCCAAGTACATATTGACTGGGATAGGGTCGAGGACCCATTATGAGGTATTATAAATATATATACCTATATTGGATCGGACTGCACGCCGCAGTAATATACATGTAATATATATGTGGGACGGACTGCACGCCGCAGTATTATTGCGCTTGGGCTGTAGGAGCCCCTTCGGAGTCTGAGTCTGCACACATTCTCAGTGAGCACCTGGTGTATATTATGGGATCGGGCTGCGCGCCGCAGCAGTATAAATATATATATACATATAAATATTGGATCGGACTGCACGCCGCAGTAATACATGTGTGGATCGGGCTGCACGCCGCAGTATAATAGTGCTTGGGCCTAGGGAGCCCCTCCGAAGTCTGTATACACCCCCAGTGAGCGCCGTCGATGTTAAATGGAGCGGGCTGCGCGCCGCAGCGGTATATGTATTGGAGCGGGCTGCACGCCGCAGCATTATACTTAATCATATCCTACTATCTACTTAAATACTTATACATTATGGACATAAGTATGTGTCTTTATATGTTGAGATGGCCGTACACCGTAGGGGTACGAGTGAGCGTTGGTTCAGTGTGGAATCTTGTAGAGATAAACGTAGATTGGAGGTTAGAGTACTACTATAGTGATGACGTACCTGTGAGGGTTGCCTTAGAACTGCTAAGTGATAGCACGGGAGTTCTTACCTTCAGTTATTATTTATTATTGTTACTCACTGAGTTGAAATATACTCACCCCACTCCCCTGCACTTTCTGTGCAGATCCACAGGTGCCCGAGAGCAGTTGAGACATTGTAGCTGCTGATCCTTGTCTACTTTTGCGGAGATTACGAGGTAGCTGCCAGCGTCCGCAGAGCTTGTTTTCTCCTTCTTTATCATCTTGTTGATTTCCTATTTGCCTAGACTTGGTTGTATTAGTATGCTATTCTGTAGAGGCTCAGTCTCGTGACACCACGATATGGTTGGGACCGTATTTTGTATGTTTTACATTTCGTTTATCACCTGATATGATCATTTCTGTTTAAGTTTAATTTGATTAATAACTGGCTGGTTTAAGGGATAATATGGTCGGGCTTGCCTAGCATTGTGTTGGGCGCCATCACGACCGGGGTTTGGGTCGTGACAAGTTGGTATCAAAGCCTAGGTTAACAGGTCTCGCGAGTCATGAGCCGGTTGGTAGAGTCTCGTGGATCGGTGCGGGGACGCCTGTACTTATCCTCGGGAGGCTGCAAACCTATTTAGGAAAAGTTTCAATTCTTGGAATTCTTGTCGTGCAATTACTTTTGACTTGAACTGAACTTTGACATTCTATTCTCTCACAGATGGCGAGAACTCGATCATCCGGACGTGGAGGACGACCACCACTACCACCTGCTAGAGGCCGAGGACGTGGCCGTGGTCGTGGCGGAGTTAGGGCAGCTGAGGCAGTGCCAGCTGACCCACAACCCCCGGTTGCAGAGGTGCCAGCAGCACCAGATCAGGCACCAGCTGTGCCCATTGTCATTACTACTGTAGCAGCTACATCGGGGATCGGGGGTGGTCATCAGACCCCCGCAGTACGCACTCCAGAGCCAGCAGTGCAGGGCTTACAAACACCAGAGGCTCCTCCAGTTCTGCCTGTGGTACCGGTTCAGCCAGCCGATCAGATTCAGGGGGACAGGGTCCCAGCTATGACAGATGATGAGCGACGTCGTCTCGAGAGGTTCACCAGGTTATCTCCTCCAGTGTTCACTGGTGCTCCGGGCGAGGACGCCCAATGTTTTCTGGATAAGTGTCGTCGGATGCTTCGTACGGCAGGAATATTGGAGTCTAGTGGGGTATCTTTCACTACCTTTCAGTTTCGCATGTTCGGGGTAGTAAAAAGGGAGGTGTGACACCACTATCATGGCCGGAGTTCTCCACTATGTTCTTGGAGAAATGGGAGCCTCGATCTCAAAGAGAGGAGATACGTGGCAGTTTGAGGGTCTCCGTCAGGGGGATATGTCAGTGTCAGAGTATGAGATCAGGTTTACAGAGTTGTCCGGATATGCACCATGGTTGGTTCTTTCTGACAGAGAGAGGATCAGACGCTTCGTGGACGGCCTCATTTATCCCATTCGTATTCTGATGACTCGGGAGAGGGTTTTGAGTTGTACATTTGAGGATGTTGTGGATATTGCTCGCGACATAGAGACAGATCGTCGCAGGGAGCGGGATGAGAGGGAGGCCAAGAGGCCTCGAGGAGCAGCTAGTTCCAGTGGCACTCAGACCAGAGGCCAGGGTCAGCAGAGCCGAGGTCGCTCTTTCGGGTCTTCGCAGTCGGGTCGCCCAGATCGTCACAGATGGTCTCCTAGACAGGGTTATCAGGGTTCGCACCAGAGCCAGCCATCTCTAAGTGCCATGCCAGCTCAGAGTTCTTTCCAGGCCCCATCCGCTCAGGGTTCATCTCGGCCTAGTTCATCAGCTGGCCACTCCAGCGCCAGAGGTCCTTATCAGTCTCAGTCCCCAGCACCGGGGAGTTGCTACGAGTGCGGAGAGTTTGGGCACCACGGTAGGGAGTGTCCCCGTCTTGTTTCCAGATCTTATCAGTAGAGGGGGTAGCCCTCGTCATCTGGTCCTTCTACTTCAGCACCCGCCCCACCAGCTAGGGGTGAGGGTCAGTCAGCTAGAGGTCGCCCTCGAGGGGGAGGCCGATCAGGCGGACAGGCTAGATGCTATGCTTTTCAGGGCCGATCTGAGGCTGTTACTTCTGATGCTGTCATTACAGGTATTATTTCAATCTGCCACGGAGATGCCTCGGTATTGTTTGATCCCGGTTCTACTTATTCTTATGTGTCTACATATTTTGCTCCTCATTTGGGCACGACCCGAGGGAGTCTTGAGCTGCCAGTGCATGTATCTACCCGGTAGGGGATACTATTGTTGTGGACCACGTATACCGGTCCTGTTTGGTCACTATTGGAGGTCTGGAGACCCGAGTAGACCTGTTGCTTCTCAGCATGACTGACTTTGATGTTATATTGGGCATGGACTGGCTATCTCCATGTCATGCTATTATGTACTGTCATGCTAAGACGGTCACGTTGGCTATGCCGGGCATTCGGAGGATCGAGTGGCGAGGCACGACTGAGTATGTACCTAGCAGGGTAATATCTTTCCTCAAGGCCCAACGAATGGTTGGGAAGGGATGTCTCTCTTATTTAGCATTTGTGTGGGAGGTCGAGGCCCAGACTCCCAGTATTGATTCTGTTCCCATTGTGCGAGACTTTCCTGATGTGTTTCCCTCAGACCTGCCGGGCATGCCGCCGGACAGGGATATTGATTTTGGTATCGATTTGGTGCCAGGCACTCAGCCTATTTCCATTCCTCCGTATCGGATGGCACCAGCTGAGTTGAAGGAATTGAAGGAGCAGCTCCGGGAACTCCTAGATAAGGGGTTCATTCGGCCGAGTGTGTCGCCGTGGGGTGCACCGGTCCTGTTTGTTAAGAAGAAGGACGGATCCATGAGGATGTGTATTGACTACAGGCAGCTAAACAAAGTAACAGTGAAGAATAAGTATCCTCTGCCTCGTATTGATGATTTATTTGATCAGCTCCGGGGAGCTAGGGTGTTCTCGAAGATTGATCTTCGTTCAGGCTACCATCAGCTGAAGATTAGAGAGTCTGACATTATGAAGACTGCATTCCGGACCGGATATGGTCACTATGAGTTCCTTGTGATGTCTTTTGGGCTGACCAACGCCCCAGCAGCATTTATGCATCTGATGAACAGTGTATTCAGGCCGTATCTTGATTCATTTGTGATTGTGTTCATTGACGACATTCTAGTCTACTCTCGTAGCCAGGAGGAGCATGCTCGGCACTTGAGTATTGTGTTGCAGAGGTTGAGAGAGGAGAAGCTGTATGCCAAGTTCTCCAAATGTGAGTTGTGGCTTGAGTCCGCGGCATTCTTAGGGCACGTGGTGTCCTGTGATGGTATTGAGGTAGATCCGAGGAAGGTCGAGGCAGTGCAGAGTTGGCCCAGACCGACCTCAGTTTCTGAGATCCGTAGCTTTATGGGATTGGCAGGGTATTATCGCCGATTCGTCCAGGGATTCTCTTCTATTGCCTCACCCTTGACTAGATTGACTCAGAAGGGTGTTCCTTTCTTATGGTCCGAGGAGTGCGAGGAGAGCTTTCAGAAGCTCAAGACAGCACTGACCACAGCACCAGTCTTGATTCTACCGACAGCTTCAGATTCTTATACTGTATATTGTGATGCCTCAGGAGTGGGCATTGGTTGTGTGTTGATGCAGGAGGGTAGGGTCATTGCTTATGCTTCTCGTCGGTTGAAGCCCCACGAGAAGAACTACCCTGTTCATGATTTGGAGCTAGCAGCCATAGTTCATGCTTTGAAGATTTGGAGGCATTACCTGTATGGTGTCTCCCGTGAGGTGTTCACGGATCATCGCAGCCTTCAGCACTTATTCAGACAGAAGGACCTTAATTTGAGACAGCGGAGGTGGTTGGAGTTGCTTAAGGATTATGACATCACTATTTTGTATCATTCGGGGAAGGCCAATGTGGTGGCCGATGCCTTGAGTTGGAAGGCGGTTAGCATGGGCAGCCAAGCTTTCATCCCAGTTGGGGAGAGGCCATTTCCCTAGCCAATCGGCTAGTAAGATTAGATATTTCGGAGCCGAGTCGGGTATTGGCTTGTGTTGTTTCTCGATCTTCCTTATATGATCGCATCAGGGAGCGACAGTATGATGACCCACATTTACTTGTCCTTAAGGACAGAGTGCAGCATAATGATGTTAGAGATGTGACTATCGACAGTGATGGTGTTCTGAGGATGGAGGGCCGTATATGCGTGCCCAATGTTGATGGTTTGCGGGAGTTGATACTTGAGGAGGCACACAGTTCGCGGTAGTCTATTCACCCAGGTGCCGCGAAGATGTACCAAGACTTGAGACAACACTATTGGTGGAGGAGAATGAAGATGGATATTGTTAGGCATGTAGCTAAGTGCCTCAATTGCCAGCAGGTCAAGTATGAGCATCCAGAGACCGGGCGGTGTTCTTTAGCGTATGGTTATTCCCGAGTGGAAATGGGAGAGGATCACCATGGACTTTGTTACTGGGCTTCCTCGGACAGCGAGGAAGTTTGATTCTGTATGGGTGATTGTTGATCGGCTGACTAAGTCCGCACATTTCATCCCAGTTAGTACTACTTATTCATCGGAGCGGTTGGCATCGATCTTTATTCGGGAGATTGTCAGGTTGCATGGGGTCCCAGTGTCTATTATATCTGACAGAGGCACTCAGTTCACTTCTCAGTTTTGGAGAGCATTTCAGCGAGAGATGGGTACACGGGTTGAGTTAAGCACCGCATTTCACCCCCAGACAGACGGACAGTCTGAGCGCACTATTCAGATCCCGGAGGATATGTTGCGGGCATGTGTGATTGACTTTGGTGGTTCATGGGATGAGTTTTTGCCACTTGCTGAGTTTGCATACAACAACAGCTACCAGTCGAGTATTCAGATGGCCCCGTACGAGGCATTGTATGGCAGACGGTGTAGATCTCCCATCGGATGGTTTGAGCCTGGTGAGGATAGATTGATAGGGACTGAGTTAGCTCAGGAGGCCCTGGATAGAGTGAAGTTGATTCAGGAGAGGCTTCGCACAGCACAGTCACGCTAGAAGAGTTATGCGGACCGTAGGGTTCGAGAGTTGTCCTTCATGGTTGGTGATAGAGTATTGCTGAAGGTTTCACCCATGAAGGGTGTCATGCGGTTCAGGAAGAAGGGGAAACTGAGTCCCAGGTACATTGGTCCTTTTGAGATACTCAAGAGGATTGGGGAGGTGGCATATGAGCTGGTCTTGCCACCCAGCTTATCCAGCGTTCATCCAGTATTCCATGTGTCTATGCTCCGGAAGTACATCGGAGATCCGTCCCATGTATTAGACTTCGGTACCATTCAGCTTGATGGTGATCTATCCTATGATGTGGAGCCTATTGCTATTTTGGGTCGCCAAGTAAGGAAGTTGAGGTCGAAGGAGATTACATCGGTTAAGGTTTAGTGGAGAGGTCGACCCGTAGAGGAGGCTACTTGGGAGGTTGAGCAGGAGATGCGGAGCAGATACCCTCAGCTATTTGAGACTTCGGGTATGTTTCTTAACCCGCTCAAGGACGAGCGTTTGCTTAAGAGGGGGAGAATGTGACGACCCGGCCCGTCGTCATGGGAATTACCACCCCGTTGTGTTGTAATTACATAATTCATGCTTTTATATCAGTGTTAGAGTCTATCGGGGGAGTTAGGAGTGAATTGGATTGGAAATGAGGCATATAGCCTTTTTGGAGGAAACTTGAATAAGGAAATTCAACCTGGACTTGACTATTTAGTTAGAGAGCTCGGAATCAAATTCTGATGGTTCGGTTAGTTCCGGGAGGTGAATTGTGACTTAGGGGAGCGATCGGAATTGAATTTGGAGGCACGATGTAGAAATAGGCTTGAATTGGCTAAGGTTGCATTTTGGCGAAATCCGATCGATAGGTGAGATTTTGATCCGGGAATCGGAATGGAATTCCGACAGTTGTAGTAGCTCCGTTAGGTGATTTTGGATATGTCTGCAAAAGTTTCGGAAGTTTGAATGAAAACTTAGGCTTGAATTTGCTTGGATTCGACGTTTTCCGTGTTTGAGTGCGTGTTTTTATGATTGGAACAAGTTTGAATCGTGTTGTGGAGTATGTTGGTGGTTTTGGTTGGGGTCCCGGGGGCCTCGGGATGAATTCGGGGGTCCAAACAGACCATTTTTGGCCTAAGACAGCAGCTGAATTGCTGCTGTATCTACAGAGGAAATTCCTTCATCGCGTTCGCGATGAAGGGAACGCGTCCGCGAAGGGTATCAAAGTTGTTCATCGCGTTCGCGATGGGCTGGACGCGAACGCGTAGGTCCAGGACCGGAGGCATCGCATTCGCGGGAGGTTTGCACGCGTCCGTGTAGGGTCAGGCTTGGGAAGCATCGCGATCGCGTAGGAGTGAACGCGCTCGCGTAGGTGTGAAGGGTTGGTCATCGCGTTCGCGTGAGCGGAGACGCGGACGCGTAGAAGAAAATCCGGGCGGTTGAAATCTGTGCTTCGCGAACGAGTGACTGGGTGTCGCATTCGCGATGGGTGGACGGAGCAGAGCATCGCATTCGCGTGAGTCCTGTCGCGAACGCGTAGAAGAAAGGTCCCTGGCAGTGAAGTTAAAACTAGAACTGGACAGTCGCGGGTTTAATACCCAAAACCTCCATTTTTGAGTTCCAAGAGAAGAAATGGACGGGAGATTGCTGGGAAATCATCGGGGTTTCATTGGAGATTTGGCATCCGAGGAGATTGATTTGCGAGGCAAGCATAAGGCGGATTGAAGCTTCTACCGGTTCGAGGTGAGTGGTGGTAGTAAACAATGTACTGAGGGTTTGAAACCCCGTACTAGCACTTCACAGTGCTATGTTGAGATGAGACACACGTCTTGAGACGAGTGTGGTGACATTGTGATTGGGGACTTGGACTTGGTCCTTCCCGGCTAATAGAATACTTTGTTGTATGACTGCTAATGATATTATAACTGTACAATTGGGCTAATAGCCATGTTTGGGGCCTTGTGCCGATCTGTAGAGCATTAGGGAACCTATAGAGCTAGGTGACCCGTATACCGTGTTGGAAACATTCACTCAGCCGTAGCTCTAGTTGTATAGCATAATATGAGCCAGTACTAGATGTGTACATTGAGAGAGATTATCTAGGGTGGGATTCCCTGTTCTAGCTGAGTGGGCCTAAAAGGCCAAGTCTATACTTATTGAGATAGATAGGGTCAAGGACCCATTATGAGATGTTATATTAGGCCTAGAAGGCCAAGTCTATATTGACTGAGACAGGGTCCAGGACCCACTGTGATATATTATATTGGGCCTGAGAGGCCAAGTACATATTGACTGGGATAGGGTCGAGGACCCATTATGAGGTATTATAAATATATATACCTATATTGGATCGGGCTGCACGCCGCAGTAATATACATGTAATATACATGTGGGACGGACTGCGCGCCGCAGTATTATTGCGCTTGGGCTGTAGGAGCTCCTTCGGAGTCTGAGTCTGCACACATTCTCAGTGAGCACTGGTGTATATTATGGGATCGGGCTGCGCACCGCAGCAGTATAAATATATATACATATAAATGTTGGATCGGACTGCACGCCGCAGTAATACATGTGTGAATCGCGCTGCACGCCGCAGTATAATAGTGCTTGGGCCTAGGGAGCCCCTCCGAAGTCTGTATACACCCCCAGTGAGCGCCGTCGACGTTAAATAGAGCGGGCTGCGCGCCGCAGCGGTATATGTATTGGAGAGGGCTGCACGCCGCAGCATTATACTTAATCATATCCTACTATCTACTTAAATACTTATACATTATGGACATAAGTATGTGTCTTTATATGTTGAGATGGCCGTACACCGTAGGGGTACGAGTGAGCGTTGGTTCAGTGTGGAATCTTGTAGAGATAAACGTAGATTGGAGGTTAGAGTACCACTATAGTGATGACGTACCTGTGAGGGTTGCCTTAGAACTGCTAAGTGATAGCACGGGAGTTCTTACCTTCAGTTATTATTTATTATTGTTACTCACTGAGTTGAAATATACTCACCCCACTCCCCTGCACTTTCTGTGCAGATCCACAGGTGACCGAGAGCAGTTGAGACATTGTAGTCGCTGATCCTTGTCTACTTTTGCGGAGATTACGAGGTAGCTGCCGGCGTCCGCAGAGCTTATTTTCTCCTTCTTTATCATCTTGTAATTTCCTATTTGCCTAGACTTGGTTGTATTAGGATGCTATTCTGTAGAGGCTCAGTCTCGTGACACCACGATATGGTTGGGACCGTATTTTGTATGTTTTACATTTCGTTTATCACCTGATATGATCATTTACTGTTTAAGTTTAATTTGATTAATAACTGGCTGGGTTAAGGGATAATATGGTCGGGCTTGCCTAGCATTGTGTTGGGCGCCATCACGACCAGGGTTTGGGTCGTGACACCAGTGTACAATAATAACATGAAGAAAAATGCAAATAAAGTAATGCCATGTTGATTGCCATGCTTTTAGCTTGTATTTCCATCGTCATTATAGCATTTACCTCAAGTAAATCTTAAGAGAATGTACCTGAGAGAAGAAATAAAAGAGAGGTAAGAAGATCAGCAACAAGCAGTAGCAAGAACAGGGATCAGCAGCAGTGGCAACCAAGAAACCCTAGATTTAAGCCGAGAATACAGGACAATAATCAACCAAAACCTCAAACCAAGCTCTTAAAATCTCCAAACTCAAATCTTTTTAGCAAAAATTGATCAGAAACTACTTCAAGAATTAGATATTTAAGGGACTTCAGGAAGAAACTCAATGAAACAGTAACTGAAACCAACCGTTCGTATTTTATGGACCCTTTTTCTATTTCCAATTCTCAGAAAACTCTTCTAAGAAACTCCCATGTTTTTTCTTAAAAGTCACAGGCTCTCCCTATTCTCTAATGTCCTTCTATCCTTTAACTCTCTATGTTCTTTCCAGTAAGTGTATATGTGTTTTTCCTCTATTCTGCCGGTGTCCTGCCAGTCAGTCCATATCTCCCTGTGTGTGTCTGTTTTTATAGCTAAAAAGAAGCCAGGCAGCCCTTTAAACTAAGCTAAAAACACATCTCATTGCCTGGCACATGCTTATTTCAGCCTTTCAATCACTCCCCCCATGTATTTTCATTTTCCAGCTCTTAGGAGCATTCAAAAGAATTTAACAAACTAATTTCTGACCAAAATATTCCCTGACAGCTACTTAAAGTTGTATAAGTGTGGGTTCTACTAATTAAACAATTCTTAAAGGCAAAAAATCACTGGAATATACTGCTGTCCAGCAGTCTCAACAACTCATTCCATGTCATTGCACTCTAAGGCATAGTTTATGAACACTTAAATGGACTAACAGATATACCCAATTCACAACCTAATTTAAAATTAGCAGAATTCAAGGCTCAAACCCACAGGGGATCATAACAATTAAATGCTACCAAAACAAACAACTATGAACCATCAGTGAAGTTATATATAGTTGACAATTATAATTCAGCTACTATAAACCAATTTGTTTACAATTCAAACACAAATGATTCAATCTTCAAATTAACAGTGATTCAATAGGGAATTAATCAGTATCAAGAGAACCAATGTCTTACTGTTCTAACAAGCAGACCTACGAAAGCAAATCGACGTTATTCGATTAGTCGATTACAACATTTATAATCGATAACACACAATCGCAAAAACAGTGAATCAAGAACTCTCGGCCAATGCCGGGGAATACAAAGCTAATTGTTCGACGACGCTAATCGACGCGAACACGTATTCGACAACATTCGTGGTCAAACACACAACACAGAATTAGAATTGACCAAACAAATGGTCTTTGAGAAGAAAATGAAACGGGGACGGTCAACAGAAATTTAGAAGAATTCAACAAAATTAAACCAAGCAAATATACAAAACAAACAAATATCCAATTGGAATAAACATGAAAAGAAAATTACCTCAAAAAGAAATCGAAATCGAATAGAATTCGAACCACTTGACCTAGAACTTGAATCATTGAGTCGAACGGACCTTAATTGAGATGTTTTCAAGTGAAAACACATCAATTAAGGTCTATTAGACCTCAATTCAATGAAATCCGGCGACAAAAATTTCCATTCGGATTTTAGGGTTCAAAAACTTCGATTTTGGGGTTCAACAATTTCTGGCCAAATTCGAACAGAAATAACAATGGTTAGCATTTGAGGGAGGTGAGGTGAAGGTGTGGTATCAATTTGGGGTGGTTTGGCATGGGTTGAAGTTCAATTCGAATCTTTAATTGAAGATTCGAGAAGTTTGAAGGTGATTTGAAATGAATGGTTAATGGATTCGTGTTCAGGGTGGTCGGGTTGCTTAAGGGTGTTATTTTGGTGGTGTTTGGCGTCGGCGCCGCCGGCTTGAGGTGGTGGGAATGGAGGGCGGCGCTAGGGTTTTTTGTTGGAGAAGATGAGTGAAGGAGAGAGGGGACTTGGCTTGGGGGGGGGGGGATTTTGGGAATGGACGGGTTTAGGGGTATTGGGGTGTATTTTGGTGTATCAAAATAGGGGGTTTAATCTGGACCATTGGATTAAGTGATCCAACGGCTTAGATTAAATGGGGCCGACCGGGTATGGGCAGATAACGGGTATTGGGCGGGTTTTTCAGGAGGGTTCATTTGGGCTTGGTCCAGTTTCTTCTTTTCAAATGGCCCAATCCATTTAACTCTTTATCTTGATTTCTTTCTTTTTCTAATAAATAAAATTCTAAATATACTACAAAAATACAATTTAAAAAAATACTAATTAAGTTATACTAACAATTAACACACTCAATATAAATTTATGCATTTAAATGCTAAAAATGTAAAAGATGAATTATTTTTGTGATTTTTATATTATTTAAACAATGAACTTAATTACTCCAAATAAGGCTTAAATACAAATGCAACATTATTTTTGTATTTTATTTTATATTTTATTAGTTTAACAAATAAACACGCAAAGATGAATATCAAGAAAATCAAATAAAATTAAGAAAAATCAACTCACTGTTCTATTTTTGGATTTTGGGAGTAAATCTCATGCAGGGCAAAAACCACGTGCTCACGTGGATAAGTTTCTATTCTACCCCAGATGATGTAAAATGGGCAGATGGGAGAAAGAAGGACGGATGGGTCTTGCCACAGCCATTGCCACATTTTATGAAACCTTTGTCAAGCCAAAGTATAGTGAAGAGAAAGACAATGAGGATTTCATGGCTGAAGAAATTGAAGAAATATGTGGGGCAATGAGAAAAGTACTCTACGAAACCTACATGGTTCATCTAGGAGAGGGCACTAGCATAGCTGAGGTGTTATACATGGGACCAAGCACCAAGCTTCAAAATTGGAAGGCTACTCCATTTTCGATCATGTAGGAGTCCCGGTAGACCTATCCTACTACTTTTTCTCCATCCCAAATTATTCCAGGGTGTAATCGGATGTTTCAGTTAGTTTCATGTCTTTAAATTCCCAATGTAAACCATGCTATCTTCCAAAATTTCCAAGAAAAGATATCAATATTTCATCGTTCATTTTTCTCTTTATTTTTTTAATTTTCTTTATTTTTCTCTTTTGTTTCTTCTTTTCAGTTATAATAATGTGGCTTTAAATAACATGAAGTGCTTGCGGACTTCATGCCCAGATCCAAACACACTGTCTAATTGTGAAATAATGAACCAAGAATCGGAATATGATGAAGAAGAGGCTTTTAGGGAAATAAATCGAGAACTAGAACAATTTGAGAACAAACCTAAGCCAAATTTGAAGGACACTAAGTCAGTTAACGTGGGAACTTCTGGGAAAATTCGGGAAACCAAAATAAGCATTCACACAGATAAGAAAACTCGAGATGTAATAATCCAGCTCTTTTTTGAGTTTAAAGATGTGTTTTCTTGGTCGTATGACGACATGCCAAGGCTGAGTGTTGATCTAGTGGTGCATAAGTTTCCAACTTACCCCGATTGCCCTCCGGTCCATCAAAAACAAAGAAATTTTAAGACGGACATTAGTGATAAGATCAAAGAAGAAAACAAATAAAATCTGGGGTAATCCGAGTGGTTCGGTACACTAAATGGTTTGCTAATACAGTCCTAGTCTCGAAAAGAGATGGGAAAACCCGAGTGTGTATGGACTACAGAGATTAGAATAGGGCAAGTCCCAAAAACAATTTCCCTTTGCCCAACATCCATATCCTTGTTGAAAACTACGCCAAGCATGAGATACAGTCTTTTGTGGATTGCTACGTAGGATATCACCAGGTGTTGATAGATAAGGAAGACGCAGAGAAAATGGCCTTCACTATACCCTGGGGTACATACTATTACCGGGTTATGCCATTTGGTCTGAAGAATGCTGGAGCGACCATATGAGGGCCATGACTTCCATCTTCCATGATATGATGCATCAGGAGATAGAAGTGTATGTGGACGACATAATCATCAATTACTCAACTCAGGATAACCACTTTAGAGATTTGAGAAAGTTCTTCGAGTAATTATGCAAGTATGATCTGAAGCTAAACCCAGCAAAATGTGCATTTAATGTTCCGTTGGGCAATCTTCTAGGCTTCATAGTCAGCAGGAAAGGTATCAAGTTAGACCCAACAAAGATAAAGTCGATCCGGGATTTGCCTCCTCCAAGAACTAAGAAGGATGTGATGAGTTTGTTGGGCATATTAAACTATATCAGCCAATTCATTGCTCAAATGACTTCCATATGTGAGCCCATATTCATGTTGTTGAAGAAACATGCAGTAGTCAAGTGGATAGATGTATGTCAAGAAGCCTTCGACAAGATCAAAGAATATCTGTCAAATATTCCAGCCTTGGTCCCACTAGAACCAGGGAGACCCATTTTCTTGTATCTAACGGTATTGGAAAATTCTTTTTGTTGTGTCCTCGGGAAACACGATGTAACTGGGAAGAAAGAACAGGCGATCTACTACTTGAGTAAGAAGTTCACCAGTTATAAAGCAAAAATATACTCTCTTGGAAAGAACCTATTGTGCCTTGACTTGGATTGCTCAGAAGCTAAGACATTATCTGCAAGCCTACACCACCTAACTCATAACCAGATTGGATCCTTTGAAGTACATATTCCAGAAACCAATGCCCACAGGGAGGTTAGAAAAATGGCATATTCTACTCACTTAGTTTGACATAGTTTACATCACTCGCACGGCGATGAAAGGCTTTGGCAGATTATATGGATGAAAACCTAGTTGATGAGGAATACTAACCGTTGACCACTTACTTCCCAGATGAAGAGATAAATTCAATAGAAGCCATATCTAAAGACACTCATGCTTGGAAAATGTTCTTTGATGGAGAGGTAAATGCCAGCAGTGTGGGAATTGGAGTAATCTTAATCTCGCCTACTGTTCAACACTACCCAGCTACAGCCATGCTTCGGTTCTTCTACACGAACAATACTGCTAAGTATGAAGCCTGCATCATGGGCATGAACATGGCAATTGACCAAGATGTCGAAGAGTTATTAATCATGGAGGATTTAGATCTGATTATCCGACAAGCCCAAGGAGAGTGGGAGACCCAAGATGTTAAGATTATTCTCTATCGGCAACATATGGAAGATCTCAGCAAGCGGTTCAAGTCAATAGAATTTAGGTACATCCCTCGATGTCACAATGAATTAGTTGATGCACTTGCCACTCTGGCTTCGATGCTGCCTTACCCAGGTATGCCCATATTGATCCTTTAGAGATCCAAATCAAGGAAAGGCATGGTTAATGTAATACAGTTGAGGCGGAACCAACCATCCAGCCATGGTATCACGACATTAATAGGTTTTTGAAAACACAAGAATACCCTAAAAAGCTACTGGAGATCAAAAGAGGGCCATCAGACGGCGCACGAGTGGTTTCTTCTTGAGTGGTGATGTCTTGTATAAGAGGACCTTGGACCTCAACTTGCTGAGATGTGTTAACGTCGAGGAAGTTGGAATAATCATGCATGAGGTACATGCAGAATTGTGCAGACCTCATATGAACGGGTATGTTTTGGCAAATAAAATTACTCGGGTAGGATATTATTGGATAACTATGGAGAAGGACTGCTTTAGCTTCGTCCAAAACTGCCATTAGTGGCAGGTGCACGGTGATTTAATTCATGAACCTCCAACAGAATTGCATCCTATGTCAGCACCTTGGCCATTTGTTGCTTGGGTCATCGACGTCATTGGACCATTCGAGCCAAAAGCTTTAAACGGACATAGATTCATATTGGTAGCTATTGACTACTTTACGAAGTGGGTTGAAGCCATCACTCTTAAGTCAGTCACCAAGAAAGCTGTGATGGATTTTGTACACTCTAATCTTATTTACCGCTTCGGCATTTCTGTAACTATTATCACAAACAATGCTGCCAACCTGAATAGTCGTTTGATGGAGGAAGTATGCGAACAATTCAAAATAACACATAGAAATTCCACTCCCTATCAGCCCAAAGCCAATGGTGTCGTCGAAGCAGCAAACAAGAACATCAAGAAGATTCTGAGAAAGTTGATTCAAAGCTCTAGACAATGGCATGAAAGCTTCCTTTTGCATTACTTGGATATCGCACCATGGTACGCACATTGGTAGGAGAAACCACATACCTGTTGGTCTATGGAACTGAGGCTGTTATACCTGCAGAGGTAGAAATCCCTTCACTCAGGAAAATCGTTGAAGCAGAAACTGAGGATAGTGAGTGGGTCAAGACTCGGCTGGAACAGTTGTCCTTAATTGATGAAAAATGAATGGCCATGTTTTGTAACGAGCAGTTTTACCAACAAGGAATTGCTCGTGCTTATAACAAGAAAGTGCATCCCAGGAATTTTGAATTGGGGAAACTCGTGTTAAGACGCATTCTCCCTCATCACCAGGAAGCAAAAGAAAAATTTGCTCCTAATTGGAAGGGTCCATACATCATCCAAAGGTTATTGCCGAGAGGATCACTGTATTTGGGTGACATCGAAAAGGAAATGATCCCGAAATAGCTGTGAATGCAGATGTAGTAAAAAGTTACTATGTCTAGGCTCTCTATGGTAATGGCTTTTGTGCAATTCAGATGATGAAGGCTTTTCTTCTAGCTATTCAAACACTATCAACCCTTCGCAAACCCATTTGAGCAGGTTACTATTCCTTGACTATCCTTTTTGGAACACGGAAGTATTATCACAAAAAATATATATATGATGAAAAGGAAAACAAAAAGAAAAGAAAAACAAAAAACCAAAAAAACAAAATATTTTGTGTAAACGACTTCTGACTTGATTCCAAAAAGATACGTAGGTAGCCTCTCTTTGGTGTTTAGTCACACCAAAACAAAAATCCCAATTCACTCAAAAGTTGAAACCGTGGCAGATGATATAATGGTTTGGCCATGAGTCCACCAAAATGGTTCCAAAGTTGTACTTCCATCCAAAATTCCTTTTACCCAAAACCTTTTCCAAGTCCTTCTAATTAATTGGCAAAGGCGTGGCAATTGAAAAACAACATTGTTGCAATCTGATATAGTCCAAATTGAGAGAAATAAAATGAGAGAGTCTTATCGGTGAAAACCTTCAGGCATCATAAGGCGACGGTGAGCAGGGAATTTGAAAATGAGAGAGTCCATTTGGTGAAAACTCATAAAGAGCACTATCGGGAGACGGTGAGAAGAGAAACAAAAGTGGTCGTTGGCAAAAACCCGCAAAGAGCGTCGTTCGCCAAAAAGAAGACACCTCTCACCATTGAAAAAGTCCTGCCATGGTTCCCTGGTTTTGAAATACGAGTTAATGAGCTTACAAGAAGTTGGTAATGTTTGTGTGGGTCGGGCATCCTAAGCATGTCATGTCCATTTGAAGCCTGCATGTATCCGCAGATAAGTCCTTCTCTTCCCCCAGAAGGGGACGCTTCTATTTAAATTCATCATCTTTCTTTTTGTTTAACTTTTCCTTGAATCCCTTTCGGCCTAACTCTACTTCTGAAACTATTACAAATAAAAGGTGGCAGGACTAGTTTTTACAGGGCTCTGCCTAATGAAAACTAAAAGAAACTACCCAGCCTCAGCGGGTGCGTCAAGCCAATCCCGACTGGCCATGATACTTGATACTTTCAAAGCACAGACATTGGAAAGGAAAGAAAGTAAAACACAAAGGTCCTTATAGCATAATAAAGTGAAAAGACCATAGCCCACATGGGCGAGTCATCATGAAATCCTAAAATTTGAGTCCTTTCGGTTTGAAAAGAGATTCACCCTCAAAACA
Organism: Nicotiana noctiflora; assembly: GCA_032618575.1. NCBI lineage: Eukaryota > Viridiplantae > Streptophyta > Magnoliopsida > Solanales > Solanaceae > Nicotiana > Nicotiana noctiflora. Next base: position 290,255 of record JASVEL010007519.1, read on the forward strand.
AGCGAGCAGCAAAATTCTCAACGAAAACTAGGCCGGGATCAAGCAATTGAGATGATCAAGGCCAAAAAACCAACCATCATTTCAAACTAACAAATTATTCTTTGTTTGAAAGTTAAAACAGGTGTAATTCAAAGCAACCATGCAAGAAGCAGGTGCAACCCAAAAGGGAAAAGAAATGCGCAAGCGCTGAAATAGCTTTGCAGCAGGGAACCGACCAAAAAGGGAAGTTTCCCCAAAATGCTTTCAAGCGTTTTATTAAATAAAAAGAAAAAAAAGAAAAAAGAAGAAGTAAGAAAGAAGAAGAAGTAGTGAAAATGAAAAATCCCAAAAATATGAAAAAATCATGGTAGCATAGAGCCTCATTCCCTAGATATCCCGACATAATTTGTGGACCTCATTGGCATAACCCAAGAACCTTTTTTTTATCCCGACATAACCTGTGGACCTCCCTGGTATAACCTAAGGACCATTTTTTTTTCTCTCGGTATAATCCGTGGACCTCCTTGGCATAACCCAAGGACCTTTTTCTTTTATCCTATAACCCATGGACCTCCCTGGCATAACCCAAGGACCTTTTTTCTTTTATCCCAGCAAAACCCATGGTTCTCCCTGGCATAACCCAACGACCTTTTTTCTCTTATCCCGGCGTAACCCGTGGACCTCCTTGGCATAATCCAAGGACCTTAGTTTTATCCCGGCATAATCCGTGGACTTTCTTGACATAACCCAAGGACCTTTTTCTCTTATCTCGACATAACCCAAGGACCTTTTTTCTTTTATACCCATGGACCTCCCTCGCATAACCTAAGGACCTTTTTCTTTTATCCCGACATAACCTGTGGACCTCCATATCATAACCCAAGGACCTTTTTCTTTTATCCCGGCATAACCCGTGAACTTCCCTAGCATAAACCAAGGACCTATTTCTCTTATCCCGGCATAACCTGTGGACCTCCCTAGCATAACCCATGGACCCTTTTATATTGTCCCAGCAAAATTTGTCGACCTCCCCGTCATAACCCGAGGACCTTTTTCTTTTCTGACATAACCCGACCATTTTCCAGCATAACCAAGCTTCATTCTCAAAGATATACAATCCTGATTTGATCCTTAGATATGTGTCATAACTAACTCACAAAAGTTTTCCAGTGAAAACTGGGGCAGAATAATTTCATTCGTTTGTTTGTTTTGGTTTCTTAAGTAGGTTTGACCTTGAGGCACAGGGTACGAGATGACCGGGAATGAGTCTCAATCCAGAATAAAGAAAATAAGAAAATAAAAAGAAAGTAATTCAAAATGTTGAAGCAAACAAAGGTGTGGATTGCTAAGAATGTGATTAAAGTCACAAGTTCCGCCTGTTCCATTTTCACACGATGCTGAAGAAAGAAACAACACCTACAACTTACGAGCATCAAGATTCAAATCGTAGTCCACAGCAAAATCAGCTAAGACTCTAGATCAAGCTTCAAGAGATTTATAGATAGGAATCGTGTAACTCATAGTTGATAGGCATAGCTAGCTTAGCTTTGATTTTCCTTTTGGTTTAATAAAAAGGTCAGCAAGTAGTAGCAGTAACAACAATAGTAAAATCACAGCTCCTGGTAGTCCCAGCTACCAAACATTCCAGAACTATATTGACCTAATTTTTTTCAGCCAAGGATATGTAGGCAACCTCTGAAGCAGGGTCCGGTCAGACAGTTTTCACAAATGCTTCTCATGGAATGTCAAGAAGGCAAAAATCTCTCATAATTGCTCATTTATGTTTTCTCGAAAACTCTTCGTGTCTCTAGACAAAGAGGGGCAGTTATGAGCATGTGATTTTTGCCTCGCTTAAATATTCCTATAGAATTCTTAAATTAGGATTTGTCTTTATTATTTGATTTTTAGGATTTAATTACATGATTTTGTGTTTGTTTGCATTTTTGTTTATTGTTTAGTGATATAATTCATAAAAAATACAAAATAGCATGCTTGCATTTAGGACCCATGTTAATATTTTTATTAGTCAATTAATATTACAAAAATGAAATAAAATAACAAAAATATCCATTTTTACATCTTTTTTATCTTTAATAACAATTTTTGCTTAGTTTTCTTATAAAATTAGGATTTAATTAATTTTAACAAGTTAATTATTTTAGTTGAAGAATTACATTAGGTTCTTATTTTTAATTTTGTATTAAATGAAAAAAATAAAAGAATTGACGTAAATAAAAAGAAGAAAAAAATTAATAAAAGGGAAGGAAATTAAAAAAAACAAAAGGCTGGCTTAAAGTGTTGAGACTAGGCTAATGTAAAAATAAATTGGCCTAGCAAGATTTATTCATAAATCTAGCTCAAATAAATTCTTCTCCACCGTCTCAACCCAGGCCCAATCCCACAGATAACCCAGTCCAGTCCGTCTCCCAAAAATGACGTCGTTTTAGGATTGATCATCCTTACCGTCTAGGTTTTCCAATCTAACGGTCAGGAACTAATAGATTGATAATATATATATGTCCTAATAAGCCCCTACCCCCCCCCCCCTTCTGTAAGGCCCCGTAAAATTTTAGTGCTTGAAACCTAGTAGCCATGGTGTCATGGTCCGCATAAGGTGTTAGGAATGCGTAAAGCTTGCCGCGGTTCGGACCTTTGGTAGCGATTTATGTTTCAAAAATTGAAAGAATAAATTTTTCAGAAAATGTCGATTCTGTGGTCAAGAATGCGATTGCAGATTTCCTATACGGACCGCATTCCTACCGCAGAGTTTAACAGAATGTTTCCAAAAATTGTGTTAAAAATACGATTCAATATGTGATCACATAATGGAAATGCGGACCGCGGATACACCGCATAATTTCTTGAGAATTCTTTAGTGTCAAATCTGCGGTGCAATCTGCGACTACAGAACACGAATGCGGACCGCATTCTGATCGCATATCGTAAGAGAACATATGCATTTTAGGGGCAATTCTGCGGTCCATTGTGCGGACCGCATATTGATTATACGATCGCAAATGCGACCACGGAATTGACTCGGCCCAGATTTTTATAAAATTTTGACCCGACCCTTTTTTTAATAAAACACCTCCAACCTTTATTTTTCTTATATTTTCTTATCAAAACTAGAGAGAGGAAAGAGGGGTTCTAGAGAGGAAATCTAATTATCTTCAAAGATTGTTCCAATCGTTTGGTTCGGAAGATCCTAGGGCAAAAGTCATCTTCCTCAAATCCCTAAGAGGTAAAAATCCTAGTCATTTTCCTCTAATTTTTCAGTTTTCAAAGGTAAAGAAAGAATTGCATACAATAGCGTCTGGAAATAGAATGTGATACTCATGCATGCTATTGAACTTGAATTTTAGTAAAAAGAAGGGGGTGGAGTAAGAGTTTGCAAAAAATGGAAGTTGGCAACTTAGGATAACGTGAGTGAGCTTAAGTTAGAGATTGAAGGAAGTAAAATCGACTCCAGGTATGTATGGCTAACTTTGATTCTTGTGAAATCGCCCTTATGTGTGCAATTCGTTTGGTATGTGTTAATTTGAGGGACTCTATGTAATTCTTGATTTTGTTGTTAGGTATTCCATTGATATTGAACTTATGTCTGGTGTGGTACGGAATACGAACCGAAAGATAAAAAGACAATTGAAATTGGTGAAGAAATGAAACACTTGAATTGTGGTAAATTGTTGAACATAATGGTATGGGTACTCTCGAATATGGAAACATTGTAACTTGGTTGTGATACCAGTTTGAAAGGTATTTGGGAGCATGAACCAATTTGTAAATTGCTTATTTGCACTTGTTGTGATCTTGTGTAGTGCCTTGTTTGCTGTTTGTGATTATTGTGATTGAAACTGTATGGTGGGATCAGGTTGCGCACCGCAACACGAAGTAATAAGGTGTGGGTTGGGCTGATTAGGGTGGCCGAGGTAATAAGGATGGAAAGCGATCGAAATCGCTATTGAAATTGATATGAAATCAATGATGTGAAATTATGAAAGGAGACAGCAGGAGAGTTTGCAACCTGTGGGGCACTGATTGCCCTTTTGTTTGACTTGATTGTATTTTCAGTGATTGTTTGGTTGTTGCTTTCTTTGTTGCTCTTTAATTGTGCTTTGGGCTGAGAACTACTCGAAACGAAGTAAATATGGGAACATGATTGGCTGGCTTATCATCTCTTGGTGTAATCATTTGTTGTCTTATCATCGTGATTTACTTATTTAATGGCTTGAGTTTACTTAGGACAAAGCTCGTCCATACATACCAGTACAATTCCAGTGTACTGACGTCCCTTTTTCTGGGGACGCTACATTCGCGTTATGATTGTAGGTGGATTAGTAGCAGGTACTTCAGCTCATCGGCAGTTTAGACTTTATTTTGATTTTGTGTAAGGTATATCCGGATCCTTGTTACCGACAAGTATTGTATCATCCTTTGTATCTTAGAGGCTCCGTAGACATGCAAACTGTGGGATTTCAACCTTATGTATATATTATGTTGGGCGTTGTAAATTGTAAACTTGTTAGTAAATTACTCGTGTCGTTATGTTTGTACAATGTTAATTCAGTTATAATTGGTAAGATCTTTGGCTTATGAGTAATAAACAACACAGGGGTAACGCGTGGGATAGAAAGGTACCCAAGTCCGCTTGACTGGGGCTACCCGGTCAGGTGCCGGTCATGTCCCTCGATTTGGGGGGTGACAAACATGGTATCAGAGCCTAAGGTTTTAAAGTGTCCTAGGATGTCTTGGAGCCGTGTCTAGTAGTGCCCTTCTTATCGGTGTCTTGTCGACCACATCTATAAGTTGGGGGCTGTACGGACATTTAGGAATTTACCCATTTCTTTGTTATTCTATATCATGCGGTAAAGTGCATAGTGGAAGTATTTGTGTCTAATTCGCGCCTTGTTCCAAAATTTTTAGAATATGACGCCTAAGAAGAAGGCTAGACTCGGCATTGGGGCGGATGCCAGCCCAAGTGTGGCTGCAAATCATGTACCCGATATCGTGGGCGAGAATGACCCACCAGTCCTGAATTTTCCTGGACCGTCTATTCCAAACCCAAGTGTCCCTGTTTCGGCTGCGGTAGAGGGTACCACCATCCCTCCTACCAGTGTTCCTAACTCTGATATGGTTCTAGCTTCTGGTTCCGGTATCTCTAACGAGGATCTTAGAGGAGCCATTCACATGTTGACACAGTTAGTGGCCGCCCAGGCCCAGAGATCCCATGATGCCCTTGTGTCCTCCAGCAGACAAGGAGGTTCCTCCGGTTCTAGAGTCCACCAGTTCCAGCGGTTGGCCCCTCCAGAATTCTCAGGCACAGACCTAGAGGCCGATCCAAGGGATTTTCTTGATGAAATACATAAGACCCTCAGAGTGATGAAGGCTACAGATATAGAGGGGGTAGAGTTGGCTTCATATAGGCTAAAGGGAGCGGTGCGTTCATGGTTTGAGATGTGGGAGGATTCCCCTAAGGAGGGGAGCCCTCCGGCCAGATGGGATGAGTTCGTAGATGCTTTCATGGACCACTTCTTGCCTGCTGAGACAGTGGCAGCCCGTGCCACTGAGTTTGAGGTCCTCAAATAGGGTAGTATGAGCATTTAGGAGTACCACATGGAATTCCTGAGACTGTACAAGTATTCTCCTTAGCTAGTGTCGACCATGGATGCCCAGGTTCGATAGTTTGTTCAGAGCCTTAGCCCTTTGGTAGTGAATGAGGCCGCCACAGCATCTTTTCACTCGAACATGAGCTATGGGAGGATTGTGGGGTTTGCTCAGGCCACAAAGGCTAGGAAATTAAAGATTCGTGCGGAAAGAGAGAGTAGCAGCAGGGCCCGTTCAATAGGTCATTCAGGGAGATCACTTCTAAAGAGAGGGTCATCAGGGCCATCCTGGTCATACGCCCAGTCCTCGGCAAGTGCACCACCATCTGTGCACAGTCATCAATTGGGTAATCATTCGAGACCAGGTTCAGACGGCAAAAGGTCTCGCCAGTCTGGTCATCCTGGAGTGAGGTCCCAGCAGTAGCGGAGACCTACATGCCCAAAGTGTGGGAGATTTCATATAGAGACCTGCTACCTCGATATCCCGATATGCTTCAGGTGCGGAGTGAGAGGTCACATTCAGCGAGACTACCATGCACCCAGTCATGGTATGGGTAGGGGATTTGCTTAGTCGTCTGGTTCCTTGGCTGCTATATCATCAACGCATCCTCCAGCTTTAGCAGGGCGTGGTGAAGTTAGGGGTGGAGCTCATGGTAGGGGTGGACCTTGCCGATTCTATGTGTTGAGTGGCTGCTAGAGTGCTAAGGCTTCTCCAGATGTTATTATAGGTATCTTGTCTGTTCAGACAATTGATTGCTATGCTCTCATTCATCAGGGGTCTTCCTTGTCTTATGCCACCCCGTTCATTGCTTCAAGTTTTGGGATAGAACCCAAACAGCTTCATGAGCCGTTCTCTGTATCGACTCCGGTTGGTGATTCTATTACAACCTCACGAGTCTATAGGAATTGTATTGTTACGGTGAGTGGTCGTGTTACCACAGCCGATCTTATTGAGCTTGGGATGGTAAATTTTGATGTAATTATGGGGATAGATTGGCTTTATTCGTGCTTTGCCAAGCTTTACTGTAGGACGAGAGTCATGAGGCTCGAGTTCCCTAATGAGCCAGTTATTGAATGGAGAGGAAATGGTGTAGTGCCAAGGGGTAGGTTGATTTCCTACCTTAAGGCTTTGAAGATGATTAAGAAGGGGTGTATCTATCACTTGGTCCGGGTAATGGACACCACCTCAGATGTGTCTGCCCTCGAGTCAGTGCCGGTTGTGAATGAGTTTCTTGAAGTGTTTCCTAATGAGCTTCCAGGGATCCCGCTAAATAGAGAGATCGATTTCGGGATTGATGTACTGCCAGATACTCAACCAATATCCATTCCACCATACAGAATGGCGCCAGCAAAGTTAAGGGAACTAAAGGAGCAGCTGAGGGGTTTATTAGAGAAAGGGTTCATACGACCGAGTGTGTCGTCGTGGGGTGCTCCGGTAATTTTTGTCAGAAAGAAGGATGGGTCACTTCGAATGTGCGTTGATTATCAGCAGCTCAACAAAGTCACCATCAAGAATAAATATCCTTTGCTTCAGGTGGATGATTTGTTTGACCAATTGCAATTAGCAAAGTTTTTCTCTAAAATTGATCTACGGTCCGGGTACCACCAGTTGAAAATCAGAGAGCAGGATATTCCTAAGACCGCCTTCAGAACTCGTTATGGTCACTTTGAGTTTTTGGTCATGTCTTTTGGGCTAACCAATGCCCCAACAGCTTTCATGGACCTTATGAATCGGGTTTTCAAGCAATTCCTAGATTCCTTTGTGATTGTATTCATTGATGACATCCTCATTTACTCTCGGAGCAGGGAGGATCATGCCATTCACCTCAAAGCAGCATTGCAGACCCTTCATCAGCACCAATTGTACGCCAAGTTCTCAAAATGTGAGTTTTGGTTGGAGTCTGTAGCCTTTCTAGGACATGTTATTTCCAGTGAAGGGATTCAAGTGGATCCTCAGAAGATTGCAGCAGTGAAAGATTGGCCTAGAACCACGACCCCGATAGAGATTCGCAGTTTTTTAGGTCTGGCAGGGTGCTATCAAAGGTTTGTGGAGGGATTCTCAACCCTCGCCTCCCCATTTACTAAATTGACGTAGAAGGTTGTTAAGTTCTAGTGGTAAGACGCATGTGAGAAAAGTTTCCAGGAATTGAAGTCAAGGTTGACCTCGGTACCAATATTGGCCTTGCCAAAAGGCATAGAGGGGTTTGTGGTTTATTCTGATGCCTCCAAGGTCGATTTGGGGTGTGTATTGATGCAGCGCGGAAAGGTCATAGCTTATACTTCCAGGCAACTCAAGAATCATGAGAAGAATTATCTGACGCATGATTTAGAGCTTGCAGCAGTTGTTTTTACTTTGAAAATATGGCGGCACTATATTTATGGAGTTCATGTAGATGTGTTTTCAGACCACAAGAGCCTCCAGTATTTTTTCAAACAGAATGAGTTGAATCTAAGGCAGCGGCGGTGGTTAGAATTGCTTAAAGACTATGATATGAACATATTGTACTATCCAGGGAAGGCAAAAATGGTGGCCGACGCTCTTAGCCAAAAATCCATAGGTAGTTTGGCTCATTTGGGTGTGGATCAGAGACCCCTGGCTCGGGAGGTTTACCAATTGGCCAGTTTGGGGGTTCGCATCTCGACGACAGATGAGGGGAATGTTATGGTGCATAATGGAGCAGAATCATCATTGGTTGCACAAATCAAGGAAAATCAATTTGTGGATCCAACATTGGTTCGGATGAAGGAAGTAGTTGTGAATAACAAGACTTCAGCATTTGTACTTAGTAGAGAGGATGGAGTATTGCGGTGTCAAGGTAGGCTATGTGTCCCGGACGTGGACGAGCTTCGGGAGAGAGTAATGGCAGAGGCTCATATTTCTAGGTATTCCGTGCACCAAAGTTCTACAAAAATGTATCATGATCTCAAGGAGTTTTATTGGTGGAACGGTATGAAAGGGGATGTAGCGAGCTTTGTATTTAAATGCCCGAACTGTCAGCAGGTGAAGGCCGAGCATCAACGGCCCAGTGGATTAACTCAGCTTATAGAAATACCAAGGTGGAAATGGGAGATGATCAATATGGATTTCGTGGTGAGGTTACCTTGCAATCAGTGTAAGTTTGACTCAATATGGGTGATAGTGGATCGACTCACCAAATCAGCTCACTTCCTGCCAGTCAAGTCCACCGATACTGCGGCGCAATATGCCAAGTTGTATATCAAGGAGATAGTAAGGCTTCATGGCACTCCACTTTCTATTATCTCGGATCGTGGGGCTCAGTTCACAGCTAATTTTTGGAAGAAGTTTCAGCAAGGTTTGGGAACTCAGGTGAGTCTCAGCACAGCCTTCCATCTGCAGATCGACGCTCAGGCTGAGTGAACTATTCAGACGCATGAAGATATGTTGCGGGCTTGTGTTTTTTATTTCAAAGGTAATTGGGATGAACACTTACCCCTGATAGAATTTGCTTATAATAACAGCTTTCATGCTAGCATTCAGATGGCCACCTTTGAGGCATTGTATGGGAGAAGGTGTAGGTCGCCAATTGGATGGTTTGAGGTAGGTGAAGCGGAATTGCTAGGGCCAGATCTGGTGTACCAAGCTATAGAAGAAGTTAAGGTTATTCAGGAGAGGATGAAAACTTCACAGAGTCGCCAAAAATCCTATGCAGACGTTCACCGAAGATATTTGGAGTATCAAGTCGATGATTGGGTGTTCTTGAGGGTATCTCCTATGAAGGGAGTCATGTGAATCGGAAAGAAAGGGAAATTGAGTCCTAGGTAAGTTGGGCCATATCGGATCGTTCAAAGTATTGGGCAAGTTGCTTATAGGCTGGAGTTGCCTCCTGAGATATCATCAGTGCACCCGGTGTTCCATGTGTCCGTGTTGAAGAAAGTGATTGGAGATCCACCCACAATCATGCCGGTCGAGCCTATTGAGGTTAATGAAGATTTGTCATATGAAGAAGTGTCGGTTTCCATCCTTGATAGGCAAGTTCGTAAGTTGAGAAACAAGGAAGTTGCCTCTGTCAATGTATTGTGGCGAAGTCAACAAGTTGAGGAGGCCACATGGGAAGCAGAAAATGAGATTAAGGAAAAGTATCCCCATTTGTTTGATCAAGCTTAAAAGAAATTAGGCAACCCTTCTACCTTTTTGAAACAACTATCATCTTGTCTAAATTTCTTACTTCTTAGTGTGTTGAAGTTTCATTCATTTTTGCAAAACGTTATATGTGTTGTTACCTTGGGTCACTTGAACCTTCGTAGATAAATGAAAGCCTTATAAAGACTCATGTGCTAAATAAACAACTAATCAGTAAGTGTAAACTGGTAATTGTTTCTTTATGTGTATATGGTATATTGAGATGGTTAAATAAGGTAAGGGCTCATTGAAGTTACTAGTTTATGTGCAACTCCAACAATGTGATAGAATATGTGCAATCGTTAAGGTAAGGGAGTGTGCGCAAGCTGTGGAAATTGTTATAAATGTGTGTTGTTGTTTGGTAATGTGTTGCGGGGGCTCTCTAACAGGTGGATATATCCATAATACAAAGGAAACTCTGGCAAAAGTTTTCTAAAATATAGGAGTTAGTGAAAATTTTGACAGTTTGCATATCATGTCTTTCAAAACCAACTGATTTTCAAAATCCTCATTCGAGGACGAATGATTTTTAAGGGGGGGAGGATGTAAGGCCCCATAAAATTTTAGTGCTTGAAACCTAGTAGACGTGGTGTCATGGTCCGCATAAGGTGTTAGGAATGCGTAAAGCTTGCCGCGGTTTGGACCCGTGGTAGCGATTTATGTTTCAAAAATTGAAAGAATAAATTTTCCATAAAATGTCGATTCTGCTGTCAGGAATGCGATCGCAGATCTGCTATGCGGACCGCATTCCTACCGCAGAGTTTAATAGAATGTTTCCAATAATTGTGTTGAAAATGCGGTCCAATATGCGATCGTAAAATGGAAATGCGGACCGCGGATCCACTGCATAATTTCTTGAGAATTTTTGAGTGTCAAATCTGCGGTGCAATCTGAGGCCGCAGAACACGAATTCGGACCGCATTCTGATCGCATATCATAACAGAACATGTGCATATTTAGGGGCAATTCTGCGTTCTATTATGCGGACCGCATGTTGATTCTGCGATCGCAGATGCGACCGCAGAATTGACTCAGCCCGGATTTTTAAAAAATCTTAACTCGACCCCTTCTTTAATAGAACACCTCCAACCTTCGTTTTTCTTATATTTTCTTAGCAAAACTAGAGAGATGAAAGAGGGGTCCTAGAGAGAGAAATCGAATTATCTTCAAATATTATTCCAATCGTTTGGTCCGGAAGATACTAGGGCAAAAGTCATCTTCCCCAAATCCCTAAGAGGTAAAAACCCTAGTCATTTTCCTCTAATTTTTCAGTTTTCAGGGGTGAAGAAAGAATTGCATACAATAACTTTTGGAAATAGAATATGATACTCATGCATGTTATTAAACTTGAATTTTAGTAAAATAAAGTAGGTAGGAGTAAGAGTTGGCAAAAAATGGAAGTTGGCAACTTAGGATAACTTGGGTGAGCTTAAGTAAGACATTTAAGGAAGTAAAATCGACTCCAGGTATGTGTGGCTAACTTTGATTCTTGTGAAATCGCCCTTATGTGTGCAATTTGTTTGGTATGTGTTAATTTGAGGGACTATGTTTAATTCTTGATTTTGTTGTTGAGTATTCCATTGATATTGAACTATGTGTGGTGTGGTATGGAATATAAACCGAAAGATAAAAAGGGAATTTAAATTGGTGAAGAAATGAAACACTTGAATTGTGGTAAATTGTTGAACATAATGGTATGGGTACTCTCGAATATGGAAACATTGTAACTTGGTTGTCATACCGGTTTGAAAGGTATATCATGAACCAATTTGTAAATTGCTTATTTGCACTTGTTGTGATATTATGTAGTGCATTGTTTTCTGTTTGTGATTGTTGTGATTGAAACTGTACGGTGGGATCGGGTTGCGCACCGCAACACAAAGTAATAAGGTGTGGGTTGGAGTGATAAGGGTGGCCTAGGTAATAAGGATGGAAAGCGGTCGAAATCACTATTGAAATTGATATGAAATCAATGATGTGAAATTGTGAAAGGAGACAACAGGAGAGTTTGCAACCTGTAGGGCACCGATTGCCCCTTTGTTTGACTTGATTGTATTTTCCGTGATTGTTTGGTTGTTGCCTTCTTTGTTGATCTTCCATTGTGCTTTGGTCTGAGAACTACTCGAAACAAAGTAAATGTGGGAACATGATTGGCTTGGCTTATCATCTCTTGGTGTAATCATTTGTTGATTATCATCGTGACTTGTTTAATGGCTTGAGTTTACTTGGGACAAAGCTCGTCCATACATACCAGTACAATTCCAGTGTACTGACGTCCCTTTTGCCGAGGACGCTACATTTGTGTTATGATTGAAGGTGGATCAGTAGCAGGTACTTCTGCTCATCGGCAGTAGCATCCTTCATCTTCCACTACCCGTTTTGGTGAGCCCCTTTCCTTCTCGGGGCCCTATGTGGCTTATGCCACTTCTGTTTAGACTTTATTTTGATTTTGTGTAAGTTATAGCCGGAGCCTTATTACTGGCAAGTATTGTATCATCCGTTGTATCCTAGAGGCTTCGTAGACATGTAAACTATGGAATTTCAGCCTTATGTATATATTATGTCGGGCGTTGTAAATTATAAGCTTGTTAATAAATTAATCATGTGGTTATGTTTGTACAATGTGAATTCAGTTATAATTGGTAAGATCTTTGGCTTATGAGTAATAAACAACACAGGGGTAACGCGTGGGATAGAAAGGCACCCAGGTCCGCTTGACTGGGCTAGCCGATCAGGCGCCGGTCATGTCCCTCGATTTGGGGCATGACACCTTCACCATCTCCTATTCTATCCTTTGTAATGTCGGTGTAACACCACTGCCTCTCCACCATCTACCACATTCCGCGGCCGGCCGAAAATCGCCTCCGCCAGCGACGATTCTCCAAACGACCCCAAATTCACACCGCACCTTCCTCTTCATCTCCCAAGTCCATATGTAGCCTAAGTTTCTTTCAAATCCCAGCCGAGCTTTTCAAATCTCGAATCAAAGATCCTAGCCAAAACCCTAAATCCTCCAAATCCAACCAAAATCACAACCCATGGCCTCCTCGACCTCCTATTTCTAAATCCCAAACTAAAACCATTCAAATCCAGGTTGAACCCTTCAAATTATAGATCTAGGGTTTCATTCAAGACGGGTCAAATTTTTTATGGTTCACCAGTGTTTGATTTGAGTTCCAAATAAGGTTATGTGCGTGTTCTAGGCAAGAACAAGCATATAACATTATTTGGGGATTCGACTCAGGGTCAGTCGATTAGGAAGCCAAAAATTAGTAAGTCTTTCTTTCTTTGTTTGATTTTATTTTTATTTCGTTTTGTTTTTGTTTATTTTTTCTTCTTTGCTTTGCATAATAACTTAGTTCAATTATGATCTCCTCTCTTCAATGAATCACTCTTCATGTTAATTGATTTAGAATTCTTATGGTTTTAATTGGTTTTGTTCTATTAATTTTTTTTTTTGGTTTAATTTTTGTTCTATTTTATTTTATTTTTTTGTTGGTTTGATTTGGTGTTTGGTTTCGATTAATTGATCCATGAATATTATTGTTAATTTGATTTTAGTTTCAATATTGTTCGTTTACTGTTAATTGCTAGTTCACTGATTATCTTGGGTCATAATTAGAATTAATTCGATTAGTTAAATTGCTTATTTCAATTTTAAAATTAGCTTGGATATATCTGAATAGCCCAGCCCTTGATTGACTAACCATGGTTAGTCTGGACCAAGTTAACAGGGTTGAAGGTTAGTAAGTTTAAGTTAGTAATTCAGGAATTAGGACAGGGGTTGTATAGGCATTCCTTAACAAAACAATAGTGTCGTAACTAGATAGAAGCCCCTAGAACCTTCTAGAAGTGGGTTTTAATTTGAAATTTAGGAACTTAGTTGTCACGACCCCAATCCCAGTCGTGATGGTGCCCAACACAATTGCTAGGAAAGCCCGACCATTTACACTCTCAACCCGATCATGAAGCTCAAAATAAGTTATTTGAATATCATTAACAACGATAAATTAAAAGTTTTAACTGATAGATAGAAACAAACTAAATATCAAGATAACACAGAATAAACTCCCAAGGACCCGGGGGTCATGAGTCTAGAGCCTCTACCAATACAGAGTAATAAAACATCAGTAATACAGATGTTCAAAATTGCAAAAAAAATGATAAAGGGATAGGGGAGGAGTCGGGTCCTGCGGACATCAGGCAGCTACCTCGACAACTCTGGTAAAGCTCTCAAACAGCAAAATAGATCAACTAAGCGCCCGAGACACCTGGATCTACACACATGGTGCAGGGAGTAAAGTGAGTACTTCCAACTCAGTTTGTAATAGACATGTATAATGACTGATAGTAAGAAATCATGAAATATAAAAATGCAAAGCTATAACCAATACTTCTACACATTTAACAGTGAAGCAACAACAAATAATGACAGGTAAAGCAGGCAGATATCGATGCATGAATTGAATGCAACGCACATGACCGCTGAGGTTCGTAGCCTGATCCATTTGGGTACCCGCGCTCACTGTGGGGGCTGAGACTCCAGAGGGGCTCCTACAGCCCAAGCACAATATCATCATAACATTCGTTGTGGCATGCAGCCCGATCCATAATCAGTCCAGTTATATGCATGCAAGCCACACGGGCACAGTCAAACTTAACATTTTCAGTTCCAATTATCAAAAATTATAGATTTAGTGTTTAAAACCTTAGAAACTTACTAGCCATTTCGAGACAGTGTTTAACTCAGGACTGATATCATGAAAACATGCTAAACATCATGGAAATAGTGATAATAATCTCTACGGGATCCAAATAATCGGTATACAGCCCAAATATGTTCATAACTATCCAAGTAGGAGGTTTACCAACTAATTTCTAGCCAATAACAAAGTACGAACATCACTTGGTCGGACTAAGCCATAGTCCCCAATCACCATCGACCATGCACTCACTGTAGAGTACATGGCTTGCCTCAATATAGTGTCACAGTGTGATAAACCGGGATTTCAAACCCTCAGATCATCATCTACATCTATTACTCACCTCAAACAATCTACGAGACTAGTCTGCTAAGCCTTTCCCTCTTGAATCAACCTATTCACGTGCTGAATATGATCAAAACCACAAGGAATACATTATAATAAGCCAATGGAACATAACCCAATTGAAAGAACTCGAAAAACACCAAAAATATGAAGTTGACAAAACCCGAGCCCCGAGCCCACTTCTACAAAAATTACAAAATTTACATCAACGTAATCCTAATCACGCCACGAGTCCATAAATATCAAATACACGAGAATCGGAGTCCATTTGACCCCTCAAATCATCAATTCAAAACCCCTTAAGTTTCAAGCCCTAACCTCCATTTTTACCCTTTAATTCCTTGAAATTCAGTGATTAATCCATATTTTTACACCATAACAACATAATCTCAATCCAATAATTCATACCTAATGAAACCCCTTCGAATCCTCTTCAAAATCACCCAAGAAACCACCTAAGTCGAAGTCCAAAATGTTTGCTTCTTTCCCAAGTTTGTGAACACTATTTACTATAACACTAGGTCTTTTTTCCACTTCTACAGTAAACGGACCGCACCTGCGGTCTCGCACACGCAACAATTTGACCGCTTATGTGGTGTCACTTAAAACCCCTGGGAATGCTTATGCGATCCACAAATTTGCTTATGCGGTTTTCGCTCAACCGCATCTGCGGTAAAATACCCGCTTATGCGGCCCCGCTAAAGCGCACACACATCCGCTTATGCGAAAATTCCCTGGGCCACACCTGCCCACTTCTGCGACCCCTCCACCGCATCTGCGGAACTGCTAATGTGGCTTTTTTTGTGCAGATGCAAAAATACCAGAAGATGAAAAATCAGACCTGCAACAAATGCTTCAAACTCCCGTTAAACCATCTGAAATCACCCTGAGGCCCCCGGGACCTCAACGAAAAGCTCCAACACATCCTAAAACCTTATTCAAAAATTTTCCAATCCTCATAACACATCAAACAACTCTAAATTCATTAAATCACATCGGATTCAAGCCTAGTGTTCTTCAAAACTTCCGTAATACGCATTCAATCAAAAAACCGACCAAATAATGTCTGAATGACCTGGAAATTTGCATACATATCCAAAATCACCTAACAAAGCTATTGCAACTCTTGGAATTCCATTCTGACCCTCGGATCAAAATCCTACCTATCAATCGGAATTCACCAAAGTTCTAACTTCGCCAATTCAAGCCGATTTCTACACCGGGCCTCCAAATTCAATTCCGATCACATTCCTAAGTTACAAATTATCCCCTGAAGATAACCGAACCAACAGAACTCACATCCGAGCCCTCTAACCATATAGTCAACTTTAAATTGACTTTTCTAAAACAAGTTTTCTTCTAAAAGGCTAAGTGTCTCATTTCCAACTACAACTAACTCAATTCCACCCGATCAACTCAAATGATGATATTGAAACATAAAGCAACACAATATGGGGGAAACGGGGTAGTAAGTCACGTGACGACAGGCCGGATCATCATATCCTCCCCAACTTAAACAAATGCTCATCCTCGAGCGAGTCAAGAAACAAACCTGGAATCTCAAACAAGTGAGGATATCTATTTTGCATCTCCCGCTCGGTCTCCCAAGTACCTCCTCCATGGGCCAACCTCTCCACTGAACCTTCATCGAAGCTATATCCTTTTACCTCAATCTTCGAATCTCATGACCAAAAATAGCTATAGGCTCCACATCATAGGTCAAGTCATCATCCAACTGAACTTACTGAAGTCCAACAAATGAGATGGGTCCCCAACATACTTCTGGAGCATAGACACATGAAAAACCGGATGAACTCCCGACAGGCTGGGTGGCAAAGCATGCATATAGGCTACCTCTCCAATCCTCCTAAGTATCTCAAAAGGGCCAATAAACCTCGGACTTAGCTTCCCTTTCTTTCAAACTCTCATGACGCCCTTCATAAGCAAAACCTTCAGCAAGACCTTCTCGTCCACCGAATAAGATACATCTCGGACCTTCTGGTCCACATAACTCTTCTGACGTGACTAAGTTGTACGAAGTCTTTCTTGGATCATTTTCACCTTATCTAAGGCATCCTAGACCAACTCTATCCCCAATAACCTAGCCTCGCCAGGCTCAAACCAAAAAAATTGGGATCTATACCGTCTCCCATATAAGGCCTCATATGGTGCCATCTAAATGTTAGATTGATAGTTGTTGTTGTAAGCAAACTCTACCGGAGGCAAGTAGTCAGACCAAGAACCTCCAAAGTCAATAACACAGGCATGCAACATGTCATCCAATATCTAAATGGTATGCTCGGACTGCCTGTCCATCTGAGGATGAAACGCTGTGCTCAACTCTACCTGTGTACCCAAATCTCGCTGAAAAGTCCTCCATAACTGAGAAGTAAACTAAGTACATCTATATGATACAACGGAAACTGGGACTCCATGCAACCGTACAATCTCCCGGATGAAAATCTCTGCCAGCCGCTCCGAAGAATAGGTGGTACATACAAGAATGAAGTACGCGAACTTGGTCAGCTGATCTATAATTACCAAAACCAAATCAAACTTCCTTGCTATCCGAGGGAGACCACTCATGAAGTCCATAGTAATCCTCTACCATTTCCACTCGGGAATATCCATGCACTGAAGTACACCAGCGGGCCTCTGATGCTCACACTTGACATGTTGATAGTTGAGGTACCGAGCTACATGACTCACAATATACTTCTTCATTCTTCTCCATCAATAATGCTATCTCAAATCCTGATGCATCTTCGCGGCACCTGGATGAATAGAATACCTCGAGCTGTGGGCCTCCTCCAATATCAACTCCTAAAGCCCATCCACATTGGGCACACAAACTCGGCCCTGCATCCTCAACACACCATCACTATCAGTGGTCACATCCCTGGCATCAACATGTTGAACACTATCCTTAATGACAAGCAAATATGGATCATCATACTAGCACTCTAATGCAGTCATACAAGGAAGACCGAGATGCCACACAAGATAACATCCGACTAGGCTCCGGAATATCTAACCTCACCATCTGATTGGTCAAAGCCAGGACATCAACTGCAAAGGGCCTCTCTCCAATTGGAATGTACGCCAAACTACCCATACTCACTGCCTTTTGGAATAAAGCATCGGGTACTACATTGGCCTTCCGTGATGATACAAAATGGTAATGTCATAATCCTTGAGCAACTCAAGCCACCTACGCTGCCTCAAATTTAGATCCTTCTATTTGAACAAGTGTTGAAGACTGCGATGATCGGTGTACACCTCACAAGATACGTCGTATAGGTAGTGCCTCAAAATCTTTAAAGCATGAACTTTGGCAGCGAAATCCAAATCATAAATGGGGTAGTTCTTCTCATGAGGCTTCAACTGACGAGAAGCATAAACAATAACTCTACCATCTTGCATCAACACACATCCAATCCCAACTCTCAAAGAATCACAATACACGGTGTAAGAACCTGAAGCTGATGGCAAGACTAACACTGAAGTTGTGGTCAAAGATGTCTTGAGCTTCTGAAAGCTCTCATCACACTCATCCAACCATACAAATGGTGCACCCTTCTACGTCAACTTGATCAAGGACGAAGAAATAGATGAAAAACCCTAGACAAACCGGCGATAATACACTGCTAAACCGAGGAACCTCCAGATCTCAATAGCTGAGGATGGTCTAGGCCAACTCTGCACCGCCTTTATCTTCTTTGGGTCAACCTGAATACCATTACTAGGCACCACATGTCCCAAAAAAGCCACAGACCCAAGCCAGAACTCACACTTGGAAAACTTTGCATAAAGCTTCTCCTCCCTCAATTTTCGCAATACAACTCTCAAATGCTGAGCATGCTCCTCCTGGCTACGCGAGTACACCAGGATGTCATCAATAAACACAATCATAAATGAATCCAGATACGGCTGGAACACGTTGTTCATCAAATGCATGAATGTGGCTGAGGAATTAGTCAGCCCAAAAGACATAACTAGAAACTCATAATGCCCATATCTCGTCCTGAAAGTTGTCTTCATAATATCAAAATCCCTAATCATCAGCTGGTGATAGCCTGAACGAAGATAAATATTCGAGAATACCCTCGCTCTGTGGAGCTGATCAAGCAAATCATCAATGCATGGTAGTGGATACTTGTTCTTCACGGTTACCTTGTTCAAATGCCTGTAATCAATACACATCCTCATTATGCCATCTTTCTTCTTGACAAACAACATCGGTGCACCCCAAGATGACACATTCGGGCGAATGAACCACTTATCTAGGAGTTCCTAGAGTTTCTCCTTCAATTCCTTTACCTCAGATAGTGCCATATGATAGCGAGGAATAGAGATGAGTTGAGTGCCCGGCACCAGATCAATACCAAAATCAATGTCCCTGTCTGACGGCATGCTTGGTAGGTCAGCTGGAAACACATCAGGGAAATCCCTCACAACAGGAACCGAATCAAGACTAGGAGTCTCAACTCCAACATCTCTCACAAATGCCAAATATGATAAACATATTTTCCCAACCATCCGCTGGGATGTTAGGAAAGAGATCACCCTGCTGGTAACATAATTGGTCGAACCTCGCCACTCAACCCTCGAAACACCCGGAATGGGAAACGTAATTATCTTGGCATGACAGTCCAGAATAGCATGGTACGGAGATAGCCAATCCATACCCAAAATCATATCACAGTCCATCATACCTAACAACAACAAATCAACTCGGGTCTCCAGACCCCCAATGGTAACAAGACAAGATCGATATATGTGATCCACAATAATAGTATCACACATTGGGGTAGATACATGCATAGGCAAGGAAAGACAACCACGGGTCGTACCCAGATAATGGGCAAAATACGAAGACACATAAGAGTATTTAGACTCGGGATCAAATAAAATAGAAGCATCTATGTGGCAAACTGAGATAATATAGTAGCGCCAGATGCAATGGTGTCCCTCCTATCTGGGATAGCATAGAACCAAGCCTGACCACCACTAGATCAATCTCCACCCCTAAGGCGACCCCTAGGTGTCTGACCCCCACCCCTACCTGACTGGGATGGTGCTGAAGTAGATAGAGTAGAAGAGGAGGGTTGATCCCTCTGCTGAGATCGACCACTATGAAGTCGAGGACGTTGTCTCCTCATGTGGCCAAACTCACCATACTCATAGCAACTACCCGGTGTGCTGGAGAAGGGGACTGAAGGGAACCCCTCGTTGCAGATGAATCTTGGGCTGAAGAGGCAGGAGTAGAACTCTGAGTTTGAAGGGCACTAAATGAAGACTGGCCCTACTAAATCCCTGATGGCCTCGACGTAAAGAAGCCCCACTGTACTCTAGGCGACCTGTCTGAGGAGGCCTGAAACAACGACATCTGCCCTGCTAGAACTGGCCCCAAGACGGAGCACTACTGTAGCTACCTGAAACTCAAGGCCTCTTGGTCTCCCTCTGCTCATGCTCCTGGTGACGATCTGTCTCAATCTAGCGATCCATATCAACTACCTCCTCAAACGAAGCTGCTACCACCCTTTCCCTAGTCATCAAAATACGAATCGGATAGTTGAGGCCATCCACAAACCTCCTAATCCTTTCCCAATCTGTCGGGATCATCCAAGTAGCATGTCTAGCCAACTGCGTGAACCTCAACTCATACTGGGTTACTGTCATGTCACCCTGGATCAATCACTCAAACTATCGATGCAGCTCCTCCCTACGAGATTGCGGCACATACTTCTCCAAAAAGAGAGTGAAGAAATGTTGCCAAGTAAGGGATGTTAATCCCACAGGCCTACGCCTCTCAAACTCCTCCCACCATGTAAATTCAGGCCCTAAGAACTGGAAGGTAGTAAAAGACACTTCACTCGACTCTAAGATACCTGTAGTGCGAAGCATCTGCTGACACTTGTCTAGAAATCCCTGGGCATCCTCGCCCTTAGTATCGCTGAATGTCGGAGGTTGAAGTCTACCAAACCTCTCTAGTCGATGTTACTCATCGTTTGGCATCACTGGAACTACATACTCTAGAGCTGGTGCGACTGGGGTAACTGGAGAAACCGGTGCAACTAGCTGAGCTGGGGCTGCTTCTGGTGTCTATAATCCCTACACAACATGCTCGGGTGTGCGAGATGCGGGGGTCTGACGGTCACCCTCGGTCTGAGAAGTAGCTACGGTAGTAGAGGCTGAGACTGCCTGAGTTAGACTAGTGCAGATAGATAAGATTTGAGCTAAAGCCTCCTAAAGACGAGGAATCACGATGGGCATTATCGGTGCCTGAACGGGTGCTGCTAGAGCATCTATAGCTAAAGGCTGGTCTTGAATGGGGGCAACTAGTGGGTCAACTGGTGTTTCCCCTGCTGCTCTGCCTCGACCACGGTCGCATCCACGACCTCTAGCGGGTGACAATGGTGGTCGTCCGCTAGTCTGGTAACATGTGTTCTCGCCATCTGCGAGAGAATAGAATACTGAAGTTTAGTTCTCGGAACAACGCAGTCGCACGATAAGAGTTCAAGAATATGAAGTGTTTCCTAAAGGTTTGGCAGCCTCTCGAGGATAAATACAGACGTCTCTATACCGATCCACGAGACTCTACTAACCGGCTGATGACTCATGAGGCCTAGTAACCTAGGCTCTAATACCAACTTGTCACGACCCCAATCCCGGTCATGATGGTGGCTAACACAATTGCTAGGCAAACCCGACCATTTACACTCTCAACCCGAGCATGAAACTCAAAGCCAGTTATTTGAATATCATTAACAACGATAATGCTAAAAGTTTTAACTGATAGATAGAAACAAACTAAATATCAATATAACGCCGAATAAACTCCCAAAGACCTGGGGACCATGAGTCTAGAGCCTCTACCAATACAGAGTAATAAAACTTCAGTAATAGAGATGTCAAAACTGTGGAAAAATGATGTCACAACCCCAAATCCGGTCGTGATGGCGCCCAGCACACTACTAGGCCAGCCCGACCAATCAACAACAATCACGGAGCCACAAGCTCACTTTATCCAATTTAAGCATATCAATTGTAAAATAACAGTGATATATATATCGAAACAGAGGAACCAAGTCCCAACACATACCAACTCCCATAGACCGAAGGGTCAAGAGTCATGATCCTCTACAGAGTATACAAAGTGTAAATAGTGAATATAACTGTGCACAAGTGTGGGATGATCAGAACAAAATACAGACAAACTCGAGAATCAGGTCCTGCAAACGCTGGCAGCTACCTCGACCGTCCAAAAGCACTCCCGAGCCGCAATAGAATCAGCTCCACTGTGATGTACCTGGATCTGCACACAAGGTGCAGGGAGTCGGGTATGAGTACTTCTAACTCAGCAGTAATAAAAGTAAATAATGCTGAAGGGAAGACAACCACGATAGGCACTATCTCATGCTACACAATACAGAACTATCTTTTTATTCCTTTCCAGCATATGTGAGTAGATTATAAAAAAATCTCAATTTTTAGCTACTTTCTTTCATAATAATATACCAATACCTGGATACAATCTCAAGCAGTGCAAGTCCGCACTCAAATCAGCCCCTCGGGCTCAGCACTCCTTATCAATTTACACCAGGAGATCTGGTCAATAAGGCAACTAATGCATGTGTGCCAGTAATGTATGAGTGCTGAATGTTATGCCACGTAGTACACATAAACCAATGTATGTATGCCATGCAATGCATATGACCGCTACGGCGTGTAGCCCGATCCAATTTGGGTACCCGTGCTCACTGTGGGGGTTCGGACTCCGGAGGGGCTCCTACAGCCCAAGCACAATATTAATATCACACCTGCTGCGGCGCGCAGCCCGATCCGTATACCACTGCGGCGTGCAGTCCGATCTATGCATGTGTATGCATATGCTCACATAAATTGTCATGCCCTAACATATGGCCCTCGGCCCCAATTAGTCTAACAAATAATCAAGAAAGCCCTACGGGCAACAATATCATATTAGCTCACAGGTAAAAATGTTATTAAGACCTGGTTCAAGTTTTTCATAACCTTATAAAAATGCTGAATAGCAAAATAGCATTTTAAACCTTAAATTTAGAATAAAATATGCATAGTGTTATCAAGACAATGATACCAATCCCTGAAGGATTCAAATAATCGGCATGAAGCCCAAACATGATAATTAGTCCAATTCATTTCAACAATTAGGTGTTATTATTTATTACGCAGGACGGACCAAGTCACAATCCCCAATGGTGCTCTACCCCACGCCCGTTATCTGGCGTGCAAGTCACCTCAACACAGCACTAAGATGTGCAAGTCCGGGGTTTACTAACCCTCGGGACATCATTTACAAGTATTACCCACCTCGAACCGATGAAAGCTCATGCCCGCGACGCCTTAGCTCCTCGAACCGGCATCCACGCACGTCAAAACTAGCACAAATCAGCACAAATATATCAAAATAGGCTAATGGAACATAACCCAATCGAAAGAACTCGAAAAATATCAAAAATCATGAAATTTGCAAAACCCGAGCCCCAGGCCCACATCTTGAAAAACTTCGAAACTCATATTTCCAGAACACTCATCTCGCCACGAGTCCATACATACCAAGAACTCCCAATTCGGACCTCAAATGGTCCTTCAAATCCCCATTTTAAGATTTTTGCTCAAAGCCCTAATTTTCTTGATTTCTTACCCAAATTCAGAGAATTAATGGAAGATTCTTTGATAAAATCATGTATTTAACTCATAAAACTTACCTCCAATGATATCCCGATGATTTCCCAGCAATTCCCGTCACTTTCTCACTCTAGAGCTCAACAATGGGGGTTTCTAGGAGTGAAACCCGTATATGAAATGTTCTGGTTTTAACTTCACTGCCTGGAACCTTTGCTCTACGCGTTCGCGTGACTCCACTCGCATCCGCGATGCACAGACCGGCTAACCCTTCGCGAACGCGGCACTGAACCATGCGTTCGTGATGACCATTTTTCCTCAGCCACCATATTTTCTTCTTCGCGAACGCGACCATGCTGACGCGAACGCGATGTCTTTCCTTCTTCTTCTACGCGAACGCGGCCTCCATACACGCGAACGCGATGCCTCCCTATTTCCTCTTACGCGATCGCGGCCCTCCTCTTCGCGAACGCGATGACCAACTGGTCCCCGCCTACGCGAACGCGGGCCTTGCCTCGCAAACGCGAAGGCTAAAAATCCTGCACTGTTTCTGCAAATTTTTCTGCAGAGTTTTCATGTTCAAAAATGCCGGATGATGGTCCGGATTCACCCCGAGGCTCCCGGGACCCCAACGAAAACCACCAACATACTCCAAAACACGGTACGAACTTGTTCCGATCATAAAAACACCATCCTAAATATCAAAATTACCAATTACACACGGATTCAAGCCTAAGTTTCTTCAAAATTTCTGAATTGCTCATTCAATCAAAAACCCGACCAAACGACGTCCGAATGACCTGAAAATTTGCAGACATATCCAAAATCACATAACGAAGCTACAGGAATTGTCGGAATTCCATTTCGACACCCGGATCAAAATCTCACCTACCGTTCGGATTTCGCCAAAATTCAACCTTAGCCAATTCAAGCCTATTTCTACACCGGATCTCCAAATTCAATTCTGATTGCTCTCCTAAGTCATAAATGATCCCCCGAAACTAGTCAAATCATCAGAATCTGATTACGAGCACTCTAACTCGATATTCAACTCTAGATTGACTTTCCATATTCAAACTTCCTTCAAACATGCTATTTGCTTCATTTTCAATTCAATTCACTCCTAACTCACCCGATAGGCTCTAACACTGATATAAAAGCATAAAACATATAATTTCAACATGACGGGGAGGTAAATTCCCATAACGACGGACCGGGTCGTTACATTCTCCCCAACTTAATAATCGCTCGTCCTCGAGCGTACCCAGAGTTGTATTAGAAGCAACCCAATAGCTGAATGACCTTACCAAGCATATATTCGGGCGATCATACGTCACCCTATCTCTCATAAGTCCGAAAACACCATATAGTCAAAATTTCATAGACCATTTGAACCATAAATCACATTGCACTTTCTGAAATCATATGCCAAATGCAAATCCCATGCCTATACTCAGGATACACTCGAATCCACTGCAATAACCCATATTCACTACTCCGGGTGAGATCATATGATGTATTGACAACCCCATCACTCGAGACGATAGTCTCTAATCACAACAACTGGCCACAATAACCAAATACTAGCTGAAAACCTCTTTCATTAGATAGAGTCTTATTCCAATACCTCCATATCCTGCCCACGGCAGCTGAAGCACGCGATATACCGAACCCATCTCTCAGGTTAACCATTCGTGAATCTGTTTCCCCTTTTAAAACTGATACCACAATAGGTTTCGGAGCCAAGCCTCGATTTTTACCTTTCTAACAAGCTAAGATCCAATATGCTCGTATTCATTAATGACTCCAACGGTCATTTCGATTATAACACACCGCACTGGTGATATGACACCTCAACACCGGCCTAAGCCACAATGAGCACAACATAGGCTCCAATAGAAACATCTGCACACACTCGAATCATGACAGCTCAATTCATGACAACTGTCTCCAGCAAATAGAGCTGCAATTCAGTTCCTCTGTGCCATCATAACATAGAACTGAGATCGCGTCTCACATTATAGAAATAGAGTACATGTATCCTCCTCGAGAGGTCATAACATCACGCGGCCTTGCCACGATTCGTGATTCTATCCCAACATTATTACTCACGAAGCACCTCAAGCCACTAAGTTCAAAACGGTTAGCCACGCACAGATCTAGTTCTTGAACCCAAGCAATCAACCACACCCACGGTGAAACAATTAACGTATGCTATCAAATCCTGAAAGGACACAACCGATGTGCCATTCACCAAGCGATACTCAAAATGGACCTTTCCTCAGAAGTGAAGAAGTATTGTATACCCAGTAGCATATAACCGACTATATTTCACAATATTCTGTTGCGGTGTGCAACCCGCTCCAATGACATACCCGTGGCGGCGTGCCACCCGATCCAAATAACATGTGGCGGTGTGCCACCCGATCCACGCATAAATCTCGCAAAAGGAAATGCATATCGAGTCGAATTTTTTTTTTCTCATTATAGCAAACATATATATATATATATATAGCCTTAAGCTCGGCCACATGAAACGCATCTGACAATGTTTCTCAATACTGGAACTGAATCAATGGTAGATAGCTCTACACTAACATCCGCCACTAAGGTCCAACTAACAAAGCAATGCCTACCAGCCGCCCGCTGGTCCTGGGTGCAACTACTCTGTTGGAGCATACTCTGATGCTCTCTGCTACACAATTTGTGCCATTTTCCGACATAGTCCATATCACATTAGTCTAGACAATCTGACCCATGACAACCAGTCAGCAATCAAGTATCATAATCCGAATTCATCTTATCAAGTCAAGAGAGAGCCTCTAGGGCTTC
Source organism: Nicotiana noctiflora (assembly GCA_032618575.1). Taxonomy (NCBI): domain Eukaryota; kingdom Viridiplantae; phylum Streptophyta; class Magnoliopsida; order Solanales; family Solanaceae; genus Nicotiana; species Nicotiana noctiflora. Next base: position 316,528 of record JASVEL010007519.1, read on the forward strand.
CGATTTCCAATAATCACAAAACGGTGCCGATGCACACGATATACAACCACTGCATAGGCGGATTAACGAGAACTTCAAGTCTTCTACACATATATAACACATGAATCACTATGCCTGATTCTGTATTCCGCCGTACGAATACATAACGCACATCAAGCGTCCATTCATACCACGAAAGCCATTCGGAAATTTCCTTATGCCATTTACAACTCAATCATCAATGTCAATCTAACAAGAGGATACCACCACACCACTAAATATTATCAGTTTATATTACCTGGCCCTTTTTGGACCACATTCCTTGCCAAATTACGAGAATAGTAGTACCATTTTCTTAAATCATCAGAAAGATCGTTTCTTAATTCACCTGCAGTTGTCCGTGCTGCTCAATAATTTTATTGATTTCCCATATATTATGAACTGATCTCAAAACCTAGAATATACCATTATCAACTTTCCATAACACATCGTGTATACCATATCACACTAAGACAACATGGAAATTCATATCTCTTTCCTCCGCCTCAACATCGGCGCACTCCACTAGTCAAGGACTTTCGTGATCCCATATAGAAGAAAAACTCATTACACATTCCACGCTCCGCATACCGACAGGAATATACTCATTTTCAAACCACGGTAAAACACATCATAAACTCTTTCTCCCAATTACCTTGCATAAGTTAAACTGCCAGGACTGAGTCTTTATACCCATATCAAGTTACACAACTGCCAGCGCTCAAGAGCTTTGCTGCAATGTCTGCAAGACTCATTACTTCAACCACATACCAGGAATCAATCGTATCCCTTTTTATACCATTCTGGTTTATTAACAAGTCGTTCCATTTACCCAGTTTCCTTTCTGATTCATCTCTAATTTCATATCAGTCTTTACTGTAGTACCATAATACATCAACTCATGTTACCACACGAGACTCGTACATAAGACCACACGGTCTAAGACCCATAGGCCACTGAATACTCTCTCAATGTTTCCCAAAAGTTCCACATTCTACCACACTTTATTTTGATGAACTTCCCGCGATTTTTAAATTGTCATCATTACTTCACCATACGGATACCTAGAACCCCACCATTCACATGATATAACACAAGTCTTGATCTTCCCTAACGAAACCGCCATCTTTAGCCACATACACAAATCTTAAGGCACCTGACTGTTACAAGCAAAATCTTGAACACTCCAAAACCATCCTCGGGCATCATTCACCCTTATTCAGCTGTAATTCAACTGTCCTATTAAGTAGAACCGCTCGTGTTGTGTTAGAACTCTGACATCGCATAACATGATTACTTCCAGATATAATCAGCTATTTTTATTTTCTATACGGTGAATATTCTTTACCAACAACAGTTCAAAACACCCTAGTACTTCGTCAGATCTACGAAGCACCATAACCTTTACTAGAATTTCCCAACATACTTAGAGACAGGATCAACATAGCACACAATAGTGCAATCAGTTAATCAATAGCAACCTCCCCAACTTGGCTCGGAGCCATACATCAAAGCACTTTTAGCCACTCCTAGCATTATTACTCAATTGATGCCACAATGTTGTAGTGAGATTAAACTCAAGTCATTTACAAGCCTTGACAGAGACTCGAATCATCAGAGACCTTAGCTCTTCTGCAATTCTTGCAGATATACACGCACCACCAATAAGCCCACTCTCTTTAGGTGACAGAAATCTTTCTAAGTCCCAAATTTTCCAAAAATTTCGGCAGAGTTTCCTTTGTAAATTGGTCTATCCACCTGCCAGAGAATCACCAAACCATTCTAACAATACATCCACAACTCAACAAGATATCACAATGTATTTCAACAACATTAAATCTCAATACTATACGAATCATATTATCACAATTTATACTTGATCCTGTGTTGTACCTGCTCGAATCATAACACATATCAAAATCACTTTAGTCTTCCTGAGTTTAAACTCGTTCCACTACACATAAGGCACTTTACCTTCCAATTACGAGATATGATAATTATTCACCATGCCCATAGCTCGGGGCTACACAACAGATTAGACAAGAGTCGAACAATTAACAGCTCATCCATGAGTAAGCCTCCCTAATACTCTACAGATCGGCACAAGGCCCCAAACTTGGCTACTAGCCCAAATACATAGATATAAGCCCAGTCTCGGTCATTATACACAGTAATCTATCAATCGGGAAGGACCAAGTCCAAATCCCCCGTTCACAATACCACCACACTCGTCACATGACGCGTATATCATCTCAGCACAGCACTGTATAGTGCAAATACGGGGTTTCAAATCCTCAATACACTATCTATTGCCACCACTCACAAAATCAACACCTCGATGCTCAAGTCATAAACAAGGTCCAGCCTCAAGTCATCCTGACTGGCCCAACATGAACTCACTAAGATTATATCTCGTCCCTCGTTTTGGGGAATCATAAGCCGTCAAGGCAAATATATTACTGAGCGCTCGAAGCGCACACAGACGTGCGGAAGGAGTTTCAAAAAGGTATATCTCAAGTTGAATCAAGTACGCACGATAAGAATTTCAAGAAATGTGAAGTGTTTCCTAAAGGTTTGCAGCCTCCCGAGGATAAGTACAGGCGTCCCCGTACCGATCCACAAGACTCTACTAACTGGCTCAAGACTCATGAGGCCTAGTAAACCTAGGCTCTAATACCAACTTGTCACGACCCCAAATCCAGTCGTGATGGTGCCCAGCACACTGCTAGGCCAGCCCGACAAATCAACAACAATCACGGAGCCACAAGCTCACTTTATCCAATTTAAGCATATCAATTGTAAAATAACAGTGATATATATATCGAAACAGAGGAACCAAGTCCCAACACGTGCCAACTCCCATAGACCGAAGGGTCAAGAGTCATGAGCCTCTACAGAGTATACAAAGTGTAAATAGTGAATATAACCGTGCACAAGTGTGGGATGATCAGAACAAAAATACAGACAAACTGGAGAATCAGGTCCTGCGAACGCTGACAGCTACCTCGAATGTCCAAAAGCACTCCCGAGCCGCAATAGAATCAGCTCCACTGTGATGTACCTGGATCTGCACACAAGGTGCACGGAGTTGGGTGTGAGTACTTCCAACTCAGCAGTAATAAAAGTAAATAGTGTTGAAGGGAAGAAAACCACGATAGGCATTATCTCATGCTACACAATACAGAACTATCTTTTTATTCCTTTCCAGCATATGTGAGTAGATTATAAAAAAATCTCAATTTTTAGCTACTTTCTTTCATAATAATATACCAATACCTGGATACAGTCTCAAGCAGTGCAAGTCCGCACTCAAATCAGCCCCTCGGGCTCAGCACTCCTTATCAATTTACACTAGGAGATCTGGTCAATAAGGCAACTAATATATGTGTGCCAGTAATGTATGAGTGTTGAATGTTATGCCACGCAGTACACATAAATCAATGTATGTATGCCATGCAATGCATATAACCGCTACGGCGTGTAGCCCGACCCAATTTGGGTACCCGTACTCACTGTGGGGGTTCAGACTCCGGAGGGGCTCCTACAGCCCAAGCACAATATTAATATCACACCTACTGCGGCGCGCAGCCCGATTCGTATACCACTGCGGCGTGCAGTCCGATCCATGCATGTGTATGCATATGCTCACATAAATTGTCATGCCCTAACATATGGCCTTCGGCCCCAATTAGTCTAACAAATAATCAAGAAAGCCCTACGGGCAACAATATCATATTAGCTCACAGGTAAAAATGTTATTAAGACCTGGATCAAATTTTTCATAACCTTATGAAAATGCTGAATAGCAAAATAGCATTTTAAACCTTAAATTTAGAATAAAATATGCACAGTGTTATCAAGACAATGATACCAATCCCTGAAGGATTCAAATAATTGGCACGAAAACCAAACATGATAATTAGTCCAATTCATTTCAACAATTAGGTGTTATTATTTATTACGCGGGACGGACCAAGTCACAATCCCCAACGGTGCTCTACCCCACGCCCGTTATCCGGCGTGTAAGTCACCTCAACACAAGCACTAAGATGTGCAAGTCCGGGGTTTACTAACCCTCGGGACATCATTTACAAGTATTACCCACCTCGAACCGACGAAAGCTCATGCCCGCGATGCCTTAGCTCCTCGAACCGGCATCCACGCACGTCAAAACTAGCACAAATCAGCACAAATATATCAAAATAGGCTAATGGAACATAACCCAATCGAAAGAACTCGAAAAATATCAATAATCACAAAATTTGCAAAACCCGAGCCCCGGGCCCACATCTCGAAAAACTTCGAAACTCATATTTCCAGAACCCTCGTCTCGCCACGAGTCCATACATACCAAGAACTCCCAATTCGGACCACAAATGGTCCTTCAAATCCCCATTTTAAGATTTTTGCTCATAGCCCTAATTTTCTTGATTTCTTACCCAAATTCAGAGATATAATGGAAGATTCTTTAATAAAATCATGTATTTAACTCATAAAACTTACCTCCAATAATATCCCGATGATTTCCCAGCAATTCCCATCACTTTCTCACTCTAGAGCTCAACAATGGGGGTTTCTAGGAGTGAAACCCGTATATGAAATGTTCTGGTTTTAACTTCACTGCCTGGAACCTTTGCTCTATGCGTTCGCGTGACTCCACTCGCGTCCGCGATGAACAGACAGGCTAACCCTTCGCGAACTCGGCACTGAACCACGCATTTGCGATGACCATTTTTCTCGGCCACCAGATTTTCTTCTTCGCGAACGCGACCATGCTGACGCGAACGCGATGCCTTTCCTTCTTCTTCTACGCGAGCGCGGCCTCCATACACACGAACGCGATGCCTCCCTATTTCCTCTTACGCGATCGCGGCCCTCCTCTTCACGAACGCGATGACCAACTGGTCCCCGCCTACGCGAACACGGGCCTTGCCTCGCGAACGGGAAGGCTAAAAATCCTGCACTGTTTCTGCGAATTTTTCTGCAGATTTTTCATGTTCAAAAATGCCGGATGATGGTCCGGATTCACCCCGAGGCCCCCGGGACCCCAACGAAAACCACCAACATACTCCAAAACACGGTATGAACTTGTTCCAATCATAAAAACACCATCCTAAATATCAAAATTACCAATTACACATGGATTCAAGCCTAAGTTTCTTCAAAATTTCCGAATTGCTCATTCAATCAAAAACCCGACCAAACGACGTCCGAATGACCTAAAAATTTGCAGACATATCCAAAATCACATAACGAAGCTACAAGAATTGTCGGAATTCCATTTCGACCCCCGGATCAAAATCTCACCTACCGTTCGGATTTCGCCAAAATTCAACCTTAGCTAATTCAAGCCTATTTCTACACCGGATCTCCAAATTCAATTCCGATTGCTCTACTAAGTCATAAATGATCCCCCAAAACTAGTCGAATTGTCAGAATATGATTCCGAGCACTCTAACTCGATAGTCAACTCTAGGTTGACTTTCCATCTTCAAACTTCCTTCAAACATGCTATTTGCTTCATTTTCAATTCAATTCACTCCTAACTCAGCCGATAGGCTCTAACACTGATATAAAAGCATAAAACATATAATTGCAACATGACGGGGTGGTAAATTCCCGTAATGACGGACCGGGTCGTTACAAATAATAAATGGATAGGGGAGGAGTCGGGTCCTGTAGACGTCAGGCAGATACCTCGACAACTCCGGTAAAGCTCTAAAACAACAAAATAGCTCAACTAAGCTCCCAAGACACCTGGATCTGCACACATGATGCAGGAAGTAAAGTGAGTACTTCCAACTCAGTGGTAATAGACATGAATAATGAATGATAATAAGAAATCCCGAAATATAACAATACAAAGCTATAACCAACACTTCTACACATTTGATGGTGAAGCAACAACAAATAATGACAGGTAAAGCACGCAGATATCGATGCATGAATGAAATGAAATGCACATGACCGTTGCGGCGTGCAGCCCGATCCATTTGGGTATCTGCGTTCACTGTGGGGGTTCAGACTCCGGAGGGGCTCCTATAGCCCAAGCTCAATATCATCGTAACATTCACTGTGGCGTGCAGCCCGATACACAATCAGTCCAGTTATATGCATGCAAGCCACACGGGCACAGTCAAAATTACCATTTTCAGTTCCAATTATCAAAAGTTATAGATTTGGTGATTAAAACCTTAGAAACTTACTAACCATTTCGAGACAGTGTAAACTCAGGACTGATATCATGAAAACATGCTAAATATCATGGAAATAGTGAAAATAATCTCTACAGGATCCAAATAATTGGCATACAGCCCAAATATGTTCATAACCATCCAAGTAGGAGGTTTACCAACTAATTTCTAGCCTACAACACAGTACGAACATCACTTGGTCGGACTAAGCCATAGTCAGCAATCTCCATCGACCCCGCATTCATCGTAGAGTATGTGGCTCGCCTCAATATAGCGTCACAGTGTGATAAACCGCAATTGCAAACCCTCAGGTCATCATCTACATCTATTACTCACCGGCGACGAGACTAGTCCGCTAAGTCTTTCCCTCTTGAATCAACCTCCTTACGTGCTGAATCTGTTCAAAACCATAAAGAATACGTTATCATAAGCCAATGGAACATAACCCAATTGAAAGAACTCGAAAAACATCCAAAAAACACAAAGTTGGCAAAACCAGAGCCCCGGGCCCACTTCTCAAAAAATTACGAAATTCACAGCACTAGAATCACCATCTATCCACGAGTTCGTACATATAAAATACACAAAAATTAGAGTCCATTTGACCTCTCAAATCATCAATTCAAACCCTCTTAAGTTTCAAGCTCTAACCTCCATTTTTACCCTTTAATTCCTTGAAATTCAGTAATTAATCCATGTTTTTACACCATAAAAATATAATCTGAGTCCAATAATTCATACCTGATGAAACCCCTTCGAATCCTCTTCAAAATCGCCCAAGAAACTGCCTAATTCGAAGTCTAAAATGTTTCCAAGTTCGTGAACACTGTTCACTATAACTCCAGGTCTTTTTCCGCTTCAGCGGTCAACTGACCGCACCTGCGATCCCGCACACACGACAATTTGACTGCTTATGCGATCTCACTTATAACCCTTGGGACCACTTATGCGATCTCACTTAAAACGTCTGGGACAGCTTATGCGATTCACAAATCCGCTTATGCAATCTTCCCTCAACCGCTTATGCGGTAAAAAACCCGCTTATGCAGCCTCGCTGAAGTGCACACCCATCCGCTTAAGCGGAAATTCCCTGGGCCACACCTGCCCGCTTCTGTAACCCCTCCACCGCATCTGCAGAACCGCTTATATGGCTCATTTTCCGCAGATGCGAAAATACGAGAAGATGAAAAATCAGACCTGCAACAAATGTTTCAAACTCCCGTTGAACCATCTAAAATCACCTCGAGGCCTCCGGGACCTCAACCAAAAGTACTAACACATGCTAAAACCTTATTCAAACTTTTTCCAATCCTCAAAATACGTCAAACAACGCTAAAACCATTAAATGACATCAGATTCAAGCATAGTTTTCTTCAAAACTTTCGGAATACGCATTCAATCAAGAACCCGACCAAACAACGTCCAAATGACTTAAAAATTTGCAGACATATCTAAATTACCTAACGAAGCTACTGCAACTCTCAGAATTTCATTCCAACCCTCGAATAAAAATTCCACCTATCAACCGGAATTCGCCAAAATTCTAACTTCGCCAATTCAAGCCTATTTCTACACCGGGTCTCCAAATTCAATTCTGATTGCACTCCTAAATCACAAATCATCCCCCGAAGATAACCGAACCACCGAAATTCACATCCGAGCCCTCTAACTACATAGTCAACTTCTAGTTGACTTTTCTAAAATTAGCTTTCTTCTAAGAGGCTAAGTGCCTCATTTCCAACTAGAACTAACTCAATTCCACCCGATCAACTCAAATACTAATATTTAAACATAAAACAACACAATATGGGAGAAACTGGACGGTAACTCACATGACGACGGGTCAGGTCGTTACATTAGTAGTGTAACTTGGGCAACAAGCCAATAAATATGGACTAACTAGCTAAGAATTTGAAATAAAAGGGGGACTTAGGTGTAAATGAAAATCTGAAGGTAGCCCTAGGTTTTTCCTATAAAAAGACATGCCCATTACCTTGATTAACAAGTTTCAGATCTGGAAAAAAAAATTCAAAAGAAGTTTAGAGAGCTAGAAGTCTACAAAAATTCAAAAAAAAATCAAAGTTCTTAGATCCTGAAATCTGAAATTTCAAATTCAAAAATCCAAAAACCAAAAAAAAAAAATATTTGAAAGTTAGAGAGGAAAACTGAAAATCAACAAAACTACTACAAATCTAAGAGTTTGTTGAACCTTGCACAGCAAGTTTTAGCAGTAAAGTTCAGAAGTATTGGTGTTTTTTCAAGCTCTATTTTGGATCATTTAAGGCTGTATTTGGTTATTTGCTGGGTTGTTTTTCTCTGCCATTTACTCCTGGGCTGCTGTGATGTTATTTTGTTTTTAAAATTGAGCTTATTGCTTGTTGTTGTTGACTTCTCCTCCTTCTTATTGTGATTCAAATTTCAGGTACAAGTTCTAAATTCATGATAATGTATGCCTGATTTGAGAAGTGGAATAGAAGCTTCAAATTGATCCCTTGCTTGCTGCTCCTGTTTTTTCTTTCCTGCATATGCTCATAGATTAGTTTAATTAAAATTTGAGTAACTGAATGTTGTAATTAATCATGGACTGTTGGACTGTTTTGGAAAATTTTAGAATTACATGAGTTTTTGTACTCAATAGTATTAATTCAGAAGTATTAGGTAGATGTTTAAAAAACGCTGCCAATATATACTATACAGGTTTGAATGTTGTTCTGAAAATCAACTCTAGGAAGAACATATGTTCATCCTAGGTACAAGCATGAAAGTCATATTTAAAATCGGCATGTAAATTGAAGTATTTTATTTGTTTGCTTTGATATACACAGTCTAGGAAATACGAGTAGTTTAGTTGCTTAATTGTTAATATGTCCATTTATTCTAGATAACTAAATTGTTTTACGTGCCTTAATTAAGATAGTCATGTTTGATTGTTGTGACCGTTGCGAATTATTTTAGTTGTTGAAGAACGTTGGTGCTGGGTAATTTTGAACTCCAAAGAGGTTGGATACAATCCAAAACTAGCCTTTTTTATAATGGACCACTCATCCAACAACGAACAGGCTTGTTAAGAGGCCCAAATATAGTAGTCAGCCTTATAGCTGAAACTTGGCATACAAATTAACTTCATACTAGGCTCCTCTTTCAGGCTTTAGTCATATAGTGCTAGGCCCAGTTATATTAATAATAGGCCAGTTATATAGCCATTCATGAGACCATGAGATCTCGATTCAGAGGTTTAAAGGAATTTTACATACTTATACCATATACCAAATCTTCTTACTCTCCATCTTTAATGATTGTATTTATTACATTTAAGCATACCAAATTACAATTTATGTACCATAATTTAAATTAATGCTATAATTATATTTTTATTTATATTACGCGTGATTTTAGCACCCTATTTTCACTTTATTTTGTTTTACCGCCTCTCTCTTCCCACCGCCCTCACCCTCCCACGTTTTACCTATCGTTAATCACCCCCAACCCATGATTTTGCTTCAGTTTTCCCCCATTATCGTACAACCTCCTCAAACCATAATTACTGGCTCTTTCTTCAACACTTAATAGTACCATTAAAATCCCCATGATTTCTATTTCTCTTTCATCTTTGTTTTCAAAATTTAAATCATGAAAAAAACCAACACTCCGAAAAAAAATATCAACAGCTAAAGTTATATTACTTGGTATTTCATCCTTTGATTTGGGTGTTTTAACACCAAAATTAACACCAAAAACCCACAATCAATTCATGCAACTGAAGAAACTACTATTATTTCATCTCCAAGGCAAATGCGCGCTGAAATGAGAAGCAAACATTTGCATGATGTTGATGCTGGGGAAGTTGAAAAACTCAAACGCAAGGGTAAAGATGTGAGTCTAGATGATGATTTTGTAGATGATTCCCTCAAAGTCCCATCTGTTAAAAAACGCAAGGTATCCCCTTCTTCTTCAAAGCAAAATAAGAAGAAACCTCCAAAAAAATTCCAAAATTGGTTCACCAAAATATTTCAGTAAAGGTAATTACTATTTTATTTTATTTTTTCACTGTTTGTTGCTTGATTTTGGTTGTAAAAATCTGTTTTTAAGTGTTAATTTAGTGTTCAATTGTTTTTGGGCAAAATGTGGTATTGTCCTAATTTTGTAGATTATTTGTCGCAATTTTGTAGATATTGTAGAACTGGTATAAAAAGGCAGTTTATAAATGTAGTTAGTTTGTAGTATAATTGTAGTCTAATCGTTAAATTGTAGTTCATTACAATTAATATATATTTTGTGACATTTAACTTCATTATAAATACAAATAAGCTACAGAATTGAAACTTAATTGAAGTATCTGTTACATTCTTTAGATAATGTGTACAATTCTATTGTTCTTCTTTGATTGTTCAAGTTTATTTTGGTAAAATGTGGTGTTTTCTTAATTTTGTAGATTATATGCCTCAATTTTGTAGTTTAATTATAACTTTAACTTTTTGACATTGTACAAATGTAGTTATTTTGTAGTTGATGTTAGTCTGATGGTTAAATTGTACATATAAGTTTTTCAATTGTAGCATGTATAGCTAATGTAGTTAACTTTATTATAACTACACTTAAACTACATTTTGTTGTTAAACTTGAAGTAACTGTTACATACAACAGATATTTATTTTTTGTAAGTATAGGTGTGGGTAGTGTGTTATTCTTATAGTTATTTTTTGTATTTGTAATATAGTTATATGTACATTAATGCTTTTTTTATTCAAAATACTAATGTTCATTAATTTTATATTTTCTACAGACTGGTCCTTACTTTGCACAATAAAATATTGATTATGGTGTGGTTAGATTCTACAGTTTGTGTGATACTAGTATACCTAGCCAGATACAAGCTTTACTTTCTCCAAATGATTTAAATGCTTTCAAAAAAAAACTTTTTTTGGCTATTTGTTAGGTCTCCCTACAATCTGTATGCAAAACCAATCACTTCATCTTCTGATGAAGTATGAATTGTCAAAGTCTACTAACTCATATTTTTTAGTATTGTTGAAGGGTGAAAAATTAAATTTTTCCTTAAGAGAATTTGGGTTGATAACTGGTTTTAATTGTGTTAATAATTTTTCAGACTATGGTTATACATCCAACTATGTTAGCCCTTTAACGAGTACATATTTTCTAAACAAAGAAAGGGTTGAGAAATGGCACTTGAAAAATATAGTGACTAATAAAGCATGGGTAAATGATATGGATGCGGTAAAGTTGTGTATTTTATATATGTTGGAATTATTGTTTGTCCTTCAGATAAAGATAATGTGTCTTTCATAGACAAGTTTATGTTCTTTCTAATAGAGTCTGGTAATTTTGAGACATACCCATGGGGTATCAAATGCTTCAAGCAAGTTATTCAATCTGTACGACATCGTCTTAATCCTCAAGTACATTCTTATCTTATTCGGTGATGCTCATTAGCCTTACAAGTGTGGCTAAATGAGTGTTGCTCATCTGTCAATACCGCGCTTGCTACGAGGTGTTTTGAATCTGTACCTCACATTCTGAGATGGTCAGCTACAAAGGGGATGATTTGGTTAAGTGCAACTGAAAATAAGTGGATCAAGCCTGAGTGGCTCAAGGTATTTTTTTCACTTTTGTTTTATGCTAAAATTACATTTATAATAACTATATTAAATCTACATTTTTTTTGTCACTTGATTTAACTTTTATTTGCATCTTTCAGTTTACAAACATGATTGAATTCGAAGAAGAGCTTGGAGTGCTTAATCTACAAGACAAAATTCAATATGAGGATGAACATGATGCTCAATCAACACATGCTCCAACTACTATTTCTCCATCATTTGAACACAAAGATACAGATTATCAAAAGGATATTTGTCACGCCCCAAATCGAGGGACATGACCGGCGCCTGACCAGGTTGCCCCAGTCAAGCGGACCTGGGTGCCTTTCATTCCCACGCGTTACCCCTGTATTGATTGATTATCACTAACCAAATATTTTACTAATCATGAATGCTGTCACAATAAACAAGAAAAATCCTATGAGAGATCCATTAACAAGTTTGCAGTTTTTACAACGCCCAACATAACATAATATATACATAAGACTGGAATCCCACAGTTTACATGTCTATAGAGCCTCTAGGATATAAAAAGGGGAATAAAATACTTGCCGGTAACAAGGCTCCGGCTATACCTTGCAAAAACCCAAAATGAAACCTAAACAAAAGTGGCATGAATCACACAGGGCCCCGAGGAAGAAAGGGGCTCACCAAAACGGGCAGTGGAAGGTGAAGAATACTACTGTCGATGCGCTGAAGTGCCTGCTACTGAACCACCTACAATCATAACACGAATGTAGCGTCCCCGGCAAAAGGGACGTCAGTACACTTGAATTGTACTGGTATGTATGGACAAATTTTGTCCCAAGTAAACTCAAGCCATTGAATTACATCATGAATTAATTAAGCCAGCCAACCAAGTTTTCCACATTTTTCCTCATTTCAGATAATTCTCAACACAAAGCACCTTCTAAGATCAACATATTGAACAACAACCAATCAAACATGTAAAGCACAAGTAGTCACACAAAAGGGCGATCAGTGCCCCACAGGTTGCAAACTCTCCTGCTGTCTCCTTTCAAAATTTTACATCATTGATTTTTGTATAAATTTTCAATAGCGATTTCGATCGCTTTCCATCCTTATTACCCCTGACCACCCTTATTACCTCGGCCACCCTTATCACCCCAACCCACACCTTATTTTTTCATGTTGCGGCGGGCAACCCGATCCCACCGTACAGTTTTCAAACACAACAATCACAAACAGCAGATAAGGTACTACACACAATTACAACAAGTTCAAATAAGCAACTTACACATTGGTTCATGTTCTCAATTACTTCTCAAGCCAATATCACAACCAAGTTGCAAGTGTTCCAAAACCAAGAATGTTCATACTATTATGTTCAATAACTTACCACACCTCAAGTGTTTCTCTTCTTTTCCACAAGGTACCATATATGCCATTATTCGCAATTCTTTTACCAAATTCAATTATCATTTGTCTTTCGGCTCATATCTCATATTACATCACTCATAGTTCAACAACAACTTTGAACATCCCAACAACAACATCAAGAATTTCACACAATTTGTCAATTTAACAAGAACCAAACAAATTTCACACATATAGGCGATTTCACAAGAATCAAAATTAGCCATACATACCTGGTATCGAGTTTTTTTCCTTTAACTTCCTTCTTTATGCTTACCCAAGATATCCTACTCTTGCCAACCTTGTTCTTGAAGACTTTTACTTCTACTCACTTCTTTTATTAAAAATTCAAGTTCAATAATCATGCATGAGTGTAAAATTCCATTTTCAAAAGCTATTATACGCAAACCTCTCTTTACCCAATTTAAAACTGAAAATTAGAGAAAATAGCTAGGGTTTTTACCTTGTAAAGATTGGGGAAGTTAAATCTTGGCCCTAGAATCCTTTGGACTAAATGGTTGGAACAATCATTGAAGATGAAGAACTTCTCTCTCTAAAACCCCTCTCTTCTCTCTCTAATTTTGGTAAGATGATATGATAAAATGAAGGGGAAAGGCGTTATATTAAAGAAGAGATCGGGTCAAATTTTATAAAATTCCTGGGCCGGGTCAATTCTGCGGTCGCATCTGCGATCGCAGAATCAACATGCGGTCCGCATAGTGACCGCGGAATGACCTCAAAATTTACACAAGTTCTGTTACGGAATGCGACCAGAATGCGGTCCGCATTCTTGATCTGCGGTCGCAAAGTGCACCGCAGATTCATTATGCGATCGCATATCGACCGCATTTTCAACATGATTTTGGGAAGCCTTCTGGTAAGCTTTGCGGCAAGAATGCGGTCCGCATAGCAGATCTGCGGTCGCATTCTTGACCGCAAAATTGACACTTTTCTGGAAAAATTGATTCTCTACATTTTTGAAACTTAAATCATTACCAAGGGTCCGAACCGCAGCGAGCAAGCTCGCCGCGAAGAATTCTACGCATTCCTAACACATTATTCGGACCATGACACTATAGCTACTAGGTTTTATGCACAAAAATTTTACGGGGCCTTACAACCTCCCCCCTTAAGATCATTCGTCCTCGAATGAGGATTTTGAAATAAATGAGTTGGTTTGAAAGACATGATATGCAACCATCAAAATTTTGACTAACTCTTATATTTTAGAAAAATTTCGCTAGAGTTTCCTTTGTATTATGGACATATCCACCTGTCAGAGGCCCCCGAAACACATTACCAAACAACAATACACAAATACACCACTTTTCACAACTGGTATACACTTTCTTACCTCAACGAATGCACATATTCTATCACATTGTTACAATTGCACATAAACTAGTCACTTCAGTGAATTCTTACCTTATTTAACCATTTTAACACACCATGTACACTTAACAAACCATTACCAATCTACACTTACTATTAGTTGTTTATTTAACACGTAAATCTTTATAAGGCTTTCACTTATCAAGAAAGGTTCAAGTGACCCAAGGTAGCAACACTTTTAACTCATTACAAAATGACGGAGACTTTACTAACACTAAGAGGGAAACAACTTGGACAAGATGGCAGTTACTAGGAGTAGGAGGGTCACCTAATTTCTTCTAGGCTTGATCAAACAAATGGGGGTACTTTTCCTTCATCTCTTTTTCTGCCTCCCATGTGGTCTCCTCAACTTGTTGACTTCGCCACAATACTTTAACAGAGGCAACTTCCTTATTTCTCAACTTACGGACTTGTCTATCAAGAATGGCAACTGGAACTTCTTCATATGACAAATCTTCATTAACCTCTATAGCTTCGACTGGCATGATGGTGGATGGATCTCCAATCACTTTCTTCAACATGGACACATGGAATACCGGGTGCACTAATGACATCTTAGGAGGCAACTCTAGCCTATAAGCAACTTGACCAATCCTTTGAACGATCCGATATGGCCCGACATACCTAGGACTCAATTTCCCTTTCTTTCCAAATCGCATGACTCCCTTCATAGGAGATACCCTCAAGAACACCCAATCATCAACTTGAAACTCCAAATCCCTTCGGCGAACGTCTGCATAGGATTTTTGATGACTCTGTGTTGTTTTCATTCTCTCCTGAATAACCTTGACCTTTTCCATAGCTTCGTACACCATATCTAGCCCTAGCAATTCTGCTTCACCTACCTCAAACCACCCGATTGGAGACCTACATCTTCTCCCGTACAATGCCTCAAACGAGGCCATCTGAATGCTAGCATGATAGCTCTTATTGTAAGCAAATTCTATCAGTGGCAAGTGTTCATCCCAATTACCTTTAAAATATAAGACACAAGCCCGCAACATATCTTCAAGCGTCTGAATGGTCCGCTCAGCCTGACCGTCGGTCTATGGATGGAAAGCTGTGCTGAGATTCACCTGAGTTCCCAAACCGTGCTGAAACTTCTTCCAAACGTTAGCTGTGAACTAAGCCCCGCGATCCGAGATAATAGAAAGTGGAGTGCCATGAAGCCTTACTATTTCCTTGATGTACAACCTTGCATATTGCTCCGCGGTATCAGTGGACTTGACTGGCAGGAAGTGAGCTGATTTGGTGAGTCGATCCACTATCACCCATATTGAGTCGAACTTACGCTGAGTGCGAGGTAACCCCACCACGAAATCCATATTAATCATTTCCCATTTCCACCTTGGTATTTCTATAAGCTGAGTTAATCCACCGGGCCGTTGATGCTCGGCCTTCACTTGTTGACAGTTCGGACATTTAGCTACAAAGCTTGCCACATCCCTTTTCATACCGTTCCACCAATAAATCTCCTTGAGATCATGATACATTTTCGTGGAACCTGGGTGCACCGAATACCTGGAAATATGAGCCTCTGCCATTACCCTCTCCCGAAGCTCGTTCACGTCCGGAACACATAGTCTACCTTGACACCGCAATACACCATCCTCGCTGTTGAGTACAAATGCTGAGGGCTTGTCATTCATAACTGCTTCCTTCACCCGAACCAATGCTGGATCCATGAACTGTTTTTCCTTGATTTCCGCGACCAGTGATGATTCTGCTCCATTATGCACCAAAACATCCCCCTCGTCAGACGCCGAGATACGAACCCCCAAACTGGCTAATTGGTAAACCTGTCACGACCCGGATTTTTCCCCAACATCGGGATCGTGATGGCGCCTACTCGTGGTAGCTAGGCAAGCCACTGTATTCATACTATCCTGTTTTTAACACAATTTTAATTAAATAAATGCGGAATACTTTATCGAAATGGAAATAACAAATCACAAGGTGAAAATCATACCGAAATTCTCTACCCAAGACGTGGAGTCACCAACTCACGAACTACTATGGAATACTACACATAAAAGTCTGAAGGAAATATAACATAATTCTGTTTGTCTCGGAACAAAGAGACTACAGATAATAACATAATTAAAGAGAGAGACGCCGGGCCTGCGGACGTCTGCAAGCTACCTCGGTCTCAAATGTGATCAACTCCCACGCAATCAATTTACTGCTGCTGCTGCTGCTCTTGATCGTAACCTGGACCTGTGCAAAAACGCACAGAAGTGTAGCATCAGCACAACCGACCCCATGTGCTGGTAAGTGCCTGGCCTATCCCGGCAAGTAGTGACAAGCCTAGGACCGTACACTCACATAAACTCGTGCAATTCAATATATATATATGTGTACCACAAAATAACAAGAAATAATCAAGTATTAACACAATAAGGAATACCTTAAAGAATTCAACAATTAATCACAATTAATAATTTCACAAGGAAAAATAAAGTATAATGTAAACACAAGTAATATCACTTCAAGAAATAGCAAGCAGTTGCACGGCATCACCCTTCGTGCTTTTACTCTCATCATCACATCCATAGTACGGCATGATCCTTCGTACATGGTTCAATAACAGGGCACGGCATGATCCTTCGTGCATAATTAATAATAGGGCACGGCATGATCCTTCGTGCATAATCAATAATAGGGCACGGCATGATCCTTCGTGCATAATCAATAATAGGGCACGGCATGATCCTTCGTGCATAATCAATAATAGGGCACGGCATGATCCTTCGTGCATAATCAATAAATAAACATGGCACGGCATTAACCTTCGTGCATAAATAAATAAACATGGCACGGCATCACCCTTCGTGCATTATCACTCTTCCTCACCCAAATAACAATCACGGTTAAGGGCAAAGAAAGAAACAGTAATTCATAAACCGTCCCATCAAGGGCAATCAATAATTATCTTCACAACAAGTCCCAACAAGGGAGAACAATAACAATTCATCTGTAATATATCTCAAAATAATCATTTTCCAATGACTCACGGTCATACTAGACGCCAGTGTATGGATGCTCGTCACCACAGCCCATACACCGCAATCGATCACATAACACATAACACATAATCCTATTCCCTCAAGCTAGGATAGAACAAACACTTACCTCGAATGCTTATGAACAATTCAATCCGTGGAAATGTCTTTTCTTTCAATTTGGCTCCAATCCAACCGTATCTATACACAATTGATTTAATATCATCAATTCTACTCCACAAACTAATTCTTAATACCAAATACAACTTTTACAACATTCCTGCCATGAATAGTGAATTTCAACCCCGGGCCCACATGGTCGGAATTCGGGGTTAGGACCAAAATCCGGTTACCCATCCCCCCACGAGTTCATGTATATGATTTGTTCCAAAATCGGACCTCAATTCGAGGTCCAATTCCCCAATTTATGAAAAACCCTATTTTCTAACAAAAACAAGAATTCTACCATGAAAATCATTGATTTCTTATGAAAAACATGTTTAATGATGTTAGGAATTGAAAGAATTAAGTAAAAAGTGACTTACAATCGTTTTAATGAAGAAGAAATCCTTGAAAAATCGGAAATGGGTGTTTTGGTTTTGTAAAATGTGAAGAAATGACTGAAATTCGTGTTTTTCAGGTCTCTGTGTTCGCATTTACGAACATGGGTTCGCAACCAATTTCTGGAGTTTGAAAAATAAGCTAAGGGTGGGAAGTTCGCATTTGCGAACATAAGTTCGCATTTGCGAACACTGGCAGTCACAGGGATGTTCGCATTTACGAACAATGGTTCGCATTTGCGAACCAAGGCAGCACTGGGGACCTTCGCAAATGCGAACAATTGTTCGCATTTGCGAACAAGGCTGGCTTCGCATTTGCGAACCAAGGCATCACTGGGGACCTTCGCAAATGCGAACAATTGTTCGCATTTGCGAACAAGGCTGGGCCAAAGGGGGCTTCGCATTTGCGATAAATGTTCGCATTTGCGAGCTTGTCCCCTTCGCAATTGCGAGAAATACTTCGCAATTGCGAAGCCAACAGCTGGGTGAAAAACCAGCAGTTCAAAAATTCAGAATTTCATCCAACGGCCTATCAAATCCTTACCCGAGCCCCCGGGCTCCAAACCAAACATGTACACAACCTCAAAAACACATTATGGACTTGTTCGTGCGATCATATCGCCAATATCACTTCGTTTTAATCAAATCAAGCCTCAAACTCATGATTTTAATACCTTTAGTTTTCAAAACTTCTTAACTTGGAACTCAAGGTCCAAAACATCTCAAACGACATCCAATTGTCACCAAACTTTACAGAAATCACATATATAATATTTAAGACTTGTACCGGGCATCGGAACCAAAATACGAGCCCGATACCAAGGTCAATTAATTTATTTCCTTTAATAATTACATCAAAAACAATTTCACATAAAAATTCATAACTTGGGCTCTAGGCCTCGGAATTCGACTCCGGACGCATGTCCAAGTCCCATATTTTCCTACGGACCTCTCGGGACCATCCAATCTCGGGTCCGGATCCGTTTACCAAAAATGTTGACCAAAGTCAACCATATCAATATTAATATCATTTTTATCCAAATTTCTCATAGAATTCATATTTTCTATCACAAAATCTTTCCGGCTACATGCTCGGATCGTGCACGTAAATCGAGGCAACATAGAATGAGGTTTTCAAGGCCTCGGAAGCTCGAAATGATTAATTAAATAAGTGATGACCCTTTGGGTCGTCACAATCTCCACCTCTAAAACAACCGTTCGTCCTCGAACGGACAAAATAAAGAAGTACCTGAGTCAGGAAACAAGTGTGGGTAGCGGCTCCGCATATCGGACTCGGACTCCCAGGTCGATGCCTCAGGAGGCTGACCTCTCCACTGAACACGCACAGAAGGGTAACTCTTCGACCTCAACTGTCGAACCTGCCTGTCTAGAATGGCTACCGGCTCCTCTTCGTAAGATAGATTATTGTCCAATTGGACAGTACTGAAGTCTAACACATGTGTGGGATCGCCGTGGTATCTCCAAAGCATAGATACATGAAAAACTGGATGCACGGCTGATAAGCTAGGCGGCAAAGCTAATCTGTAAGCCACCCCTCCCACTCCGTCTAGAATCTCAAATGGGCCAATATACCTAGGGCTGAGCTTGCCCTTCTTCCCAAACCTCATCACGCCCTTCATAGGCCACACTCGGAGCAATACTCGTTCACCAACCATGAAATCTACATCTCGAACCTTACGATCCGCATAAGTCTTTTGCCTAGACCTGAGCTGAACGCAATCTCTCCTGAATAGTCTTGACCTTATCTAAGGCCTCCTGAACTAAGTCTGTACCCAACAACCGAGCCTCTCCCGGTTCAAACCATCCAACCGGTGATCGACATCGCCTACCATACAACGCCTCATACGGGGCCATCTGGATGCTAGATTGGTAACTGTTATTGTAGGCGAACTCTGCCAATGGTAGAAACTGATCCCACGAGCCTCCGAAATCAATAACACAGGCTCGAAGCATGTCCTCAAGAATCTGAATAGTCCTCTCGGACTGGCCATCCGTCTGAGGATGAAATGCTGTACTCAACTGAACCTGGGTGCCTAACTCCTGCTGAACCGCTCTCCAGAACCGCGAGGTAAACTGCGTACCCCGATCAGAGATAATAGATACTGGCACCCCATGGAGACGAACAATCTCCCTAATGTAAACCTCCGCTAGCCTCTCCGATGAGTAGGAGACAGATACTTGGAATAAAGTGTGCTGATTTG
This sequence comes from Nicotiana noctiflora, assembly GCA_032618575.1. Classification (NCBI taxonomy): domain Eukaryota; kingdom Viridiplantae; phylum Streptophyta; class Magnoliopsida; order Solanales; family Solanaceae; genus Nicotiana; species Nicotiana noctiflora. The sequence goes on from JASVEL010007519.1 coordinate 336,911, forward strand.
GTCAACCTATCAACAATGACCCAAATAGCATCAAATTTTCTCCGAGTCAAAGGAAGTCCCAGTAACGAAGTCCATAGTGATTCGCTCCCATTTCCATTCGGGAATTTCAATCCTCTGGAATACACCACCAGGTCTCTGGTGCTCATATTTCACCTGCCGACAATTTAGACACCGAGCGACATACGCAACGATATCTTTCTTCATTCTGCGCCACCAATAGTGCTGTCGCAAGTCCCGATACATCTTCGCGGCGCCTGGGTGAATAGAATACCGTGAACTGTGGGCCTCTGCTAAGATCAACTCTCGAATTCCTTCGACATTAGGCACACAAACTCGACCCTGCAATTTCAATACCCCATCATCATCTAGGTTTACCTGTGTGGCATCTCCCCGCTGTACTGTATCTCTCAACTCACGTAAATGAGGATCATCAAATTGCCTCTCACGGATACGCTCTAATAAGGAAGAACGAGCGACCGTGCAGGCTAACACTCTGCTAGGCTCAGAAATGTCTAATCTCACGAACCGGTTGGCTAAGGCCTGAACATCTAGAGCTAATGGTCTCTGATTGACCGGAATATATGCAAGACTACCCATGCCGGCATACTTTCTACTCAATGCATCGGCCACCACATTGGCCTTACCTGGGTGATATAATATAGTAACATCATAGTCTTTTAGCAACTCTAACCATCTCCGCTATCGTAAATTCAACTCCTTTTGCTTTATCAAGTACTGTAGGCTTTTTTGATCAATGTACACCTCACATGTCACACCATATAGATAATGCCTCCGGATCTTTAAGGCATGAACCACCGCTGCCAACTCAAGATCATGAACTAGATAATTATTCTCATGTATTTTCAACTGCCTCGAAGCATACGCAATAACCTTACCATCGTGCATCAATACCACTCCAAGCCCTGTACGGGACGCGTCACAGTAAACTGTATAAGGCCTTGCACCCGTAGGTAGTATCAGCACTGGTGTTGTAGTCAAAGCTGTCTTGAGTTTCTGAAATCTCGCCTCACACTCATCTTACCACTGGAAGTGGGCACTCTTCTGGGTTTACCTGGTCATCGGGGCTGCAATAGAAGAAAACCCCTCTACAAATCGACGGTAGTAACCTGCTAACCCCAAGAAACTCCGGATCTCAGCCACTGAAGCTGGTCGAGGCCAATTTTGGACCTGCTTCAATCTTCTTTGGGTCTACTTGAATACCTTCCACCGATACAATGTGACCCGGAAATGCTACCGAACTCAGCCGAACTCACATTTAGAAAATTTGGCATATAGTTGGTTATCTTTCGGAGTCTGAAGAACCACTCTGAGGTGTCGCTCGTGCTCTTCCTGGCCGCGGGAGTATACCAGGATGTCATCTATGAATACTATCACGAACACATCTAAGTAAGGCCCGAATACCCGATTCATCAACTCCATGAATGCTGCTGGGGCTTTGGTCAACCCGAAGGACATGACCAAGAACTCATAATGCCCATATCTAGAGCGAAAGGTCGTCTTAGGAATGTCAGCCGCCCTGATCTTCAGCTGATGGTAGCCTGACCTCAAGTCTATCTTAGAGAATACCCTCGCTCCCCGGAGCTGGTCAAACAAATCATCAATCCTCGGCAGTGGATATTTATTTTTGATAGTCACCTTGTTTAACTGCCGGTAATCAATACACATCCGCATCGAGCCATCCTTCTTCTTTACAAATAACACAGGTGCTCCCCAGGGGGAAACACTGGGCCTGATAAAGCCCTTCTCAAGAAGGTCCTGCAACTGATCTTTCAACTCTTTTAGTTCCGGCTGGGCCATACGATAGGGTGGAATAGAGATGGGCTGAGTACCCGGTGCCAGATCAATACAGAAATCAATATCCCTATCGGGTGGCATGCCCGGCAGGTCCGAAGGAAAAACCTCGGGAAACTCCCGTGCAATAGGGGCTGACTCAATGGAAGGAACCTCTGCGCTGGAATCACGAACATAAGCCAGATAAGCTAGACACCCCTTCTCGACCATACGTCGAGCCTTAACATAGGAAATAACAGTGCGAACGGAGTGGCTTGAGGTACCCTTCCACTCTAATCGGGGTAATTCTGGCAAGGCTAAGGTGAGAGTCTTAGCATGACAATCAAGAATAGCATGGTATGGGGACAACCAGTCCATCCCCAATATGACATCAAAATCTACCATATCCAAGAGCAACGGATCAACACGGGTCTCAAGACCCCCAAATATAACTACGCACGAACGATGCACCCGATCGACTACAATAGAGTCACCCACTGGCGTAGCCACATAAACTGGAATATCCAGAGCATAGCTGGGCACAACCAAATACGGTGCGAAGTAGGAAGACACATAGGAATATGTAGATCCAGGGTCAAATAATACCGAAGCACCTCTGCCACACACAAGAATAGTACCTGTAATCACAGCATCTGATGCCTCTGCCTCTGGCCTGGCTGGTAAAGCATAGAATCGGGGATCTGCACCTCCCCTCTGAGCTGCGTCTCTAGGACGGCCATCAACTGGCTGACCTCTACCTCTGGCTGGACGGTCTCCACCTCTACGGTCTCGACCTCCACCTATATAATCTCTACCCCCGCCTCTGGCTGGCTGGGCAGGCTGAGGGTCAGCTGGGGCCTGAATCATAGGACGAGGACCTCGCTGCTGAGAGTTGCCCGCTGCTAGAGGGCAATTCCTGATAAAATGACCCGGGTCACCACAACCGTAGCAACTCTTAGACTGATAGGGCTGCTGGCCCTGACGACCTGAATGGCCTCCACGAACACTCTGAAGAGGCTGAGCATTAATAGGAAGCTGGTCTGAATGATGCCCACGAGAACTGCGATCACCTGGTCCACCCTGTGAAGCCTGAAGGGCGGAATGAAAAGGCCTGGAGGACTGGCCTCTATCAAAGGATTCTCTGCTACCAGAGGAAGAACCACCAAATCTACCTGAATGACGAGGCCTCTTATCCGAAGAATAACCGCCTCCCCTAGCAAGAGCCATCTCAACTCTGCGTGCTGCATTGGCTGCCTCCTGAAATGATATGTCACTCCCCACGCCCATAGCCATCTGGAGTCTAATCGGATGATTAAGCCCATCTATAAACTTGCGGACCCTCTCCCGCTCCGTGGGAAGTATCACCACTGCATGACGAGCCAAGTCAATAAATCTCGTCTCATACCGTGTAACTGTCATAGTGCCCTGATGGAGGCGCTCAAACTGCCTCCGAAGTACATCCCTCTGAGTAGCAGGGAGAAACTTCTCCATAAATAGTTCCGCAAACCGGTCCCATGATAAAGTTGGGGACCCTGCTGGTCGAGTCGGGCAATAATCTCTCCACCAAGTCTTGGCGGATCCTGCAAGTCTGAAGGTACCGAAGTCAACTCCGTTTGTCTCCACAATCCCCATAGTCTTGAGAATCTCATGGCAACCGAATAAAAAGTCCTGAGGATCCTCTGGATGCGGCTCCACTGAATGTAGTGGTAAATAGTTTGGAGAACCGATCAAGCCTCCATAACGAATCGAAGTCATGGCCGTTCCATCACCGGCATGAGCCGTGGTACTCGACTGAGTGGCCACAGCTGGGCCGAATACCGGTGCTCGAGGCCGAGGAGCTACCGGCTCGGAGTATGAGCAATAGGAGTCCGGGCCCCTCCTCCGGCCTGAGAAGTAGGCCGGGGCAACCGATAATAAACCCGCTCCGGCAATGCTGTCCATGAATCCCGCTATTCCGATCAAGGCATCCCGGAGATCCGGGGTAATTAAAGCCTCTCCCGGGACCTGAGCTGGGCCCACTGGAGCTGCTGGAATCGGAACCCCCTCGTCAATCTCAATATGGGGCTCCACCTCCGGGGTAGCTGCCTGGGGCTGAGCTCCTACCCCTACCACGGCCTCTAATACGGCCTTGGCCCCCGCCCCTCACGGGAGCTGCCTGGGGCTCGGGCTGCTGGTCAGCGGACGAAGAAGCGCGTGTCCTTACCATCTGCGAAAGGACAGAATAGAAATTCAATCGGTATTTGAGGAACAAGTCGCACGACAAGAAAGAACAAATGAGAGACTCTTTCCTAACTCAATAGACTCTGGGATGGACAAGTACAGACGTCTCCGTACCTACCTCTCAAACTCTACTAAGCTTGTTCGTGCGTGGTGAGACCTATGTAACCTAGAGCTCTGATACCAACTTGTCACGACCCGGATTTTTCCCCAATATCGGGATCGTGATGGCGCCTACTCATGGTAGCTAGGCAAGCCACTGTATTCATACTATCCTGTTTTTAACACAATTTTAATTAAATAAATGCGGAATACTTTATCGAAATGGAAATAACAAATTACAAGGTGAAAATCATACTGAAATTCTCTACCCAAGACGTGGAGTCACCAACTCACGAACTACTATGGAATACTACACATAAAAGTCTGAAGGAAATATAACATAATTCTGTTTGTCTCGGAACAAAGAGACTACAGATAATAACATAAATAAAGAGAGAGACGCCGGGCCTGCGGACGTCTGCAAGCTACCTCGGTCTCAAATATGATCAACTCCCACGCAATCTATTTACTGCTGCTGCTGCTCCTGATCGTAACCTGGACCTGTGCAAAAACGCACAGAAGTGTAGCATCAGCACAACCGACCCCATGTGCTGGTAAGTGCCTGGCCTATCCCGGCGAAGTAGTGACAAGCCTAGGACCAGACACTCACATAAACCTGTGCAATTCAATATATATATATATATATATATATATATATATATATATATATATATATATGTGTACCACAAAATAACAAGAAATAATCAAGTATTAACACAATAAGGAATACCTTAAAGAATTCAACAATTAATCACAGAATTAATAATTTCACAAGGAAAAACAAAGTATAATGTAAACACAAGTAATATCACTTCAAGAAATAGCAAGCGGTTGCACGGCATCACCCTTCGTGCTTTTACTCTCATCCTCACATCCATAGTACGGCATGATCCTTCGTACATGGTTCAATAACAGAGGGCACGGCATGATCCTTCGTGCATAATTAATAATAGGGCATGGCATGATCCTTCGTGCATAATCAATAATAGGGCACGGCATGATCCTTCGTGCATAATCAATAATAGGGCACGACATGATCCTTCGTGCATAATCAATAATAGGGCACGGCATGATCCTTCGTGCATAATCAATAAATAAACATGGCACGACATTAACCTTCGTGCATAAATAAATAAACATGGCACGGCATCACCCTTCGTGCATTATCACTCTTCCTCACCCAAATAACAATCACAGTTAAGGGCAAAGAAAGAAACAGTTATTCATAAACCGTCCCATCAAGGGCAATCAATAATTGTCTTCACAACAAGTCCCAACAAGGGAGAACAATAACAATTCAACTGTAATATATCTCAAAATAATGATTTTCCAACGACTCACGGTCATACTAGACGTCAGTGTATGGATGCTCGTCACCACAGCCCATACACCGCACTCGATCACATAACATATAACACATAATCCTATTCCCTCAAGCTAGGATAGAACAAACACTTACCTCGAATGCTTATGAACAATTCAATCCGTGGAAATGTCTTTTCTTTCAATTTGGCTCCAATCCAACCGTATCTATACACAATTGATTTAATATCATCAATTCTACTCCACAAACTAATTCTTAATACCAAATACAACTTTTACAACATTCTGCCATGAATAGTGAATTTCAACCCCGGGCCCACATGGTCGGAATTCGGGGTTAGGACCAAAATCCGGTTACCCATCCCCCCACGAGTTCATGTATATGATTTGTTCCAAAATCGGACCTCAATTCGAGGTCCAATTCCCCAATTTATGAAAAACCCTATTTTCTAACAAAAACAAGAATTCTACCATGAAAATCATTGATTTCTTATGAAAAACATGTTTAATGATGTTAGGAATTGAAAGAATTAAGTAAAAAGTGACTTACAATCATTTTGATGAAGAAGAAATCCTTGAAGAATCGCAAATGGGTGTTTTGGTTTTGTAAAATGTGAAGAAATGACTGAAATTCGTGTTTTTCAGGTCTCTGTGTTCGCATTTGCGAACATGGGTTCGCAATTGCGAACCCCGACCAATTTCCGGAGTTTGAAAAATAAGCTAAGGGTGGGAAGTTCGCATTTGCGAACATTTGTTCGCATTTGCGAACACTGGCAGTCACAGGGATGTTCGCATTTGCGAACAATGGTTCGCATTTGCGAACCAAGGCAACACTGGGGACCTTCGCAAATGCGAACAATTGTTCGCATTTGCGAACAAGGCTGGCTTCGCATTTGCGAACAATGGTTCGCATTTGCGAACCAAGGCAGCACTGGGGACCTTCGCAAATGCGAACAATTGTTCGCATTTGCGAACAAGGCTGGGCCAAAGGGGGCTTCGCATTTGCGATGAATGTTCGCATTTGCGAGCTTGTCCCCTTCGCAATTGCGAGAAATACTTCGCAATTGCGAAGCCAACAGCTGGGTGAAAAACCAGCAGTTCAAAAATTCAGAATTTCATCCAACGGCCTATCAAATCCTTACCCGAGCCCCCCGGGCTCCAAACGAAACATGTACACAACCTCAAAAACACATTATGGACTTGTTCGTGCGATCATATCGCCAATATCACTTCGTTTTAATCAAATCAAGCCTCAAACTCATGATTTTCATACCTTTAGTTTTCAAAACTTCTTAACTTGGAACTCAAGGTCCAAAACATCTCAAACGACATCCAAATGTCACCAAACTTTACGGAAATCACATATATAATATTTAAGACTTGTACCGGGCGTCGGAACCAAAATACGAGCCCGATACCAAGGTCAATTAATTTATTTCCTTTAATAATTACATCAAAAACAATTTCACATAAAAATTCATAACTTGGGCTCTAGGCCTCAGAATTCGACTCCGGGCGCATGTCCAAGTCCCATATTTTCCTACGGACCTCTCGGGACCATCCAATCTCGGGTCCGGATCCGTTTACCAAAAATGTTGACCGAAGTCAACTATATCAATATTAATATCATTTTTATCCAAATTTCTCATAGAATTCATATTTTCTATCACAAAATCTTTCCGGCTACATGCTCGGATCATGCACGTAAATCGAGGCAACATAGAATGAGGTTTTTAAGGCTTCAGAAGGTCGAAATGATTAATTAAATAAGTGATGACCCTTTGGGTCGTCACAAAACCTCCCGAGCCAGGGGTCTCTGATTCGCACCCAAATAAGCCAAACTACCCATGGACTTTCGATTAAGAGCGTCGGCTACCACATTTGCCTTCCCTGGATGGTACAATATGTTCATATCATAGTCCTTAAGCAATTCTAACCACCGCCGCTGTCTCAGATTCGGCTCTTTCTGCTTAAACAAATACTGGAGGCTCTTGTGGTCCGAAAACACATCTACATGAACCCCATAAAGATAGTGTCGCCATATTTTCAAGGCAAACACAACAGTCGCGAGCTCCAAATCATGTGTCGGATAATTCTTCTCGTGATTTTTTTTTTGAGTTATCTCAAAGCATACTCTAACCTTTCCGTGTTGCATCAACACACACCCCAAACAAACTCTGGAGGCATCACAATAAACTACAAATCCCTCTGTGCCTTCTGGCAAGGCCAATACTGGTGCCGAGGTCAATCTTGACTTCAATTCTTGGAAACTTTTCTCACATGCTTCGGACCACTGGAACTTAACTGCCTTCTGCGTCAGTTTTGTCAATGGGGAAGCGAGGGTCGAGAATCCCTCTACAAACCTCCGATAGTACCCTGCCAAATCCAAGAAGCTACGAATCTCTGTCGGGGTCGTGGGTCTAGGCCAATCTTTCACTGCCACAATCTTCTGAGGATCCACCTGAATTCCCTCACTGGAAATAACATGCCCTAGAAAGGCTACGGGGACTCCAACCAAAACTCACATTTTGAGAACTTGGCATACAATTGATGCTGAAGAAAGGTCTGCAATGCTGCTCTGAGGTGAACGGCATGATCTTCCCTGCTCCGAGAGTAGATGAGGATGTCGTCAATGAATACAATCACAAAAGAATGTAGGAATGGCTTGAATACCCGATTCATAAGGTCCATGAAAGCTGCTGGGGCATTGGTTAGCCCAAAAGACATGACCAAAAACTCGAAGTGACCATAACGAGTTCCGAAGGCGGTCTTAGGAATATCCTGCTCCCTGATTTTTAACTGGTGGTACCCAGACCGTAAATCAATCTTTGAGAAGAACTTCGCTCCCTGCAATTGGTCAAACAGATCATCCACTCGAGGCAAGGGATATTTATTCTTGATGGTGACTTTGTTGAGCTGCCGATAATCAATATACATTCGAAGTGACCCATCCTTCTTTCTGACAAAAAGAACCGGAGCACCCCACGGTGACACACTCGGTCGTATGAACCCTTTCTCTAATTAATCCCTCAGTTGCTCATTTAACTCCCTTAACTCTGCTGGCGCCATTCTGTATGGTGGAATGGATATTGGCTGAGTATCTGGCAATACATCGATCCCAAAATCAATCTTCCTATCAGGCGGAATGCCTGGAAGCTCATCCGGAAACACTTCAAGAAATTCATTCACAATTGGCACGGACTCGAGGGTAGGCACCTCTGAGGTGGTGTCCGTTACTCGAACCAAGTGATAGATACACCCCTTCTTAATCATCTTCGAAGCCTTAAGGTAGGAAATAAACCTACCCCTTGGCACTACACCATTTCCTCTCCATTCAATAACTGACTCGTTAGGGAACTCGAGCCTCATAACTCTAGTCCGACAGTCAAGCTTGGCAAAGCATGAATAGATCCAATCCATCCTCATAATTACATCAAAATCAACCATCCCAAGCTCAATAAGATCTGTTGTGGTATCACGACCACTCACCGTGACAACGCAATTTCTATAGACTCGTGAGGCTGTAATAGAATCACCAACCGGAGTCGACACAGAGAAGGACTCATGAAGCTGTTCGGGTTCTATCCCAAAACTTGAAGCAATGAATGGAGTAACATAAGACAATGAGGACCCCGGATCAATAAGGGCATAACAATCAATATTCTGTACAGACAAGATACCTGTGGCAACATCTGGAGAAGCCTCAGCACTCTGGCGGCCACTCAACGCATAGAATCGGCTAGGTCCACCCCTACCATGAGCTCCACCCCCAACCGCGCCACGTCCTGCTGATGCTGGAGGTCGCGCTGATGATGTAGCAGCCGAAGAACCGGATGACTGAGCAGATCCCCTACCCATACCCTGACTGGGTGCACGGCAGTCCCTCTGAATGTGACCTCTCACCCCACACCTGAAACATTTCGGCATGTCAAGGTAGCAGGTCTTTGTATGAAATCTCCCACACTTGGGGCATGTAGGTCTCCCTTGCTGCTGGGACCTCACCCTAGGACGACCAGACTGACGAGACCTCCTGCTGTCTGAACCGGGTCTCGAGTAACTGCCCTGCTGATGACTGTGCACGGATGGCGGTGCACTCGCGGAGGACTGAGCATATGACTGGGATGGCCCTGATGACCCTCTCCCCGGAAGTGATCTCCCTGAATGACCCATTGACCAGGCCCTGCTGCTACTTTCTCTTTCTGCACGAATCTTTAATTTCTTAGCCTCTGTGGCCTGAGCAAACCCCACGATCCTCCCATAGTTCATATCTGAGTGCAAAGCTGCTGTGGCGGCCTCATTCACTACCAAAGGGCTAAGGCCCTGAACAAACTGTCGAACCCGGGCATCCATGGTCGACACTAAATGAGGAGCGTACTTGGACAACCTTACGAACTCCATGTGATACTCCCAAACACTCATACCTGCCCTGCTTAAGGACCTCGAATTCCGTGGCATGGGCTTCCATCGCCTCGGGAAGCAAGAAGTGGTCCATGAATGCATCCACGAACTCATCCCATCTGGCCGGAGGGCTTCCTTCTTCACGGGAATCCTCCCACATTTCGAACCATGAACGTGCTGCTCCCTTCAGCCTGTAAGAGGCCAACTCTACCCCCTCTATATCTGTAGCCTTCATCACTCTGAGGGTCTTGTATATCTCATCAAGAAAATCCTGTGGGTCAGCCTCTGGATCGGTGCCTGAGAATTCTGGAGGGGCCAACCGCAAGAACTGATGGACTCTAGAGCCGGAGGAATCTCCCTGTCCGCTGGAGGATGCAGGGGCATCATGGGATCTCTGGGCCTGGGCGGCCACTAACTGTGTTAACATATGAATAGCTCCCCTAAGATCCTCATTAGAGATACCAGAGCTCGAAGCGGGAACTGTATCTGAGTCAGGAACACTGGCAGGAGGAATAGTGGCACCCTCTACCACAGCTGGAATAGGGACACTTGGGTTTTGAACAGAAGGGCCAGGCAAATCCAGGACTGGTGGGTCATTCTCGCCCACGGCATCGGGTACATGATTAGCAGCCGCACTTGGGCCGGCATTGGCGCCAAGGCCGAGTCTAGCCTTCTTCTTAGGCGCCATATTCTGAAAATTTGTGAACAAGACGCGGATTAGACACAAATATTTCCACATTGTACTTTACCGCACGATATAGATTAACAAAGAAATAGGTAAATTCCTAAATGCCCGTGTAGCCCCCAACTTATCTGATGTGGTCGACAACACACCGATAAGAAGGGCACTACTAGACACGGCTCCGAGACATCCTAGGACACTTTAAAACCTTAGGCTCGGATACCAAGTTTGTCACGCCCCAAATCGAGGGACATGGCCGGCGCCTGACCTGGGTTGCCCCAGTCAAGCGGACCTGGGTGCCTTTCATTCCCACGCGTTACCCCTGTATTGATTGATTATCACTAACCAAATATTTTACTAATCATGAATGCTGTTACAATAAACAAGCAAAACCCTACGAGAGATCCATTAACAAGTTTGCAGTTTTTACAACGCCCAACATAACATAATATATACATAAGACTGGAATCCCATAGTTTACATGTCTATAGAGCCTCTAGGATACAAAAAGGGGAATACAATACTTGCCGGTAACAAGGCTCCGGCTATACCTTGCAAAAACCCAAAATGAAACCTAAACAAAAGTGGCATGAATCACACAGGGCCCCGAGGAAGAAAGGGGCTCACCAAAACGGGCAGTGGAAGGTGAAGAATACTACTGCCGATGCGCTGAAGTGCCTGCTACTGAACCACCTACAATCATAACACGAATGTAGCGTCCCCGGCAAAAGGGACGTCAGTACACTTGAATTGTACTGGTATGTATGGACAAACTTTGTCCCAAGTAAACTCAAGCCATTGAATTACATCATGAATTAATTAAGCCAGCCAGCCAACCAAGTTTTCCACATTTTTCCTCATTTCAGATAATTCTCAACACAAAGCACCTTCTAAGATCAACATATTGAACAACAACCAATCAAACATGTAAAGCACAAGTAGTCACACAAAGGGGCAATCAGTGCCCCACAGGTTGCAAACTCTCCTGCTGTCTCCTTTCAAAATTTTACATCATTGATTTTTGTATAAATTTTCAATAGCGATTTCAATCGCTTTCCATCCTTATTACCCCTGACCACCCTTATTACCTCGGCCACCCTTATCACCCCAACCCAAACCTTATTTCTTCATGTTGCGGCACGCAACCCGATCCCACCGTACAGTTTTCAAACACAACAATCACAAACAGCAGATAAGGTACTACACACAATTACAACAAGTTCAAATAAGCAACTTACACATTGGTTCATGTTCTCAATTACTTCTCAAGCCAATATCACAACCAAGTTGCAAGTGTTCCAAAACCAAGAATGTTCATACTATTATGTTCAATAACTTACCACACCTCAATTGTTTCGCTTCTTTTCCACAAGGTACCATATATGCCATTATTCGCAATTCTTTTACCAAATTCAATTATTATTTGTCTTTCGGCTCATATCTCATATTACATCACTCATAGTTCAACAACAACTTTGAACATCCCAATAACAACATCAAGAATTTTACACAATTTGTCAATTTAACAAGAACCAAACAAATTTCACACATATAGGCGATTTCACAAGAATCAAAATTAGCCATACATACCTGGTATCGAGTTTTCTTCCTTTAACTTCCTACTTTATGCTTACCCAAGATATCCTACTCTTGCCAACCTTGTTATTCAAGACTCTTACTTCTACTCACTTCTTTTACTAAAAATTCAAGTTCAATAATCATGCATGAGTGTAAAATTCCATTTTCAATAGCTATTATATGCAAAACTCTCTTTACCCAATTTAAAACTGAAAATTAGAGAAAATAGCTAGGGTTTTTACCTTGTAAAGATTGGGGAAGTTGAATCTTGGCCCTAGAATCCTTTGGACTAAATGGTTGGAACAATCATTGAAGATGAAGAACTTCTCTCTCTAAAACCCCTATCTTCTCTCTCTAATTTTGGTAAGATGATATGATAAAATGAAGGGGAAAGGCGTTACATTAAAGAAGAGATCGGGTCAAATTTTATAAAATTCCTGGGCTGGGTCAATTCTGCGGTCGCATCTACGATCCCAGAATCAACATGCGGTCCGCATAGTGACCGCGGAATGACCTCAAAATTTACACAAGTTCTGTTATGGAATGCGACCAGAATGCAGTCCGCATTCTTGATCTGTGGTCGCAAAGTGCACCGCAGATTCATTATGCGATCGCATATCGACCGCATTTTCAACATAATTTTGGGAAACCTTCTGGTAAGCTTTGCGGCAAGAATGCGGTCCGCATAGCAGATCTGCGGTCGCATTCTTGACCGCAAAATTGACACTTTTCTGGAAAAATTGATTCTCTACATTTTTGAAACTTAAATCATTACCAAGGGTCCGAACCGCGGCGAGCAAGCTCGCCGCGAAGAATTCTACGCATTCCTAACACATTATTCTGACCATGACACTATAGCTACTAGGTTTTATGCACAAAAGTTTTACGGGGCCTTACAATATTAAATATGTCAGTAGCAAGCTCATGAAGTTGGAAAAGAGGATTAGGCAGGTATCATGACTAAATACAATACATAGTTATAAATTGCTATATTTTGACTTCATTTCATAACAATTATAGTATGTTATACATTGTAGTTAATTTGGGGTATAAATTTATACCAAATGTACTTTATTGAATTATATTTTAACTGTAGCAATTACAATAAGTTTACCCACTAATTGTACATTTAATTTTTAAGTTGATGCTAAGTTAGATGCTTTTAGGAAGTCAGTTTTTGAGGAACTCTCAAGCCTTAGAGAGTTCATAGATCAATCTTTAAAGCCTATGATGAACGTGGTAACTAGGAGGTTTGATTTGGATGACTCGAAAGTAAGATTTATGTATATTTTTATACTAAGACTAATTAAGACTCATGGATAAATTATTCACAAATATTAACCAAAATTGTAGTTTGTTGGTAGTTTAATTAAAACCAATGACAAACATCAAAGAGAGAACAACTAGCAATTCTAGTTCAGTGTTGGTGAGGCACATAACGCAGGTACAGAACCATTCTTCATTAAAATAAGGTTTTTATCCACTATTTTAAAAATTCTCACCTTAACTACATATTCCTATATATATCTACAATTCTAATTTCAAGTTTATTCATTCAAGATGAAGTTTCATCACAACATCTACAAGAAAATGTTGAGGAAGAACATGTAATTGATGAAGTACCTGAGGCACAACAAGCAGGTAATATATTTAGCATATTCTCTTTAACTACAATAATATTTTATCATAACTACATATATCTACACTTATTTACAGAAGGTGAGTTTTCTTCAGGGGGTGTGCCATTAATAGTTGAGGATGAGGCAGCAATTCAAGAAGGAGCTGAGGTAGAAAAAGAAGGTATTGTTTCATAATTTACTTGTTAATAGCAAGTTTTTGCTTATACAATTATACAATGCTGTTACGTATGTTATTTTATATGTAAAAGATATTGAAGATAACGTTCCTCAGTCGCAAATTCACAGTGTGACTGTGACTAAAGTTGTTCCTGAAGGAAGTGATAAAAAAGGTTTGACATCGGATGACTTTGACATGCCAGAAAACTTAACACAATTGATCATGTATGGCAAGCCCATACTAGATAAATCAACGCCTGTTCATCTTGGTAGAACTAGGCAACTAGGAAAATATGCACAATCACCTTTCACACCTTTATATAGTTCTGGAGGTAGCTCATCTGTTGGACCTAAATTTCTTTACCTCAAGCACCCATTCACAAGTGTCATAGTTGAAAATGTTGATCCTGAATTGGCAGTAAGGTTCACCAACTGGTTATACCTTCGTACTGATAAAGTATCTAGGAGGTGTGAAATTTATTTTATAGTTATTTTTTTACTTTAAAGTTGAAATTTATTTTGTCAATTTTAGTATTTCATAATTTTTTGTTACTACAGGGGGAAAGATTACTTTTCAAAAAAAGATAACCAAATCAAGCCTTTATTGGATCTCGGTTGGGAAAAGATTGACAAAAAGAACCGGTTTTAAGCCCTTGCTCACCCCGGACAAGCCATCAATAACATTATAAGTATAAATAACAGAATCATTCATAATATTTGTTATGTCTTCTGTTGTGTAGTATAAATGTAGTTAATCTGTAGTTGTTTTATATTTTGATTGAGTAATAGTAGACATAGTACTATTCAACTTAACTTCATACTAACTACATTTAAATTATATTTTGTGAGGTACTTGGACTAAATGTTATATTTCTGTAGTTATAGTGTAGCCAATGTGCAGAAATCTGTTAAAGTTTTTAACAAATTCAAGTTGTAGTTAATCTGTTGGTTTTTTTAGTTAATTGTAATTACAGTGTATCTTATTGTATATGTTTTTTCTATTTCGGCAGCACATTGATGTTATTATGTATTATCTACGAAAAAGAGAAAAATATAATCCAAACAACAATACAAGGTTCATAATAACCAATTGCTTGTTCAAGAAAAAGATTGAAACAATTTATGACAAGTTCATAAGTTCTCCACCGGAACAAAGGTACTCGATTGTGAAACCCAAGGATGATGTAGCAGAATATATTCTCGGGTACAAAATACTTGCTAATGTTTCCTGGGATCTTGTTGATTATGTGCTCATGCCTGTGAAACTAGTAGAGAACTTTCATTGGTTGTTGCTAGTTTTAGACAAAAAGGACAGGCAACTTTATATTTATGATTCAATGGTGAGAGAAAACCGGCATAAAACAATTGAGACATTGGTCCAAAAGTTTTCAAACATTCTCCCTTTGTATTTGCCAAGCACTGGTTTCTATGAAAAACATAAAAATATTGACTTCAAGACAACAAAGGCATACATTGAGAAACCAGTTACGGACCCTCTCGACATACAAGGGATGGTTGCTAAGATTCCTCAACAAAAGGAAAGATCAATGTAAAAAACTAATCTCCCTTTCAATATGTTTAATTATTTTATTTTAATCATAGCTTGCCTTCCAAGCCGATAGGCGAAGGGCTGAAGGATGGAAGGTGCAAATTAGTTGTTCAATTCTATCTTTTTTCTATTATTTATCTTTCTTTTCTCTTTAGCTCTTGGTGCCTGCCTTAGCTTGCCGGAGGCTGTAACATAAATCGATTTCTTGAGCTTGCATACCAAGTTAGGATTCCTAGGAGAAAAGAAACCTGGAGATGGGGGAGGCTGAATAGAAACTTATTCTTGCCCCCTTTCCTTATGTTGTTGAAAGGCATTCTATTCTTCACGTCAAATTGAAATAAGGCCACCTTTTGATTGCAGCCAGGGCAAGAATGCCACGAATGGTGTTTAGCAACCTGTCCCTGCCCATTCTAACGGGGCATTCTATTCCTCCAAGTCCCACAGCTCTATGATATGCCAATTACTATTCTATGTATCTGATGTGTGCTTCGGAGTATTGGAATGTTGATCAGAGGCGGGTGACGGTAAAAGGAGGTAAGAGACGGGTTAGGCACTCCAGCAGCTCTAGGAGTTGCCATTCTCGCTTTTCTTGATCTTCCAAGCTTGAAGCTCGCCTGCTTTGAGAGAGGAGAGACTCTCATTTGTTGAAGCGGAGCATAGTGCGCTTTAGGCGCTGAGCGAGAAAATCTTTCTATCCCAAAGAAAGATCTTTCTGATATTGACCAACACCGTACACGCTATGGAGCTATATTGTGGGACTACGCTACAAAGAAGCAAGACTATGGGTCAATCAGTGAGAGCGAAGTTACTGGCAAGCTAGCAGAGAGAAAGGGTGCTCCGGCGAAAAATAAGAGGACTAAAGTGCAACAAAAGAAGAAATAGACTATTTTGTTCCAAGTGTAGTCTGTGTAATTTGATAGTTGAATTGGAAAATAATGTAGGAAATATGTCTTTTTAGTTTACTACAACACTTTATGTTGATTACATTATACTCGATGATTCGAGTACTCTATTTACTTTTTTTACATCAACAACTTTGTCTTACAATTTGACTTTAGTCTTCAAGTTATTTTTATAAATACCTTCAAGTGCCAAGTAATATCTGTATATAGCTGTCATTTGTTACACAACATAAAGATGAAATAAATACAGGAATCATCTAAATATTTTAGTCATCTTTTATCAAAGTGTTTAAAAAAAAAATTATCTACATTTTAACTACACCTTTAACTACATATGAAAAACGCAACTACAATAGAACCATAATTATACTATATAATCACTACAATTTGGAGATAATTTACGTTGAATGCATTTTTTATTGATATCAATTTTTTTGTATATAGTAAATATTAAATTTTAACTATTCTATATAAAAAAAGACAACTTTATATGCTTGACGGAATACATAAGAACATATATAGTACAGATTCATAAAGTGATATTTATACTTATTAATCATCTTCAAAAACTTAAATAATTACACAATAAAATCTGCTAATTTGAGTCATGTAATATTTATTTTGAATAACAAATCTAACCACATGATATTCATTTTTTCGGTGCATTCTTGCAAGTTCTTTTATTATGCCCTTCACCTCCACAATTGCCACATGACACCTTGTACTTCTTTGACCTAATTTCATCAAGTGTTTTATATATTTCCTTGTGAGGTCTCCCTGGCTGCCTTTTATCTCCTGCCGGTGGCTTTACTACCTCATCCAAAATATGTTGTGGCACATCCCAGTTCCCTTCATCAGGAAGAGGATTTACTGGCATTTCATAGGAAAGAAGAAGCATATTCCTTGTGTAATATGGAGAACAATAATTTTTGTATGTTTCATTCTTATGCCTTAATGCTGCCAAAGCATGCGCACAGGGAAGTTCATCGAGTTGGAATTGTCCAGTGTTATATTTGTTATTTTCAAGACACACAATGTACCGCTCCACACCATCTAATACAGTATGTATAAGATCTGTTGAAGTCCTCACCTACAATTGAAGAACAAACATAATTAATAATACATCAATAATTAAAATGGATTACCAATAATTTGCCTACAAATTAGCAACAAATATACTACATCTAATCAACAAACTACAATTACCGACAATTTGACTACATTGTAACTATAATTATTAAAAACTGCAATTAATATTTTTTTCTCCTACACCAATAAAAAAATATCTTGCCCTTAGTTTCTCAGATAATGTACTATTTTCTTCCAATTCTTTATGTATTTGTGGCCAAGGCATGTGAAAGTACCATTTGCCTTTGATAACTTTTCTTTTGTCCAACGTTCAAGAAGAGTCCTCATATATTCAAGTAAATCACATATTGGAAGCTCTCTTGCCTCTTTTGTTACAGCATTCAATGACTCGGTAATGTTTGACGTCATAGTAAATATTCTATTAACCGTTGCATGTACTCTTGACCATCTATGATACCCAATATCATACAGATAAGACTATACACGCGGGTCTACCTCTTCAATCTTCAACATCCTTTCATTAAATTCATCCAGAGTGTATGACCGTGTTGTAGCAAAGTATAATTCATGTAATTGTAGATGTCCCTTCTTGAAATTTGACCTTATATTTGTCCATATATGCCACATACAAAGAGTAGTGTGCCATGCCCGGATAGACACGTCGTTTTCAGAATCAACCACAGCATATGTCAAGGGCAAAATAGTACCTACAATTTGTGAACATAAAATATGATTAAATAACAACTACAATATATATTGAGAATATACACAAGTTAACTACAATCTGTTATTAACTGCAACATAACTACAATCAAACTACATTGTAAAGACAATCTACAAAATAACTACAAAATTATTCCATTATTTACCTGTTGCATCTAGTGTGCTTGCTGTCAGCATAATCCCCGGTAGGCTAACTTTAAGAATGTCTCATCAATCATTACTACCGACCTACAATGTTGCCAATCATTTATTGATGTACAAAGAGCAACAAATGCATATAAGAAGCAATTATATGTTGCCTTCTTCAATTTAACAATAGAACCAGGATAATTCTTCTCAAGAATATAAAATATTTGGATAATTTTGTTGCAGGAGTCACATGGATTCCCTCTCAAAAACTGTAAAGCTTTGCCCTTTGCTCTCCATGCTTGCATGTAGCTTAGGTTCAGTCCATGTTCAGATAACATGTCTGTTTGTATGTCATTTGGTGTGTAAACAGTCTTAGGATCACAATACTTTGGAACGACTATGCTACCAACTACGGTTGCAGTACGTTTGCGCTGTATGAATGTTTCGTCCATTAGGCAGCAAGTGTGTTGCCGGATGGAACTTTTTACCTTGAACATTGCTGAATCATTAATCGGCGTTGCCTTGAAATGCCATTTACAGCTTTCAGCAACACATATAAGCCAGTAATTAAAAAAATACAATATTTTCACAAATATATAAAAAAAATCAATAAACTACAAATTGACTACAATTTAACTACAATTAATTAAAACCACCTATAAACCATAATGCACTGATTTTGCAGATATACTATCCACAAATAACTACATACCTTCTATGACTAGATCTTTTTACTCTGAACTAGAACTTGTGCATCACGGAATAGTTCTTCATTGCAGCAGCTACTATTTTTTTGTCCTGATAAACTTGTCCTTCTTCAATATATGCTTGTGTTGATTCAGTTATTATTTCACTTTGATATTCTTCAATAGCTGGTGAGGATGGAATTTTTAATAACTTTAAGGATTCAGAAGAACCTGCAGACAATAAATTCATAATGTAGTAAATTCATAAATGTAGTTTCTATGTAGATAATTTTGAAATCAATATTGCTTTATCCTTTTCAGAACTATGTGAGATTTGTAATTTAATTGTAGTAAAATTGTAGTTAACATTGAAATACCATATCTCACATCAATGTCGAATCAAACGTACATGCATTGGTGTTTTCATTGTTGATTGTCAATTCTATATTGAAATCTCTTACGCTTATACATAGAGTATACGAACCTAAGTTTTTATTCTCCTTTTTGGTTTCCATGTACACGCGAACCCCTGTATCATTCCTAATCTCCATTAGAGGACAATTCTCGTTCGCAATGTATTTGATTTCTACAATTTTATCTGATGTACCAATCAATAATTGTTCTGCAATTGTAGAAATTAGAATTTCGTAGCTTGCATTATCATCCACCAAAATGGCATCAACTTCAAAATCTATATATCTGCTATATCTATCCCAATTACCATTCGTTTTCAGCATTATTGGGGTTTTTTACATGATTTCGTGTAGATGAAAAAAAAAATGAAGAACAAATATAGTTTTTACAATTTGAATTGAGTTGTAGAATAGGTAAAAACAACTTAATTACAGTAGCTTTCGATTCTTTGAGAATTGTATTTGAGTGAGAGAAGAGAGATCTTTTTTCGTTGAGGAAGGAGAGAATTACACATCAATTAGATTTACTTCTGTTTCAAAATTCAGCTTTAATGTAGATATAATGAAACGCAGATTTGGTACCTTGTTTTTAGCGCGTTATTTATGCCAAAATCTACCTATTTTTGGATTGGTATATATTTTGTAGTAGAAGTGTGGACTACACGGATAAATAAGAAAATATGAATATTTTTCGTAATAAGGTTTGGTATATGGTATAGATTACCCTAACTCTACACTCTATATTTGGGCTTGTGCATAGGCCCACAATTGGGCAGTTCCTAATGACGCCTGACTGAAAATTCCTCCTTCTTGGGCTAGTCTCAAGGCCCAATTTGTTGAAGGTCTGATTTTTTTAAGTTGTAATTTAATTTGGTAATGCAATTTTAGGCTTTCCAAGTTAAGTACCAAACTTAAATTTTGAGGTTTTTCTCTTGTTTAAGTTCGGACTTGAACTTGAGGCCCGAATTTTATAGTGCTAATTACTTAAGGCTTTTTTAGAGACAATACTTAATAGGAAATCATAGTTCCTTTAGGTTGGCCTTAAAATAAAAATGAGGTTCGCGATGCCAATCAAAATTCATAAATTGTGTGGCGATCTCAAAATATTCATATTATAATACTTAGAAATTGGGACGTGCCGTTTAGCGAATTTTCATGTCCGCCCAAAAAATAAATAATACGTTAGTCGCTTTAGACGCGTTCTTTAATAATCTATCTTCCTAAATTCGGGTGTGCATTTCATGTGACCCAAATTCAAATCCCAAAATATTGAATAAAATGTATCAAGGATCCGGGTGCATTTCATCTGATGTGATCCGAAAATATATTTTAAACGACGTTCAATTTCTTAAAATTAATTAAAAAGCGTTAAATAATTTTAAAATTGCACTATAGGATAACATGTATAAAAATCAGATTTTTGGCCAAGTATAATAGTTTAAGTGACCGTGCTAGAACCACGGGATCCGGGGGTGCCTAACACCTTCCCTCGGGTCAACAAAATTCCTTATTCGGAATTTCTGGTTCGCACTCCATTCAGGAAGTCAAAAGTTTCCTTGATTTGGGATTCATGATAACTCGTGACTTGGGACACCAAAAGCCAAAACCTATCCTAAGTGGTGACTCTAAAAATGAAATAAATAATCTCATGGCGAATAATGTCACTTTAAATGAAAAAAACTCCCTTATACATTATTCTTCGGAGTAGGTGTGTAAAAAAGGAAGTGCGACAGTGACAATATAAAGTTTAAAGAATTAACTAATATTGAATAATATTTTACTACAACTAAATTAAAAAGATAATATTGTGAGACATTGTCACCTATAAGACTGAATAACCGGAAAAAAACGATAACTCATTTAATATTTGGTCTTCTACTATGTCATCTTTGTTGCTTCAAATTCATATTATTATCAATTTGACTCTTAATTTTACACCATAAATTGACTTTTTAGTTTCTTTCACTATTAATGCTCTTCCTACAAAAATTAATTTATATACCTTAAAGAGTTGTCAACGTGACAAATAAACTTACTTATATAATGAATTTAAAAAATATAGTAACTTGAATTATTTTGCATTAATTAATTCAAAAACTTAATTATTTATTCTCAACATTAAAGAAAGTAAATTAACTTTTATTATCAAATTCTTAATATTAGTTCATCCCAATTTTAAAATTTAACTATAACCAGAACTTTGTTCAATAGAATTTTTTATTTCAATAGTTAAAAATCATTAGTATGTTAATTTTGATTCGTTTTAGTGCTTCCAAAAATCATTGTTCATTAGTATGCCAATTTTTATTCGTTTTTGTGCTTCCAGAATTATTGTTCTTTTTTACTTCTAGAAAATTTACGCATAATTTCTAAAGTTTTGAATATAGTATTAAAGCTTTAAAATTATTAGACGTCAAATAAGAACATTCATATAAGGTCTTAAAGCGCTAATACTAATAGACGTCAATTAAGGATATTCATTAAGGTAAAAAGTTTAATAATTTAAAGTGTTAAATATTAGGATTTGCTACCTAATTTAATAAGGAAAGATTTAATAAACAACTTAGTTGATTTTAAAGTCCTAAAATTTTGGTAAGCAACTTAAAATTACAAATTTATCCAATGTAAAAAAAATTTTAAAAGGATAAAAAAGACGAATAATATTTCGCTAAATACCTTAGTGCTTTTAATATAGTATAGATATAGATTATTCGCATCAAGATGTATGATGAGACCTTCACACTCTCTCGATCGAAGCACAGCTGTATAAAATAGACTTGAACACAAGTCTAAAATATATGCATTATCTATATGTCCGGGCGGGGGTGTTTATGAATATTTATCCATAGAGAGAAATACATGACCAAAACAACAGAGAGATTGGAGAGGCAAGCCAGCCACTGTCTATTTCCTTTAACTGTGAAATATGCTAAGATACATTACACCTAATTGATCTCATTTACATCTATCCAAATTATTATGAAACTGATACAAGCTTGAAGAACTCTAGAAATGAAATTACCGTTACAACAAACGAACATGGACAGGAAATAGTGCAACAAAATCTAACCTGGGATTGGTAACGGCCCGCCACCAAGGAAATCCTTTGAAGCCAGCAGCTTTTCAGGAAGAAGTTCTCATTTACAAATGTCACCAAGAATCTTTCAGAACAGTATTAGCAGAAAGTTGGTGACTTCTTACTCTCGGGGACGGGCAAGCCAGAGAGAGCTAAGTGCTCGAAGTCGAGAGAAATAATCACTGATGGCGAGAAGAGCACGAGCTGATTGGCGAGTTGTCAATACGCGATGCATTTGCTGCAGTGTCTGCTGTCGTAGGTTATCAGCCTGACATTTAAAACTTTACAGGTTAGTTGTATCCGAGGGAAAGCTTCCAACATGTACTCAAAACAACAATTAAGGATCAATCCCAACCAAGTTGGGGTCGGCTATATGAATTTTCACAGATCAAGTCGCTCCATTTAAGCTCATCTCAAACCAATACCTTACAAAAAATATATATATAAATAAAAGGCGAAATACATAAATAGCCCCTTCAAGTTGTCCTCAACGGTCAGCCAGACACCTTAACTGACATCATTTTCAGTTGGACACCTCAAATTATTTTTCAGTGTATCACTTAAACCCTTCAGAGCGACATGGCAAAGTGTGTGTTCTACACTCGCCTGGCAGCAAGTGAAGGCTTTCAAAATTATAATTTGAAAAAATTATATGAATAATTATATTTATTTCTTTTCTTTTTTTTAATTTAACTTGTGGAGCCCACTTTTTCTCCCTCTTTCTTCTCCAAAAATTTCTTCCGAACCTTAACCCACCATTATCAACACAACTTAACCATGATAGTGAATGGAGCTCGCCGGAATTAATGGAGCTACTGCCACGATTACATCGGCTACTTCTAAAATCCAACCCAAAAGCAAAGACAACAAAACCAGAAATTCGTTGCCGGCAGTCATGGTTGTTGCCGGCGTCCATGGCTATTACCAAATATAAGGTCATGGCGGTTGCGCCCAGTGGTCATTCTCTATTCATTTCTTTTAGTGTGTTGTATTGCAGGTTTTGTGAAGATATATATTTTTGTTCATGTCTGATCTTTGCTAATTTATTTGGGGTGTGTACAATCTTAAAGATGAAGAAGAAGAGGGGGCAGCTCGGAGGCTAGGGTTTACTTATTATTATTGTTTTTTTTTTATAATAGGTGGCAAATTTTTTAATTAAAATTACACATGGCATTTTCTTATTTGTTCATTTCACATGAATCTGAGAGTGTATTTCATGCAAGTGGGTTGATGGAGTCAGGTGTTTAATTGACTTACTATATTGAAGGCTTGAAGTGTCCAACTGAAAATGAGGTCAGTTGAGGTGTCTGGCTGACTGTTGAGGACAACTTGAAAGGGCCGTTTATATATTTCGCCTAAATAAAAAGTAATAGAATTTCACTATATTTTCTAATGGCACCAACATGTACTCAAACATGCAGATAAAGATTTGCATAAATGGCAGCTTATGCATGCAATTTACCATCTAACCCAACTAAACTGCTGCATTTCAAAACATAAATGTTATGGAGAGCATCTCTAAGGCAATGCAAGGTCATAGAACATAAAATATATCTTCTTTTCTTTCTGGAATTTGTCAACCTACCTAGCAAAGTTTGCAAACCTCACTTGGTCTTAACCTATTCAACCGGAACTGTTAGCACCTCACCAGTTTTCCAATTGGTATGCCCAGTACTGAGTTGTCTCTGCTTTGTCACTATAAAATCAAGATAGAAAGGGGCGAGAAGTTCTGAAACTTTATACTAAGAAGAACACGGTCAATCAAATATGACGCCCGAAAACCCCTCAATACATCCTCTCTATCTTCGGCACATATGCAAAAAAATATAAGGACTAAAGATCTTCAGCAGCTTGGGAGCATCTTTTAGGTAAGAAACACAGCCAAGCAACTATAGAGAGAGAGAGAGAGAGAGAGAACTACAGTTGCTTCAACTCAATTCTTTTTGTTTCCTACTTATTCTCATCAGGAAAAAACACAAAATATCAAAACATAGAAGAAAAGAAGGAAAAAAATGATGGAAACGAATAAGTAGTTCAATAAAGTCCCAAGGCACTATGTTCCACTCCGTAAGCTATTAATGATCTCAAAGAAGTGCAAATAACAAGGTCTGATGGCAAATACTTCAGACACCACTATTTTAAATACCAACACAAGACACCTATATCTCAACTAAGTACCTATTTTGAACTCATCCAGGAATATACTTATGCAACCTATAAACATTAATCGTTGCATAAATGATACTAGAGAAGCCACAAGACATCGCCATGAGAAAAACGGAAGAAAGACACGCTAAAAAGGAGAACTTTCCACCAGATAGAGTATGTATCTCTCAAATAATACATGTAATCCTGAATCTAGTAACCCCATCTATGGCATCGAATCTTCTCGATTGAGAGAAGATAATTAATGCAATTAAAAGGTACAATAAATGCAACCATCATCATCGCCACTATATAATTAAAAAAATGGTAGCCATGCTCCGCTATCATAATTAATGTACTATGTAATCAAGTGTGTGCAATAAATGCTCCGCACTCTATCCTTTATTACCTTCACATACATTGTCGTATTTTTGTATTTCCACATCTAATAAAAGGTGTATCTTGCAACTCATTTGTATCAAGTTAGTTACCAATTTAAGAACACAAATTCCCCCCTCCATTCCCTTTTACTAGCCCCTTATACCAAAAATAAATCTTCCTTTTACTTGCCTGTTTTAGCAAATCAAGAGAGTTTTGCTTCCAATATTACCCTTATTTTTAAGTACCATTACAACTTCAATAACCATTTACAAGGATAATTTAGTAAAACAAACCCTTAATAAATGATTTCTTAAGAGAAGTGCCAAGTAAATAGAGAACTAGTAAAAGGGAACGAAGGGAGTAATTCTCTCATTTCTTTCTCCTCCCTCAAGATTTACACATGCTATCAAAGACTCTACAGCCTAATTTGAGATGTATCAGAGCCTCTACAAAGACATTAATTGCTTCTGCGCTCCAAGGGCAGGCTTACGTCACCTTTTAGTCAACGTTGTTTATTTTGTAAATATACAGTGATAGCTCTTTCAACACAGTCTTTTTTTGAAATGGTTATTATGGTGGGCATCTCTCTTCCTTGTTTTGGCCGCCATTCAGGCAACTTCGGTCCCTTAATTTTTGTCGTCCAGCAACATATTTTCTATCAGCATTTTGTCAGCTACTACACTAGGCAGGCTTATGTCACCATCTAGTAGATGTCTCCAGTCATTGCCACCTAAACGTCCAGCGACATGTTGCCGTCTGATAGCACATTTTTAATCAGCGATTCAACAGCACCACGTAGAGATCAAACAACAAGTCTTCAGTCAGCACCTCGTCATTGTCCAATAACATTTTTCCAAGCAGCACACATCAGTGCCACGTCGCCATCAGCAACATGTTTTCAGTTCATAGTCAGTTATCACCACTTCACCATCCAGTAACACATTTCCAATCAGCGTTTCATTAGTGCAGTGTTGTTTTCTAGTGACAAGTGTCTCTAATTAACATCATGACAATGCCACATCTCCCTCTACCAACAGTTTTCGATTAGGTTCAGGTCATTGTACATAGACACATTTGCAGTTAGAGCGATGTCGTTGTCCACGGACACATTACTCTCCACTCAGCACCTAACCTATACTGCATGTTTCAAATTCAGCTCCTTGTCGCATCCAACGACCATGTTTCAAATTCAGCTCCTCATCGCATCCTACAACCTGTTATTATTCTACCAAAACAAGGTCGTCGTCAAGCTACATGTCATAATACATTCAGCACCAGGTGCCATCCCGTGAGACGCTGTCATCCCTTCATCAGTGCCATGTCATCAAACAATAATCTCTCCTGCATGCCCAACATGAATTCCCAGTTTTTGATTTGCAAAGTGTCCCCATCATCTTGAGTTTAACAGGGCATGTTAAAGGACAAGTATTCCCAGTTTTTATTGCAAGTAATGGTTGGTGTCGTAATGATATATATGGTCATGCCAGGCAATACATGCACTACTATCATAATAAATGTAGTCAACTTGTATACTAAATGCACGATAATCCTTTAATAATTTCACATATATTTCTGTATTTTCTGAAGTATTTTAATACATACAAAGTTGTATCTTGTAACGCATTTGTATTACCCCATATATCCCATTTTATATGGCACTCTTTCTTTTGTTAATGTATTCCAAAAGAATGACAGATTAAAATTTAAAAACTTGGTTAACTTTAAATTTATCATTTTATTCTTATTGGCATGTTATGATTGGAAGGTAGTAGGTGCATCATTTATTAAATGTAAATCCACTCTGGTCATAAAGACCGATAATCAGGGGTACACTCAGTTGTCAATAATATCATTTTGATATAACAGCTTTTTATTTAAGAAAACAGCCAAAAACCGATAATCAGACCGAAATTATTTAAGTTCATTAATTAAGTTTTCCTCTATCATTTGATTCTATTGAATAAAATTAGAAGAAAAATAGGAAAGGAAATGTCACATGATTTAGCAAGTGTGCCTATCAATTAGATAAGTTAGTGAAAACACATAGCTCAATTTTGATATATTTTTTCTAGATTAATAGTTTGCCTTTATTATATTTTCATTTTTATGGGCGTAATCTTTATCTGTGTATTATATTTCAGAAACTCCCTGAAGACAGTTAACCAGTGCGAGGCTATTGTTTGTTCATGCATTTGCTGCTGCTAGTATATGTGTACGCCTTGAAGATATTTATGGGTATATATCAAGTTTTTCTCTAAGTCTCCAGGTGCTCGTGCACCCTCGCCAGAAAACATAAGTCCGCCTTAGAGTTTTGGTATGTGCCAAACATCTCGTTTTTCTTAAACTTCGTGCCCAATCAAACACCGCCATATAAAATGAAATGGCGAGAGTAAGTTAGTTACTAAATTATAAAAACATCACCAGTTCTCAACATCTCATCCCAAGATTACAAAAAAATGAGTTCTCTTTGTTACAATGTCAACAAGAAGAGATGTCAAATTTATGCTTTTTCCCGCATTCAACAACAATGACAAAACAGAATACGACACTTTGGTGACAGATCTTGTCCAAGAGGGATGTTGGTTGGCAGGAATCCTTTGGGGTGGAATAGACAAGTATGCAGTAAAAGGTTTATTTGAATGGACTTAAATATGAATCTCTCTTGAGGAACCTGGAAATCCTCCCCATCTTGTTTTAAAACACACGTGTCATCTTATGTGACACAATTTCATTTTTATTATGTCCCAAAAAGAATGGTACCTTTTTATATTTAGAAATAATTTTAACTTTAATTTTCTCATTTTACCCTTAATGATTATATTAACCCACGCAAATGTCTATGGCATGTTTTTTACCACAAGTTTCAATATTTTTCTGTCTTTCTTAAACTCTGTATCCGATCAAACATTAACAACAAATCTAGTTTAATCCCACAGATGGGGCCTGGGGAATGCAGTGTATACGCAGAACTTATCCCTACCTAGTGAATATATCCAATCAAACGGCATCACCAAAAAAAAAAAAAAAAAGGATGGAGCCTAGAAAATATGACGCTTTTCAATGACATATCAATGACAAATCTGAGGCTTTTAGGAGAGCATCAGATAACCAAGTCTATTTTTACCAATGAATACACACAAGTAAAGCATTAAGCACCTGGCGAATGAAGCCCTCAAGTGTTCCCAGCTTCCCCATTGCCATCGCCATTTGACCCATGTAATTGGCAACATTCCCCGAGGAGCCTGAAGGTCCAAGAGACCCTGCCAAGGTCTCAGCCAATGACTGCTGTAATGCCTCCATTCCCTGGGATAAAGCATCTTCAGCCTGTTGCGATGACTCTTGCAAGTTGTTGATTGCTAACAGTTGTTGTTCAGTTAAAGGCTCTAACTGATTAGTGAGAAGCTGCAACAAGGGAAAAGGAAATTAAAAAGGGTTTTTTTTTTTCATTTTTAGCGCCGTGGCCGAAAATAATTACAGGTGGTAGCCCAAATATACAAAAAATATAATTTTATATATATTTATGTATAGTAATATATATTATGTATATTAAAAATGTATATTTATACTTAAAATACAAAACATATGTATTTGCCAGCTATTATTTATCTAGGCGGCCCAAAAATGTAATTATCCCAATTAAAACTAGGAGGAGGTATTGAGTTGATGAGACAAAAGAAGCACAAAATAACCTGCCTTTTAAAACACCTTCAGCCCTTGGAAAGAGAAATAAAGGGAGCAAGCAGGGACTTTTACACTTTACAATTCAACTACAGCACTCTCGGCGCATGTTAAGCAGGGCAGCTAACATACGCCTAAGACGATGACTAGACGGAGATCTCAATCAATCGCACCTCCTACGATACCGGAAGAGGATGAAGAACTGGAAGAGAATGACGGAGGAAGACTGGTAACACCGGAAAGTGGAATGCCGCAAGTGTTAGGTCAAATGAAACTGGTTCACTGGATGAATGGAATGGGGAGCGCTCCAACGGTCATGAACGCATCGAAATGCAACGTTGCTGAGAAGCCAGTGGAAGTAGATCCCAATAATGCAGCGAGGAAGTTGAATTTCTCAGAAAATCGAGTAGATCCATCTCAAATGAAACCAACCTTAGCTGATGTGGTCAAAGGGAATAGAGCGTTACAGCAGGGGATGAAGCCGGACTACTATGCACCAGTAATGAAGGAAGGGACAAAGATAGTAAAGTTGAACAGGGCGGAAGTTGCAGAGCAAACACAAAAATGGAAGGAGACGGTTATAGGGTATGTTTTGGGTGGAAATCTTTCATTCAAAGAAATGTTAAAGTTTGGGTATGGAGTGTGGAATTTCATTACAACACCTCAAGTGTATATGCATGATGATGGCTATTTCATATTTAGATTTAATTCAGAGGAGGATAAGAATAGCCTGATTCAACAAGGGCCTTATACGTTCCATAAATGACCTTTGATTTTGA
Organism: Nicotiana noctiflora; assembly: GCA_032618575.1. Lineage (NCBI taxonomy): Eukaryota > Viridiplantae > Streptophyta > Magnoliopsida > Solanales > Solanaceae > Nicotiana > Nicotiana noctiflora. Next base: position 366,348 of record JASVEL010007519.1, read on the forward strand.
AGCAATGGGAGCCGAATTTCCAGATAAGCAAGGAATTGACCAGGAAAATACCTATTTGGTTGATTGTCCCAGGATTGCCTATCGAATACTGGACTAAGGAAAACTTGGGGAGAATAGCCAGCTACTTTGGGAAACCTATATGTTCAGATAGATCGACTACTGAAGGGGAAAGGATATCCTACGCAAGAATGTTGGTGGAGATGGATGTCTCTCAAGACCTACCAGATGATATGCTTATAGAAGAGGAAGAAGGAAAGTATAGAGTGTGAATTCTGGAGTATGAATGGAAGCCGGTATTTTGTGAAAAAATGCTGCCAAATAGGTACACATGAAGAAAAATGTGAAAAAGCAGTGCAGAGGAAAGCCCATGAGGTACAACAAAAAGGAAAACAGAAGCAACATATAGGTAGGAATCAGGTCAAAAAACAGTGGAGGGCAAAGATTATTAATGAGCAAGTAATAGAGCAGAAGGAACAGGCACAAGAGGAAATTCAAAAGGATGGAACACAAGAAATACATGAAGAACAGAAGATGATAACACCGCCAGAATCCCAGGACAAAGGGGGACCTGAGCAGGAAATTGATATGCAGACAGTTAAGGCAACCAGAGGGAAAGAGAAGATGAAGGAAAGAACCAAGTCACAGCAGCAAGGAGCATTACTAGAGAAAGAGATCATGAATATGCTGAACAAGAATAGGTACAGTCCTTTGGTGATACATGATGATTACAGTTCTAAAAGAAGGACTGAAGGGATGAGCCTCAATGAGGTAAATCCACTATGATACTTAGCACATGGAATATAAGAGGGCTTAACAAGCCCTTTAAGCAAAAAGAACTCAAGGCCTTTTTGCTTAATCATAAAATTGCTTTACTACGTTGCCTTGAGACAAGAATAAAACCTAGAAGTGGAATGAAAATTAAAAAGAAATTTGATAAGGAATGGAAGATATACTCTGATGAGGCTGTAGCAAACAATGGAAGGATATGGATTTTCTGGACTGACAGTATGGTGCAGGTCCAAATAATTGGGAGTACATCTCAGTTAGTTCATTGCAAGGTGAAAGATACGGGATCAAGCTTCTCAAGCTATGTCACAATTGTATATGGGATGAACAAACTGAATGAAAGAAAGGAACTATGGGAGCAACTAAGACAGATAAGTAGAAGCATGCATGAGGCTTGGCTGGTTCTTGGAGATTCTAATAATGTATTGTCTGTAAATGATAGGCTGAATGGGCAACCAGTACAACAGGGTCAAGACTGTATAAAAGATAATGAGCTGGGGCAATTGAACATGAAAGGGGGTGAATGGTCATGATGTAACAATGCTGAAGTTAGAATCTACAGCAACATAGACTGGGCATCTGGAAATGCCTCTTAGCTAACACATTACAGTAGTCTAGAAGCAGTTCTAGAATCGCCAGGTGTCTCGGATCACTCTCCCATTGTTATAAATACTGAGGTAATGAGAAGTCACTTACCTAGGCCATTCAGATTATACATTGTGCTCCGAAAACAGAAGGAATTTGAGGAAGCTGTCCAAGATATATGGAGGCAACAACAGGTTGAGGGGTGTACCATGTTCTCAGTATGGAGGAAATTGTATAAGCTAAAAGAGAGAACAAAGACAATGAATAAAGAAATGAACTTACTGGAGAAGACAATAGGAAAGGCTAGAGACCATTTGAAAAGAGTCCAAGGAGAAATGAATGAAGATCCTTTTAATAGTTCCTTAATAGATACAGAAAAGCAGATGTTGATACAGATTCAAAAGTGGGAAGGTATAAATGAACAGGTACTAAGGCAAAGGTCTAGAGCAATGTGGATTCAGGCTAGAGATCAAAACCCAAAATTCTTTCATCCTCATTTGAAGGCCAGAAAATCAAGAAACAGAATTTCAGTGATGTATGATAAACAGGGGAATAAGCTCACAGATGCCATTAAGATAGAACAAGAATTTGGAGGTTTCTTTCCGTCTCTATTGAGTACATCAGCTAGAGAGCTACCTTGTATTGATATAGAAATTGCAAGAGATGGGCCATGTCTAAGTAGAGAGCAACAACAAATGCTTAGTACCAGAGTGACAAAGGAGGAAGTTGATGAAGCAGTGAGAGAATTACCAGATGAAAAGGCACCGGGAATTGATAATTCCCTGCTGAGTTTTTCAAATCCTACTAGAGTGTGGTTGGAGAGGAAACCAGGAAGGCAATTACAGAATTATTCATGAAAGGTAAAATGTTGAAAAGCATAAACTGTACCACTGTAACATTAGTGCCAAAGGTTACAAGACCACAATTTGTCAAAGAATTTAGACCAATAGCATGTTGTACGACCCTATACAAGATAATAGCAAAGATCATCACATCTAGATTGAAGCTAGTTGTAGACTCTATTGTGGGACCTGCTCAGTCTGCATTCATCGAGGGAAGGAATATATTAGATAATGTAATCATAGCACATGAATTGGTGAAAGGGTACAACAAAAAAGGAGCATCTCCCGGATGCTGTATTAAAGTTGATATGAGAAAAGCATATGATTCAGTGGAACGGCCTTTCTTGAAAATGATTCTGATGGAGTTTGGATTGCTGGTGGGATTTGTAAATCTGATAATGGAGTGTATGACAACAGTCAGTTACTCTCTGATTCTGAATGGAGGTCTAACAGAAAAGTTCAAAGCAAAAAAAGGACTAAGACAAGGAGACCCTATGTCTCTTTACTTGTTTGTGCTGGTAATGGAATACTTAAACATATCATTGAAGAAGCTGAACCAAAATCCAGATTTGAACCACCACCCAAAATGTTTCAAAAATAATATAACACATGTTTGTTTTGCAGATGATCTGATCCTTTGTTGTAGAGCAGACAAGATTTCAATACAACTAATGCTAGGGAGATTTAATCACTTCTCTGAGGTTTCAGGATTGAAGGCAAATATGGAGAAAAGTGCTTTATACTAGCTGGAGTCTCAAAGGAGTTTACACACAAGATATTAGAAGAAATGCAATTCACATTGGGAGAGATTCCATTCAAGTACCTAGGAGTCCCACTATCATCAAGGAAACTATCTACACTGCAACGGATGCCTCTGGTTGAGAAGATAACAGCAAGAATAAAGTGTTGGACAGCTAAATTTATGTCATATAGTGGTAGGTTGCAGCTACTAAAGAGTGTGGTCTTTGAGATGCAAACATATCGGGCACAAGTACTTCTGCTTCCAAAGAAGATCATCAAAATGATAGTTGCAGTTTGTAGAATTTTCTTGTTGACTGGAAGCATGATAATAGGTGAATTTTACTATATTCATACCCTAAATAATTACACTTTAACGTTGTTTTGATAATATATATGATGACAAAATGTTCTTATTAGTGTTTTTCATGTGTTGTAGGTACAAAATGGTTGAAGAAGGCTAAAGAGCAATTTTGAAGTCAAAAGGAGATGAAAAAGGCCAATTATGCAAAAATCACCCAAGTCCACGCTTGACAGCCCTTGAGGTTCAGAGAACACGTTTCACCGCGGTTCCACCGCGGTGGTTGAAGACTGCTGAAAAATAAAGATTCAGAGAGGGTGTTTCACCGCGGTTCGACCGCGATCGCGGTAGAACCACGGTGACAGGCGGGAAAGTTTGGGGACCAAAGTCTAAAACGGGATTTTTATGTTACCCTCTATAAAACCTTAGGATTCGCCCAAAGGAGGCAAGTTTTGTATTATTGAGTACTTTTGCAAGGAAACTAGTGTGAGAGAATTCTCTAAACATATCTCTTACTTTTCTTTTGAATTTTCATTATGAAATCTATTCTATCTTTCACTTTCATAGTTATGAGTAGCTAAATTCCTATCTAAGGTTGTGATGGAACCTATTGGTTGATGAACTTCTGATTTATACAACAACAACAACAACGAGATGTAAATTCTAAGATTCGGGAAGGAATACGGATCCTAGTGTGGATACGGGTGCGGGGATCTTGCTAAAATTAATTCAAAAAAATAAAAATATAAAAATATCTCTAAATTTGTAAGAAATTTAGTGCAATACTTAGCATAGCTTGTAAAGTGTGTAATTTTTTTTATTCTCAAGTTGTAAATAAGTAATGGATTGATATCGTAGATAAGGTATGTTATTTTCTTCAAATTTTATCCTAGTTTTGGTTCTGATTTCGGAAATCAAATTCTATCTTGTATCGAATTTTTCCGTCCGTTGTGGTCAAAGTACCCAAAAGTGTTTGACCATATCCGGTATGGATCCCATACCCACACCCATACTAGTGTCGTGTCGACACGGGTGCGGCACCTAAACTGAAATGTCGGAGCAACTTAGGTATTATCTTCCCCTTGGTTTTTCTTTTGACCACGGTTCTTTTCCAAGGGTTTCTATTGAACCGGGTTAGGTAGATTTTTTCTTTTTCTAGTTTTGGGTTTAAATGGGTGAAGGATAATATGTAACCCCAAGTATGCACACTTGCAAAACTAAAAGAAACTTGAGAGTGTATTATCTAAGCTTGATTGTAGATTCTAATATATGCCCTAAGTTGCGCAGTGTGGCTTGCTTGAACACTTGTATGACTTTGTAGATGAACCCAATTCAGAATGAGTTGCATGCTAAGTGTGTGTGAGGCTTTTACCCGCATTATATGTCTTACACATGATACCTAGGCTAGAACTTGCCCTGTGTGTGTGCAAAGCGAAATAGAAGTTATTTAGTTATAGAGATGATAGAGGCATTTCTTTGTGCAACCCTATAACAAAAACTATGAATCCACATGTACATAATATCATAGTTAACCCCTTCGAGCCTTAAGTCAGTTCTTTGATAACCCTATAATGCTCAAAAAATATATGTTGTACATTGTTGCACCTTACCTCCTAGAAGCACTCGAATTATAATGAATATGCAAAAGTAAAAGTGTGGGGTGAGGGAGTAGTGAAAAAAAAGAAATCAAAAATGAATGGTAGAGTTGGTGAACTGGCATTTGTACAATGAATGTCATTTAAAAAAAAATTATATATATATATATATATATATATATATATATATATATATATATATAAATGAAGCCAGTTGCACCCAAAAGAAAAGTGGGATTACAAGTAAATAGAAAGTGGAAGAATGGTTAGGGTGAGCATAATGTTAAGTCTAAAAGGAAGTTGTGTGTAAAAGAAGTGCTTAGGGAGGTTAGCCACTATATCCAAAAGTATCCTACCCGTCCCGTAGCCTACATTACAACCCTTAAAGACCTCTTGATCTTTGACTGAATGGCTTGATTAGTAGAGTATTACACTAGGGGCAAGCTTATGCTGTGTCTGTGTGCATGTAGCTGCTCTTTGCTGAGAGTGAGTGAATTCTTTCTATATATAGTTCTTTGTTGTAAATTGCATATGTGTGGGAACTTCTCTCAGTTTTTGTATTGTGAGGGCATGTAACTCAGGAAGGAAAGGGTAAGTTTTCAAGTCTGTAAAAGTAATTAGAATAAGCAATAATGTGTTTTGGCATAGGAGTTTACAGTTGAGTAAGGATTGTGCACAACTTAGGTTTAATCATGGATTGTAGCTTGTGTGATGTATTTTGGGGAAAGACATTGAGAATGTAGGCCTAGAAGTGTGATTAAAATTGCTCGAGGACGAGCAAAAGTTGAAGTGTTGGGTGTTGATAATAGGTGAATTTTACTATATTCATACCCTAAATAATCACACTTTAACGTTGTTTTGATAATACATATGATGACAAAATGCTTTTATTAGTGTTGTTCATGTGTTGTAGGTACAAAATGGTTGAAGAAGGCTAAAGAGCAATTTTGGAGTCAAAAGGAGATGAAAAAGGCCAATTATGCAAAAATACCCAAGTCCACGCTTGACAGCCCTTGAGGTTCAGAGAACACGTTTCACCGCGGTTCCACCGCGACCGCGGTGAAACCGTAGTGGTTGAAGACTGCTGAAAAATAAAGATTCAGAGAGGGTGTTTCACCGCGGTTCGACCGCGATCGTGGTAGAACCACGGTAACAGGCGGGAAAGTTTGGGGACCAAAGTGTAAAACGGGATTTTTATGTTACCCTCTATAAAACCTTAGGATTCGCCCAAAGGAGGCAAGTTTTGTATTATTGAGTACTTTTGCAAGGAAACTAGTGTGAAAATTCTCTAAACATATCTCTAACTTTTCTTTTGAATTTTCATTATGAAATCTATTCTATCTTTTGCTTTCATAGTTCTGAGTAGCTAAATTCTTATCTAAGGTTGTGATGGAACCTATTGGTTGATGAACTTCTGATTTATGTGAATACAAATTGTTAGTTAATCTCTATTTATTCAACTTCGTTCTTGTTGTAGTTAATTGATAGGATCCTCAATTAGCTGTGCCTATTTAGTGTGCAAAACTTGGAAAAGAATGCATATTTAGGTTATTGTTGAACAACACCATTCCTAAATCATTAGAGGAATCTATAATTGCGGGTCTAAAGGTGGGATTAGGAATAACGAAACTTTGGGTGTAATTTTAAGTGAATTGTGATAATTAAAGCAAGCTAGGGTAACTCAGAAGAGTGCAATAGTAAACTATTGTGATTACTCGGGAGAAATTTATGGTAGAAATATTGTTCACAATTGATAGAGAGATATTGATAAATTTGTATGAGCATAAACAGAAGGGATTCCATCAATACGGAAAATCATCACCTTAGTCTTTCTCATTCTTGTTTACAACATATTTAGTTATTTTGCCAGTTATTTAGTTCTTTGCAAAAGTAGTTATTAAGATATGTTCAAAAGGATATTTGAATATTTGGGAAGCTGATTCGGAAGATTATTGGGTTTTGAAGATTGTAGTTGGTAGGTTAGCTCTCTGAGGATTCGACCCCGTGTGAAATACTTGGGTTATATTTGCTGCGACCGTATTGTCCTTTTTAGAAGGCATAGTTGGGCGTGATCAAAGCACTGATCACTCAAAGAGATCATTGGTGGCTTGGGACACTATATGCAAGCCAAGGTCACCAGGAGGTTTAAATGTTTTAGACCTTTATTACTGGAATAAAGCTGCCCTATGCAAGTTATTATGGGCAATAACTGAAAGGAAGGAGACATTGTGGATACAATGGGTCCACAGTTTCTACATCAAGGACAGGAATATTGGAAATATGGCTACTACAAAGCAAGCAAGCTGGGTAATCAAGAAGATTTTGGATGCAAGGGAATGGTTCATGCAGAATTGTCCAAATGACACTGTGAGTTCCTATTGTAAGGGAGTTAAGTTGTATATCAAGAAGTGCAATTGGAAGAGATTAGTGACTACAACAAAAGCAATCCCAAGACACCAATTCATCCTTTGGTTAGCACTACACAGAAGATGGGCTACTGTTGAGAGACTTCAAAAATGGGGTATAACAGTTAGCAAAGACTGTGTGTTATGCAGCAGCAACACTGAGGAAACATTTGAATATTTACTGTTCGAATGCACATTATCCAAAAATATGTGGAATGCAATGCTGAACGGGATAGAAATGCAGCATCAGATAGGAAGCTGGGATGATGAAATAGCATGGATAACAAAGGTGGTGGTTAATAGAACAAAGGGAGAAATTCTAGTGTTGCTATTTACAGCAGTAGTATATCAGATATGGAAGGAAAGAAACAATAGAAGATTTCAAGGAATCGAGACAACATATAGCAAACGGATAAAAGAAATTGCTCTAATGCTGCATATACGAGGGCGGAAAGTAGGAAAATGGAAGAAAGAGTTAGAAAAAATTGAATAGTTATCCTAGCTAGACTTGTAGTTAGGCAGTGATAACAGAAAGTTAGTTGATGTTTGTGTTATGTATAGGAAACTAGCTCAAGAGTCTAAAAGAGCTAGGGATTGTAAATATTTTACTTCGTTAATAAAGTTTATGTTTAACCCAAAAAAAAAGGAGCAAGCAAAGATTTTAGACATCTAAAGCTACGAGTAATAAAAATGAATTGTAACCAAAATGAGAGAGAAAATAACAGTGGAGGAAGAAGTATAACTAAAGCAAAGATTATTACGAGAACATAGAATTTCAGGAGTTATCCGGTCCAAAACCAAGAACTTCTGTCTAGATAAGTATAGACAAGTCCTTCGTCAAGAAAGTGGTTGTAACTAAGGTCAGAAGTCGACTTGCAAGTCCTTCGTCAAGAAAGCGGCTATAACTAAGGTCAGAAGCCGACTTGTCCTTTATTACTATTACTCTCTCCGTCCCAAAAAGAATGATACTTATTGGATCTCGAGAGTCAAACTTCTTAACTTTGACCGCAAATTCGGACATAGAATCTTGAAGTTTTTCGAAATAAAATTTACATATTTGGAAACTACAAGTACTATGTCACAATAATTAACCATTCAAAATATCTAAAGACGTATAAAAAAGTCATGGTCAAAGAACAAATCGTTATACTCTCGAAATACGAAACGTGTCGTCCTTTTTGGGACAGAAGGAATATTATTTTATGAGAAAGGTAGAAAGAATTGTCCTTTATTATTCATAGTGACAGTACACAATAGTAAGAGTTCCATATGAAGGATTAAGCTGACTTACCACGTTGAATTCCAAAAGAAATCGCATCAATATTGGTGAACTCTTTTTTGAATGTGGATAACCACCAATTGTCCTAAACATCTAAACCCATTCCCTTTTTTTTCTTTTCCTTAATTCCATTGGGGAGGCCAGGGTTGGGGTTTCTCAAGCAGTGCTGTCACCTCTTGGAATGGAAGAAAAGACTCTCACCTTGAGAAGTTCTGATGAACGGAATCCACCCAACCACAAGAAGCATCTTTCTGCTGGAGTTTTCCACATGCCTGACAATATATGAAAAACATCAGCCTTTGCAGCATCACCTTTAATCCTGAATATGTCATCATAGTGCGCCAAGATGCCATCCACGATTATACGCAGTTCGCCATCACCAGCATGAGAACTTACAGCTCCCCTGAGCTCAGTAATACGCCGGTTGTGCTCTTCCAGCCATCGTGCATATTCTACATCAAACGTCAAAGCTCCTAAAATAGCAAATGTTAATATTACTTGCTTTCTCCGAACCCAAAATGTAAACTAGCTACATACAAAATCAATTATAGGCCACATATATTATCAAAAGCAAAGAACCAAAAGGGCATTCCATTAATCACAAAGTAGTTTGGATCTGTTAATATGATCCCACTCCGCACAATCATTCCAATATTGAAAAAATAATGTGTTTCAAAGATACTATAAAACAGAAGACTCCATTTTTCACACTTATCCCTACACCTACAGAGAAGTCTCTACCAAACTAACAAGGTTCCTGTGCAAATATTGGATTTAATGCAAGTGTAACAGCAACTACACCTTAATACCAACTAGTTATATCGCCTATATAGATCCTGTGCTTTCACTGGGTTCTTCTCTTAGTTATGTCCACATCAATTCTAAGGTACGTCATCCTTCTTACCATCTTCAACTATTATAGTGTTGCACCAGTGGACGGGTGCATTTGAAGGTTTAATGTTGGCCAAACCATCTCAAGCTTGGAAGTAGCAACTGTTTGAAAAGTTGGAGTCTTTTCACCATTTTGCAAAGCAAATTAGCTTACCATTTCCAGTCTTTGACTGTGATTGATCTCCTGAACTTGAAATAAATATGCCCTGCAGATGAAGAACAAAGCTTATCAAAAATGTCTATCATCTGAAATGATACTAGCCAACAACTACATAGGCTACTAGTAGTTCTAGAGCAAGACGAAATAAATGAGGAAAAATAATTGCGCCGAACAAACCTGTTGCCGAGCTCGTTGAAGCTCCTGCTCTAGCTGTGTCAGCTTCAGTCTACTACTCTCTAACTGTTGAACATATGCCTAGACCACCAAAAAACCAAACATAGCATATACTTGGTGTAAGTGAAAGTAAAAGTATATGCCCTGCAACTTTAAACCCCATAAGAATGACAGCGGAGCGAAGTAGACAGAATTTTGGTGAAAATTCAGATGTATAGGCTCAACCATAATGGCATGATGGATAAAGATGTCAAATGGGTAAGGTAGGAAGATGCATAACAAAGTGAAAGAAAAAGTACTACAGAATGTTTGTAAGACCAGCACTGCTATATCACAATGAAAGCTGCACCTTTAAGGTCCGATATATCGACAAGATCAGTTATGAAAAAGAGAATATTAAGACGGCTGTACAATGACCACATCCGAACAGAAGGTACAAGTACAACAAAGACTGGATAATAAGAGAAAAGGCGCCTAAGATAGTTTGATTGTGTTTACATAGATGCAAATACCGTTCCACTGGTGCAATGATTAAAAGGCGCTAAAAACGAACAAAACAGACCTAAAATCATATGAAGCGAAGTTGTCTCAAAAGATCTACAGTCTTTTGAAATCAATGTAGACTTGGTCAAAAACAAAACAAAATATAAGGAAAGTGTGATGCCCCGTCCCATTATTTACTTGTATGCATCACTTGTTAGTACTATTAATAGGAAGGACATCTATACTTATGGGATGGTATGATTATGGATGTATTTCAATCAAAAGAGAATGATGAAAATACGTTCAGACTCACGCTGCTAATGTTTTGGTTGAGAACAAAATGAATTGGGGAAAATTTTGGGTGTGGAAATGAAAACTGAACAACAGCGCTATTTCAAAGCATTGTTTTGCTGTTTTATTACACCAGTGTAGATCCGAAGTGACAAAAATACTAAAATGTTATTCATTTTGTATTGCGGCATGTAACAGCCGAAAATTACTAAAATAATATTTGCATTTTCAATTGACCATATCTTTATAGTGAGGATAAATTGTAATTCACACTTCTTGAACTTGAATTTTCACGTTATTGGAAAGTTGCTTATTTAGCGATAAGAATCCCTATGTTATATCGGGTATTGAGCATTAAGTTATAGAAATTATCTTATTTAGATTCAACTTATAAAGTATTTTGTGGTACAGATATTGGGACGTCATGGTGTAGTTATGTACAATACTCTTACTATTTTTTTCTTAAACTAATTATGAAATAGAATGTCTTACCCAGTTCGCTAGCATTAGTGTTAGTATGATACCCTTTTATTCATAGATTGCTATTACTACCTAGAGTTTAACAGTTTTTTTGGCTTCGGTCTTTTTTATCTTGTTGTTGTTCCTATTTGTTGCCATTACTTTTTTTTCATCCTTTTTCCAACCGAGGGTCTATTAGAAACAGCCTCTCCGCCCTTCCAAGATACATGTAAGTCAGCATACATCTTACCCTTCCCAAACCCCACTTGTGGAAATCACTTGGTCTGTTATTGTTGTTGTTGTTGTTGTTTAATTATGAATGGAATAGATATTTTAGTATTTTGGGCAGCCACCACTTTTATGTTTATCTATATATCACCTTTTGTGTCATAACCTTTTCACCTCCTTTCATTTATTTCCCTCTCGCTAAAGAACTCCTAAAAAAAACTCAACCCACTTTTTCCCTTATCAAAATCCAGTTATCTTACATGAAACAATCAAATTCTCCTACTAAATTAACCAGCTAGACTTATTTTTGATAAACCCCTAGTTACTTCTCTTGTTTGTGGTAAGTTCACTAAACCTGTTTTTGCACTGCACATGTTTTGGTGTTTTTAGCATACATCCTTGAGTGAAACTCCAATTTAGATGACTCAAAGTGATATGGAAAGATAACTTGTAACTCTACAACTTTTATGTTTATTCCAAAACCTAGTTATGCTGTTTATTAACCCAAAAATGGGACGAAGTACAAGGCAGGTGCTGCCCAGATTGATTTTTTGTTTTACAAACCTTCCATGTGCTACTATACAATATTTTGAGCATTTCTTTTTTTCTTTTTCTTTTTTTACGAAACTCATGTTGAGGTGATTTAAGACTTTTTAGAACCATAAGACATAGACCTATAATTTTCATGAAGACTACAAAATTTAGTTTTGCCGTTTACCTCCTCAAAACTGAGTCACAGTACAGGGAAATTATGCTATCCAAATCTTAATTACAAAAGGATGGGAGCAATGCAACTGTAAGAGGATTTACCTTTTTCCTTAGACGACTCTTTCGTGCAGCTTCACGATTCTGAGCAAGCCTGCGAAGCGTCTGCACAAGAAAAGTTCAACATCAGTAGGATACTTTTCTTTTCCAATCAAGCTTTATTACCAAACTATAAATGTGCATAATGGAATGGTTGGAACCTTTTGATCTCTTGGTTTATCACTTCCGTCAGAAGTCACACTGGCCACTGGTTGAGCGTTTAGAAACTGCACCAAAAATGATGAATATCAATTTTCATTAAGAATTTTAAGTACAAATTATCATGGTGCAGCAAGATTTTGGAAAGTTATGGAGTAATTTGCTAGCTTGAAATCAAATTTGTTTATTCTTTTCCAATATCTGTGAACTTAAAATTAGAATCAGGGTTGATCCCTTTTTTCCAAGTGTTCCTCTTTTCTTCCTGAAACTCTTCGATAACATGTTCTGGTTTTGCAAAACAAGGAAAAGAAATAATGTTTTAAAGTCGTTTTAGAACATCGGGAGATGAGATAATAGAATAGAATATAACAGAAGAAAAAATTCATATTAACTTGATTTACTTGTCAAGAAAAAAAACATAAAAATTGATTTACTTATCTTTGAAAAAGATAGTTACTTGATTTCCAAATGGGAACTAAACTTTGAATGAAGATAACCAAAAACCAAAAAGCATCAGCCATCAGTTAAGAGATTATGTTAAGTCCAGAAAAGCTATAGCTGAAATTTCAAAACAATAAATAAGATAAGAAAGTAAAGACAGATTTCAGAATTAACTGGTTTACCCTCAAGTTTTTATCATCTGTATCAGCATCTGTTGACGTGCTAGGACTGATCTCTGTCATCATGAAGTGTTACCAACTTTGCAGATGATCACTTGGAACTTAGATTGACTCTCTCTGTAAAAGCACCGAATTAGAACATGACGTCAATACATAGATGAAATTAAGTTGACAACTGTACACAGATATTGTGCAATCATATCAAAATGCAGAACTCCACCTATGTGAGCTTTGCAAAGTATACTAGTTGCGACTCCAGATAAGAGAAAATTAAGGACGAGTATTGAAATGTAGTAATTCTCTGAATATTTAACTTTAAAAAAGAGAAAGCACATCTATCTCCTACTTACTACTAAGCTTCAGCCCCACTAACATTGGCCATCAGATTTCATGCATCAAAAGTTAAATCACAGGTTACTTTCTCTTCTGTATTTTTTTTCCTCTTTCTTTTTTTAATTTTTTCACATTGCCAACTGTAGCTAGAGGGCTTGAGCAGCAGTATACACAATCTAAAATAGAAACGACAACCTATAGTCGTAGTTGGTTATATGAATCCTCTATGTCTATTCTCCTATAGCGTGCCCAAGGGTGTAGTCTAGCGGTTAATGCAGTGGGTCCCACTAGAAGTTAATTTCTTCTCATCTATTTAAAGTTTTAAACATTGGTGGTCGATCACAAGATACTTGTGTTGATGGGAGGTAGCAATACCCGGTAGAATAGTCGATGTGTGCAATATGGCCCAGATAGCACCGTTATTAAAGAAAAGTCTATTCTCCGACAGTTTAGACCGATATCATTCCAATACTCAATACTTTTTCTTTCCAGACAAATCAGGAAATCCTTTTTTTAAAGTATCAGAGCTACAGTTTTACATCAAGAAAAAAATTAAATTGCTCAACAGTTCTCAATCCTAGACAGACATAACTTCTGAGCTAAAAGGATCAAGAATCATTTGCATCTCATATATAATATAGGGCTTTTAACACATTTGGTCAATCTGCCAAATATGAATACAGCTGCTAGGCAAATATACAAAAAAATATATTTGCTTTTATGCAAGGAACATCGACGCTCTCTCTCTCCCTGTTCTCTCCCAAGTGACTCCCCCACTAACGGTCAATTCTACCCAGCGGCTTCCCTTCCCCCTCCCCCCCCCCTCTGGCGACCAGCCACCCAGGTAAGGTCACCCTCACCTTTCTTCTCTCTCTTCTCTCCCCCACCCCTCCCACCCCTAGCCCCCAGCCCCCGCCCAGCCCCCTCTCCCCTCCCCGCCTCACCTCTCATCTCTCTCCCTCTCTTCTCTCTCCCCCACCCCCGCCCAGCCCCCCCCCAACCACTGTTTCTCCCCATCCCTCTCCCTAACTCCGGCGAGTCGCCGGCAGCCCCCCACCCGTTCCCCACGCCTTTTTGTGTGGTTGGATTTGTGTTTGTGCAGGTTTTCGACGGGACGCAACAGAACTATCCGTCCCAATAAATCTCAGGACACGCGACAAGGCGATTTGCGGCGTTGGGAGTGAAAAGCTAAGCAACACCGGCCAGGACGTGCAAGGGGAAGCAATACTTGACCTCGGGCGCACCAAAGCCTACATCCAGTTTTTTTTTTTACCAGGAGTTGGTACCTCCCGCCTCTCGTTTAACCTGCACACCTTTTTCATACTCTTGCTAGCATTTCTTGTGAGGTTTACTCCGTTGCTATCTAGTGCATCCTTTTCGTATCTCCATTTTGTGCGTGGGTGCGTCATTATTCTCCATAGTCGGTTGGAGGGATAGTGGCCGCAGCGGGGGATGTAAGTGCAAGGTCATGTCCTCGGGGGTGGGGGCGGTGGCGGTGGCGGGGGTGAGTAGGGGGCAGGGAGCGGCTGCGGGTAGGGCGGGAGGTAAGGGTGGGAAGAGGGTAGCGGACGCACATAGGTTAAGGATCGGGTCGTGGAACATAGGTACTCTGACGGGTAAGTCCATTGAGTTGGCGAGGATTCTTCAGAAGAGAAGGATCAACATAGCCTGTGTTCAGGAGACTAGGTGGAAAGGGACGAAGACGCGGGATGTTAACGAGTTTAAGTTGTGGTACTCTGGGGTCGTGAGGGGCAAGAATGGAGTGGGCATCCTGGTGGATAAGGACCTTAGGGAGTCCGTGGTGGAGGTTAGGCGAGCGAACGATAGGTTGATGTCTATTAAGTTGGTTATCGGGGGTTGCGTCCTCAATGTCATCAGCGCCTACGCACCGGATGCGGGCTTAGATGAGGAGGTCAAAAGGCGTTTTTGGGACGATTTGGATGAGTTGGTGCGTACTATTCCCCAATCTGAGAAGTTGGTCATTGGAGGGGACTTTAATGGCCATATTGGGGCAGATGCTAGTGGTTATGGTGAGGTGCATGGTGGCTTTGGCCTTGGGGTTAGGAACGGAGGAGGCTCTGCGCTGTTGGAGTTCGCTAGGGCTTCCGAGCTTCTGATTGCTAACTCGACATTTCGGAAGAGGGAGGAGCATTTGGTCACCTTCAAAAGTTCGACGGCGAGGACTCAAATCGATTACCTCTTCCTTAGAAGGAGCGATAGAGGTATGTGCAGGGACTGCAAAGTTATTCCGGGAGAATCCCTTTCAACCCTTCATAGACTCCTAGTGATGGATGTCTGAATCTGGGTGAAGAAGAAGCGGAGGGGTTCTCGAGGCCAACCGCGAATTAGATGGGGTGCTCCGACTAAAGAGAAAGCCTAGGAGCGGGAGAGGAGGTTAGTTGATGGGGGCTTCTAGATTTTTCATACTCCTTTCCTGGGGTGTGAGGCGTGGTAGGGCCGCTATTACTTTGAGTATTATATACTAATATAACCCCCTCCCTTCCCACACACACCCCACGCCCAACAGATATATTCAAATTTGTTAATCAAGAGAGATTGCTCTGGTAGTAAGCAACATAGATTGTGAGTTCAAGTCTCCAAGAGCAAGGTAGGTCTCCCAAGAGCAAGGGGAAAGTAAGGATATACGGTCTATTTGAAAATAACCTGCTATCTAAGGTGTGCGTACACGGTACCCATGAGTTGTTATTGTTGTCTAATCAAATCCTCAGAAAACCCAATATTTTCACCTTCCACCTCAAAAAAAAACAAAGACAGGCTTCTAGCTAGTACATGGCAACTGAAGAGAAAGAGAGTTAAGCGACTTACAGTTTAATAAACGAATGAACAACAAAAAACCAAAGTTGGAGGAAAAAAATTCGGTGTTTTACTTTTGTTCTTGATTTTGAACGCAGTTCTGTTGCTTCTGGTTTCTTCTTGTTCAGAGTTCAGTAAATGGGTGAAATCAATTGAAGTTCTTTTTTCAGCAAAACAACAAACAAAAATGGCGATATTGATGAGTTTGTATGACGCTTCGCTGCTTTGTCAGCACACTCTCTCTCTCTCTTACAAGCCAATTTTGGACTTTTTTTTGGTCTCTCACCCTTTTTCTCTTTCTTTTTTTTTTAAATTTTTTATAACACTTTTAACTAGCATTTAAACATAAATTTAGTTGAAATTTGAAGAACAAAATGAAATTGAATAATATTTTTTGACATATATTTTACTTGAAAAAAATTAAAGATTTATTAGTGGAAGAAAAATTTTCATCCAAATATTAGCTCAAACCAAGTTTTGGAACTTAAAAAAGAATTTATTATTTTTATCTCCATTAAAATTTGGACATGAAACAAATAGTTCTTCATCCACTTTAAATTTTTTTAAAATTTTCTATTTTAGGGTTTATATTTATTTTTAGCTAATAAATTTGAACCTTCCTAGTTAGTTCCTCATTTTAGTCTAGATTACGACAACAACAACTTATTAAATGTAGTTTTATAAGTGGAGTCTGAAGAGAGTAGAGTATACACACATCTTACTCTTGCCTTTAAAAAAGAACAGAAAT
This sequence comes from Nicotiana noctiflora, assembly GCA_032618575.1. Taxonomy (NCBI): domain Eukaryota; kingdom Viridiplantae; phylum Streptophyta; class Magnoliopsida; order Solanales; family Solanaceae; genus Nicotiana; species Nicotiana noctiflora. The sequence goes on from JASVEL010007519.1 coordinate 383,043, forward strand.
TGTTTCCGGAAGACCCTCGGCTCAAATTACTGTGTTGCAATATAATGTTAAGAAAATTCACAATTTAATTATCTGTATAAGATTTTGAATTTACTAGAATAATTTTATGACAATAAATTGCAAATATATAGAACAAATTAAGTAATTTACTATAATGAATTAAGTAACAAATTGAACTATTTATATTATTAATGAATGGAACTTAAAACTCTCTTTTTTTTCTTGTCACGATCCAATCCCGGTCGTGATGGCGCCCAACACAACTGCTAGGCAAGCCCGACCATTTGCACTGTCATCCTAAGCATGAAGCTCAAATCAATTACCTGAATATTTTTATCAACAATAAAGCCAAACTAAATAATTACCCAAAGATCTAGGGTCACGAGTCTGGAGCCTCTAAACATGATCGGATAACAATATCTAAACTAAATACTCAAGTATGAATAATGTATATACAAAGGAAAACTGGAATAAGAAGAGAAGCCAGGTCTTGCGAACGCCAGCAGCTACCTCAGCAACTCGGATAAATATTGATAAAAGCTAGAGTGCTCGTCTATCCCTCCCGTGCACCTGAATCTGCACACAAAGGTGCAGGGAGTAGGGGTGAGTACTAAGTACTCAATGAGTAATAAATATATAAAAGAAGCTGAAAGTAGGAAATCCACATAATACCACAATATGAAACTAAACTACAGTCCGAATCTCCTACGAAATAGCATCAACAGTACAATATAGCTACCACAAAATAATTCAACAAATAAAGATGCAATGCAATGCACATAACCGCTACGGCGTGTAGCCCGATCCATTTAACGTCGACGGCGCTCACTGGGGGTGTGTACAGACTCCGGAGGGGCTCATACAGCCCAAGCGCAAATATCGCTGCGGCGTGCGGCCCGATCCTCATATCATAATAACCGCTGCGGCGTGCAGCCCGATCCATCCTCAGTCCATAATAATCAGATAAGTCACAAACAACTCAATTTACTTATTTTCAGATTCCAGTTCATAATTTATGAAAATACTTTATCTTTTATTTTATTTTGCAAAACCGGTGACTTAGTATTTCAATATTGTGATTTCAAATTCCAGGACTGAGATCAGTGATTAAGCAAGTATAGCTATCACATAAATATTATCCCCTAGGGATACTACAGGTCGGCACAAGGCCCCAAACAAGGCTTACAGCCCACAAATAAGTCAAACACAGTGTATTTCCATCACTAATAGCGTATTATTCATATCCGGGATGGACAAAGTCTCAATCCCCAGTCACAATCAATCCCGCACCTGCCACGGGGTGCGAGCCACGCCCTACTAGCGTCATAGTGTGCTAAGCCGGGATTTCGAACCCTCAGGCTACCATATACACAAACTACTCACCTCTAGCCGGTTGAAGACTCGTCCATGATGCCTTTTCCCTTTGAATTCGCCACCTCGTGCGTAGAATCTAGTCAAACCACAATAATTATATCAATTTCGGGTCAAAGAAACATAACCCAATTCAATTTATACGAAATACGCGATAATACACCAAGTTGGTAAAACTCGACTTTCGATACGCTGCTCTAAAAATTCCGAAATTTATACCAACATGTTCCTCGTCTCGCCACGAGTCCGTGCATATAAAATTTATCGAAATCGGAGTTCGAATGGCCTTTCAAAAGTCAAAATCTCGTTTTCAAAACCTAGGCCATAATTCTTCACAATTTCTACCCAAATTCATGAAGATTGATGTTAATTCTACCATATAACTATATTTTTGAGTCAAGAAACTCACTTTTGATGTTTCCCCGATGAAACCCTCTTACTTCTCGCCCAAATGCTCTCCAAGATGTTCTGTTTTTGTGTTAAAACTGGTTTAGTTCGCGGAGATTCTGTTAATAAAACCCTTCTGTCAGGCCTGATAATTGCCTTATGTGATCGCAGCACTCCGTCTGCGACCGTGATGCACAAAATCCTCCAGGCTCACATTTGCCCTACGCGATCGCAGGACTATGAATGCGATTGCAGAGAAATCAGTCTCTCCTCTACGCGATCGCAGGGCCAATAACGCGATCGCACTGAATCATTTTCTTCTTCTACGCGATCGCAGTGTATAAATCCTCAAGCATGTGCGATCGCAGACCAATTCATGCGATTGCATAGAGGAAACTTCTGGCCACCCATATTCCCTTCTACGTGATCGCAGCCCCAGGCACGCGATCGCAATGAAGGATTTCCCTGTCAGTTTTCTGCTGCAGTTTCTGCTGCATTTTTCTAACAAAAACTCCCGTTGAGCATCCGAAATCATCCCGAGACCCCCGGGACCCCAACCAAAAGCGCAACTACATCACATTACCTCATTTAAACTTGCCCGTAACATAAAACAGCACCGTAAGCATCGAAATCACCATTTCCACACGGATTCAAGCCTAAGTTTCTTCAAAACTTCCGAAACTAACATTCAATCCAAAACCCGATCAAATGACGTCCGAATGACCTGAAAATTTGCAGATATATCCAAAATCACATAACGAAGCTACAAAAACTGTCGGAATTCCATTCCGACCCCTGGATCAAAATCGCACCTACCATCCGGTTTTCGCCAAAATTCAACCTTCGCCAATTCAAGCCTAAAACTACACCGGACCTCCGAATTCGATTTCGATTGCTCTCCTAAGTCATAAATGATCCCCCGAAACTAGTCGAATCATCATAATCTGATTCCGAGCACTCTAACTCAATAGTCAACTCTAGGTTGACTTCCCATATTCAAGCTTCCTTCAAACATGCTATTTGCTTCATTTTCAACCCGAATCTCTCCTAACTCACCCGATATACTCTAATAATGATATACAGCATAAAATATGTAAATGCAAGGTAATGGGGTGGTAATTCTCATAACAACGGGCCGGGTCATTATATTCTCCCCAACTTAAACAAACGCTCGTCCTCGAGCGTACCTAGGGTTGTACTAGAAGCAACCCAATAGCTGAATGACCTTACCAAGCATATATGCGGGGTGGTACCACGTCACCCAGTCCATCATAAGTCCGATAACGCAATATAGTTGAACTTCCACAGTCCATCTGGAACATAGACCACATTGCACTTTCCGAAATCTTATACCGAATTCGACTCCCACGTCTATACTCAGAATACACCGAACCAACTGTAATAGCCCATACTCGCCACTCCGGGTGAGATCACATGATGTATCAAACAACGTAATCGCTAGAGACGATGGCCTCGGGTCACAACAATTGCCCAAGGTAACCAAGTACTAACAGAAAAAACATTTCTCATTAGGTAGAGTCTTATTCCGACACCTTCATATATTGCCCACGGCAACCGAACATGCGATATATCGAATCCATCTCTCAGGTCATCCATTCATGGATCCATTTCCCCTTTTAACTGATACCACGATAGATTTCAGAGCAAGCCTCGATATTACCTTTCTAACCAGCTGGAATCACATATGCCCGCACTCATTAATGGCTCCAACGATCATTTCGATTATAATACACTGCACTGGTGACATGACATCTCAAACACCGACCTAAGCCGCGACGAGCATAACACAGGCTCCAATAGAAACGTCTGAATTTACTCAAATCATGACAACTAACTCAAACCAGAGAGCTGTAATTTAATTCTTTCGTACGATCATACATAGGACTGAGGTCCCGTCTCACATTATAGAAATAGAGTACTTAAATTCTCCTCGAAGGGTCATAACATCATATGGCCTTGCCATAACTTATGATTCCCTCCAAACAATATTACCCATGAAGCACCTCAAGTTATCTCATCATGCTCAAACAGTCAGCCACGCACATATCTAGGTCTGAACTCAAGCAATCAATCTCACCCACGGTGAAGCAATCAATATACGCCATCAACTCTTGTAAGGACACAACTAATGCGCCATTCGCCGAGCGACGCCCAATACAGATTTGCCCCATAGACTAGGAAATATAGTACACAAGGTAACCTATGGAAAAACTATTCTCCATATTACAAGGTTGCGGCATGCAACCTGCTCAAAATGACATACCCGTGGCGGCGTGCCACCCGATCCAGATACCATACCTGTGGCGGCGTGCCACCCGATCCTAGTAACCCGTGGCGGCGTGCCACCTGATCCTAGTAACCCGTGGCGGCGTGCCACCCGATCCACACATAAATCTCGTAAAAGAAATGCACACTAAGTCAAATTGCTCATTATAATAAACATATATAGTCTCAAGATTGGCCCCAAGAAACGCATCCGACAAAGTTCCTCGATACCAGAACTGAACCAATGGTAGAGACCTCTGCACTGATATCCGCCACGAAGGCCCAACTGACAAAGCATTACCTACCAGCCGTCCGCTGGACCTAGGTACAACTACCCTGCTGGAGCATACTCTGATGCACTCTGCTACGCACTTTGTGCCATTTCCGACATAGTCCATATCGCATTAGTTTAGACAAACTGACGTATGACAATCAGTCTGCACTCAAGTCTCATAACCCAAATTCATCATATCAAGCTGAGGGAGAGCCACTCGGGCTTCTAATTTCCGATAATCGCTAAGTGATGTCGATACCCCGATATACAACCACTGCATAGGCGGATTACGAGAACTTCTAGTCTCCATTACCTATATAACACATGATTCACTATGCCTGATCCCACATTCCACTGTACGAATACTTAACACACATCAATCATCCATTCATACCCCAAAAGTCATTCAGAAATTTTTCCTATGCCATCAATAATTCAATCATCACCATCGATCCAACAAGAGAATACCACCATACCACTAGATATTATCAGTTTACAGCACCTTGTCCCTTTTTGACCATATACCTTGCCAAATCACTAGAATAGCAGTATCAGTTTTTTCCTTAATCACCAGAAAGATCGATTCTTAAATTACTTGCAGCTGCCCGCGCTGCTTATTAATTTTTTTTAATGACTTCCCATATATTATGAACTGATCTCAAAATCTTGAACATGCCATTACAACCCAGTATAATCCCACTTAGTGGGGTCTGGGGATGGTAGTGTGTACGCAGACCTTACCCCTACCTTAAGGTAGAGAGGCCGTTTCCAAATAGACCCCCAGCATCCTTCCCTCCAAGAACTACCCACCTTGCTCTTGGGGAGACTCGAACTCACAACCTCTCAGTTGGAAGTGGGGGTTGATCTCAAAACCTTGAACATGATATTATCAACTTTCCATAACACATTGCATATACCATACCACACTAAGATAACATGGAAACTTCTATCCCTTTTCTGCGCCGCAAACATCGACGTACTCAACTAGTCTAGAACTTTCATGATTCTATATAGAGGAAAACTCATTACACATTCCCAGCTTCGCATACCAACAGGAATATACTCACTTTCAAACCACGGTAGAACATATCACAAACTCCTTCTTCCAATTCATTGCATAAGTTTAACTGTCAGGACTGAGTCCTTCTACCCACATCGAGCTACGCAACTGCTAGCACTCAAGAGCTTTGTTGCACAATATCTGCAAGACTCATTACTTCGTACACATACCAAGAATTAATCGTATCCTTTTCATACCATTTCAGTTTATTAACAAGTTGCTCCATTTACTCAATTTCCTTTCTGAATCCTCTTTAACTTAGTATTCTCCTTTACTGTAGCACTACATTATCTCAATTCATGTTACCACACGAGACTCACACATAAGACTACATGGTCTAAGGCTTACAGGCCGCTGAATACTCTCTCAATGTTTCCTAGAAGTACCACATTCTACAATACTTTGTTTTGAAGAACTTCCTGCGATTTTGAATTCATTATCATTACTCCCCAACAGAGATACATAGAATCCCCTCATTCACATAACATACACAAGTCTTGATTCCTTCTAACGAAACCACCGTCTTTAGCCATATACACAATCTTAGGACACCTTACCGTTACAAGCAAAGTCTTGAACACCGCAAAACCATTCTCGGGCGTCATTCACCCTAATTCAATTACAATTCAACTTTCTTATTAAACAGAACCACCTGTACCTTGTTAGAACTCTGGCACCGCAGAACATGATTACATACAGATGCATTTAGCTATCTTTCTTTCCTATACACCGAACATTCTTTACTAGTAGCAGTTCAAACCTTCCTATTATTTCTTCATATCTACGAAGCACCATAACCTTTATCAGAATTTCCCAACATACTTAGAGACAGAATCAACATAGCACACAACAGTGCAATTAGTTAATCAATAACAACCTCCCCAATTTGGCTCGGAGCCATACATCAAAGCACTTTTAGCCGCTCATAGCATTCTTTACTCAAATGATGCAACAATGTTATAGTGATATTACACTCAAGTCATTTACAAGCCTTGACATAGACTCGAATCATTAGAGACCTTAACTCTTCTGCAACTCTTGCATTTATACACACACTACAGTTAAGCCTACTCTCTTTAGGTGACAGAAATATTTTCTAAGTCCCAAATTTTTCAAAAATTTCGGCAGAGTTTCCTTTGTAAATTGGCCTATCCACCTGCCAGAGAATCACCAAACCATTCTAACAATACATCCACAACTCAACAAGACATCATAATATATTTCAACAACATTAATTCTCAATACTATACGAATCATATTATCACAATTTATACCTGAACCTGCGCTACACCTGCTAGCATCATAACACATACCAAATACCCTTCAATTACACATCCGAATCCACCCACCTACTTAGCATCAATCTAGTATTTCAGTACAACACCTTCCACCAGGATATACATAGCATGATCATTTTAGTCTCCTTGAGTCTAAACTCGTTTTACTACACGTAAGGCACTTTGCCTTCCAACTAAGAGATATGATAAATATTCACCTCGCCCATAGCTCGGGGCTACACAACAAATTTCAATAAGTATCTAACACCTAACAGCTCGTACATTATTAAGTTGTCATTTCCACAATTAGGAACAATACCGATCACACAAAATTTCATAGTACCAGTTTGTAAGATCAGCACCGGGGTGCTCAAGTCATAGACAAAGATCTGGCCTCAAGTCCTCCCGACTGGCCGAACATAAACTCACAGAGACTATATCTCGCCCCTTCATCGGGGAATCACAAGCCCTCAAGGCAATTACATTACTGAGCGCTCGAAACGTACACAGATGTGTGGAAGGAATTTCAAAATTATATCTCAAATTGAATCAAGTACGCGCGATAAGAATTCCAAGAAATGTGAAGTGTTTCCTAAAGGTTTGCAGCCTCCCGAGGATAAATACAGGCATCCCCGTACCGATCCAAGAGACTCTACCAACCGGCTCAAGACTCATGGGCCTAGTAACCTAGGCTCTGATACCAACTTATCACGACCCCAATCCCGGTCGTGATGGCGCCCAACACAACTGCTAGGCAAGCCCGACCATTTGCACTCTCATCCTGAGCATGAAGCTCAAATCAATTACCTGAATATTTTTATCAACAATAAAGCCAAACTAAATAATTACCCAAAGATCTAGGGTCACGAGTCTAGAGCCTCTAAATATGACCGGATAACAATATCTAAACCAAATACTCAAGTATGAATAATGTATATACAAAGGAAAACTGGAATAAGAAGAGAAGCCAGGTCCTGCGAACGCCAGCAGCTACCTCAGCAACTCGGATAAATACTGATAAAAGCTGGAGTGCTCGTCTATCCCTCCCGTGTACTTGAATCTGCACACAAAGGTGCAGGGAGTAGGGGTGAGTACTAAGTACTCAGTGAGTAATAAATATATAAAAGCAGCTGAAAGTAGGAAATCCACATAATACCACAATATGAAACTAAACTACAGTCCGAATCTCCTACGAAATAGCATTAACAGTACAATATAGCTACCACAAAATAATTCAACAAATAAAGATGCAATGCAATGCACATAACCGCTACGGCGTGTAGCCCGATCCATTTAACATCAACGGCGCTCACTAGGGGTGTGTACAGACTCCGGAGGGCTCCTACAGCCCAAACGCAAATATCGCTGTGGCATGCAGCCCGATCCTCATATCATAATAACCGCTACGGCGTGCAGCCCGATCTATCCTCAGTCCACAATAATCAGATAAATCACAAACAACTCAATTTACTTATTTTCAGATTCCAGTTCATAATTTATGAAAATACTTTATCTTTTATTTTATTTTGCAAAACCGGTGACTTAGCATTTCAATACCGTGATTTCAAATTCCAGGACTGAGATCAGTGATTAAGCATGTATAGCTATCACATAAATACTATCCCCTAGGGATACTACAGGTCGGCACAAGGCCCCAAACAAGGCTTACAGCCCACAAATAAGTCAAACACAGTGTATTTCCATCACTAATAGCATATTATTCATATCCGGGATGGACAAAGTCTCAATCCCCAGTCACAATCAATGCTGCACCTGCCACGGGGTGCGAGTCACGCCCTATTAGCGTCACAGTGTGCTAAGCCGGGGTTTCGAACCCTCAGGCTACCATATACACAAACTACTCACCTCTAGCCGGTAGAAGACTTATCTGTGATGCCTTTTCCCTTTGAATTCGCCACCTCGTGCATAGAATCTAGTCAAACCACAATAATTATATCAATTACGGGTCAATGAAACATAACCCAATTCAATTTATACGAAATACGCGATAATACACCAAGTTGGTAAAACCCGACTTTCGGTACGCTGCTCTAAAAATTCCGAAATTTATACCAACATGTTCCTCGTCTCGCCACGAGTCCGTGCATATAAAATTTATTAAAATCGGAGTTCGAATGGCCTTTCAAAAGTCAAAATCTCGTTTTCAAAACCTAGGCCATAATTCTTCACAATTTCTACCCAAATTCATGAAGATTGATGTTAATTCTACCATATAATTGTGTTTTTTAGTCAAGAAACTCACCTCTGATGTTTCCCCGATGAAACCCTCTTACTTCTCGCCCAAATGCTCTCCAAGACGTTCTGTTTTTGTGTTAAAACTAGTTTAGTTCGCGGAGGTTCTGTTAATAAAACCCTTCTGTCAGGCCTGATAATTGCCTTATGCGATCGCAGCACTGCGTCTGCGACCGCGATGCACAAAATCCTCCAGGCTCACATTTGCCCTACGCGATCGCAGGACTATGAATGCGATCGCAGAGAAATCAGTCTCTCCTCTACGCGATCGCAGGGCCAATAACGCGATCGCAGTGAATCATTTTCTTCTTCTACGCGATCGCAAATAGCTCTACGTGATCGCTGTGTATAAATCCTCAGGCCTGTGCGATCGCAGACCAATTCATGCGATCGCATAGATGAAACTTCTGGCCACCCATATTCCCTTCTACGCGATCGCAGCCCCAGGCACGCGATCGCAATGAAGGATTTCCCTGTCAGTTTTCTGCTGCAGTTTCTGCTGCATTTTTCTAACAAAAACTCCCGTTGAGCATCCGAAATCATCCCGAGACCCCCGGGACCCCAACCAAAAGCGCAACTACATCACATTACCTCATTTAAACTTGCTCGTAACATAAAACAGCACCGTAAGCATCGAAATCACCATTTCCATACGGATTCAAGCCTAAGTTTCTTCAAAACTTCTGAAACTAACATTCAATCCAAAACCCAATCAAACGACGTCTGAATGACCTGAAAAGTTGCAGACATATCCACAATCACATAACGAAGCTACAAAAACTGTCGGAATTCCATTCCGACCCCTGGATCAAAATCTCACCTACCGTCCGGTTTTCGCCAAAATTCAACCTTCGCCAATTCAAGCCTAAAACTACACCGGACCTCCGAATTCGATTACGATTGCTTTCCTAAGTCTTAAATGATCCCCCGAAACTAGTCGAATCATCAGAATCTGATTTCGAGCAATCTAACTCAATAGTCAACTCTAAGTTGACTTCCCATATTCAAGCTTCCTTCAAACATGCTATTTGCTTTATTTTCAACCCGAATCTCTCCTATCTTACCCGATATACTTAATACTGATATAACAACATAAAATATGTAAATGCAAGGTAACGGGGTGGTAATTCCCGCAGCGACGGACCGGGTCATTACATTTCTCTTCGATAAACTTTCTCTACTATGCTCTCAAAGCTAGACTAAAGAGCAGCAAGATTGTCGAAGACACGTCTAAAGAAGATAAGTTTCAGGTCGAAGGAAAATGCAAAATATTAAAAGATTTGGCCTTTGTTTTTAAAAAGTATTAAAATAAATTCGATAAAATGCTCTGTATAATTAAGAAAGAAGGCGAAGTAAAAATATTAAATTTCTATCAAAATAATTGGAGTTTCAACTTTCAACTAATAAAAAGCCTTATGGATCTACTCGATTCAATTACATACATCGAAAGCAATTGAGGAGTATTCTTTTATGGATTAATAAGAATGTAAAAAAAACTTAATATCTTTTTAATTTTGGGAAAATGCACAATTATCCCCTGACCTATACCGAAATCCTAACTGCACACTTTTTCTTTGCGGGATTCCTATTACCCACCTAAACTTATTTTAAATGTAATTGTTTCCATCCTTAATGCTGACAACCAAACTCTTGGAAAGTGGTACGCGCCCCACCATGTATTTTTAGTACTTTTTTTATTCTTTCTTCTTTTTCTTATTTCTTATTATTCTCATTTTTTTATTGCATTCTCTTTATTTTTGTTTTGGTCACCGGCGACAGATTATTCTCATTTGTTTTTCCGACGACAGATTTTTCCCCGATCTAAGTGTATTATATATATATATATATATATATATATATATATATATATATATATATATATATATATATATATATATATATATATATATATATATATATTTATTTATTCTTGGGAGAAAGAGCAAAAGAAATAAAAACAAATATAAGTTGAGAAAAAAATTTCAGTTTTAATACATTATTTTTTTCGTACATGGGAATGTTTTCCGATGATGAATTTTTTTCCCCAAATCTGAGTGTATTTTGCTTTGCTTATGAATAGATCTTTTCGAGAGTTTAATTTGTGTGTGAAAAAAAAATGAAAGAAAATGGTTAGACAAAGTCGTTGGTGAATGAATATCTACCGGAATTAGAGAAGAAATAAAAAAAGAGTAAAAGGAAAAGGAAAAGGAAAAAAAAAGTAAGAAAAAATGGTAAAAAGAATAAAAAATTATCTAAAAATCATTTTTTCTTGCTTCTCACTCTCCTTTGGGAGAGTGAAATACACACAATATACCACGTCAGCGTTAAGGGTGCAAATAATTGTTGACGTCACTGTGTTTAAAATAAACTGTTAGAAAATAAAGAAAGGTAGAAGAAGGAGAAATGTTTAAGTCCACAATTTCTTTGTGTGTCCTTTAGGAATTTTAACCCCCTTAACGTTGCCAAGGTAATGGATTAAATCCTCCCAGGATAAAACGGAATAAACCTTCCTGCAACAGTGGCAATACAAACTGTAGGATTCCAACAAACTTAAAAATGGAGCAAAATCACACTTACGAATTTGAGAGAGAGACATTGCGAACTAGGATGAAATATATTCAGAAAGAAAGGAGTTCTGGGGTGAATTTCGTGTGTAAAAGATGCAGCCTTGCCTCAAAATTTATAGGCAAATATCAGAAGAGGTGTCTTGAAAGGGTGCATTTTCAGAAAATACGCTGCCTGATCGCGGCAAAACCGCGGTCAGAAAGCCTCTCTGAATCTCACTGCCGCGGTTCTACCGCGGTCGCAGCATAAATGCGGCCAGCGAGGTTCTCTGAATTTTCAGCAAAGTTCTGGCGTACTTTCAGCAGTGATTTGGCATTTAATTAATTATTAAATAATTAAATAAATTCTGTCCATAAATAATCTTATCGATCGATCATTTGACAAATTCAAATCCAAATCCACACCCAAAGCCAAGCGAGCGAGGGAGCGATGGCGCGAGGGTTCATTCTATTCAACTCATTTTAAGAGATTTAAGAAGTGATTTTATATATAAGCACACAAATGTGGTTGTCCCTCACCAATGAGAGACAAAGTGCAAGACAAAATTCACTTCTTCAAATTTTCATTTTCCCTCCATTTTATTTTCCTCCATTTTCAATTCACACTTCTTCTACTTTAAAGTCAAATGGCTTAAAGTCTCCAACAATCCCCCACATGAATGGGAATGGCTTTATCAAGAAAGATCATAGATGAAAGCTATGTGATTTTGCAAGTAAGGATTAATCGCATTTGGATACGTAGGTTTCCCTTTGAACTTTTCGTAGTGAACATATGTCGGATATACTCGGTCAATCGGTAGATTTGATATCTTTGAACCATCGAACTTTAGTGTATACCTAGACAACCATATGTTATACAATCAACCCTTAACTGTCTTGTAGTTCTCATTGTTGTGTTCATTTCAGCCATGAACACCGCCTGGTCTCATAAGTGCATAGCGAATTGGCCTTACAGAAATCTCATTGAAGTGGCTTCCACTTCGCACTTACATAGGTGATTCCTAAACGTGTAATCCTTTAGATTGACACTATTTGATAAATACTACATCAAACTTAGGTAATCATTAAAGAACGCGTAAAGTTATATCCGTGTCACTGAATATTGTCTTCATCACGAGAAGGGACCAAAGATTTTACTTTGACAATGTTGAACCGGTCAATCACAACTTTGTTTGAGCTCCTTGAACCTAGATCTCGAAACATCCAAAATTCTAGGTAGAGTTACCGCCATGTTGACTTATCCTCGACCATAGTCCCATTCCCTTATATGATTTCTCAACTCCCTCTCTAGTTAAGCCTTTTATAAGCGGATCCGAAACATTATCCTTTGATCTTACATAATCAATAGTGATCATTCCACTAGAAAGTAGTTGTCTAACGGTATTATGTCTTCATCGTATATGACGAGACTTTCCATTATACATAATGCTCCCTGCCTGTCCTATTGTAGCCTCACTATCCCAATGTATGCAAATAGGAGCCAAAGGTTTTGGCCAGAACAGAATATCTTCTAAAAAATTCCGAAGCCATTCAGCTACTTCGTCGGCTTTATCCAATGTTATAAATCTGATTCCATTGTAGAGCGAGCAATACCCGCCTATTTAGAAGACTTCTAAGATACTGCTCCTCCACCAACAATAAACATATATCCACTTGTTGACTTTGTTTGTGTTAAGTCGGTTATCCAATTTGCATCACTATATCCTTCGATAACTGCAGGATATTTATTGCAGTGCAAAGCGTAGTCTTGAGTATACTCTAAGTATCCCAGAACTCGTTTCATTGCCACCCAGTGATGTTTGTTGGGATTACTTGTGAATCGACTAAGTTTACTTATCGCACAAGCTATATCAGATCGTGTATAGTTCATGATGTACATTAAGCTTTCCAACACATGAGCATACTCCAATTGAAACGTACTTTCACCTTTATTCTTCATAAGATGATGGTTTAAGTCAATTGGAGTCCTTGCACTTCTAAATTCCAAATGTTTGAATTTTTCAAGTACCATTTTCACATAATGTGATTGAGACAAAGCTAGACCTTGAGGAGTCCTCTTGATTTTAATTCCTAGAATTATATCGGCAACTCCTAAGTCTTTCATATCAAACTTACTAGCAAGCATGTGCGTAGTAGCTTCAATGTCAGCAATGTCTTTGCTCATTATTAGCATATCATCAACATATATGCAAACAATGACTATATAATTTGGAACGTTCTTAATGTAAACACATTTATCATATTCATTAATCTTAAAGCCATTTGACAATATTGTTTGGTCAAATTTTGCATGCCATTGCTTGGGTGCTTGTTTTAGTCCATAAAGAGACTTAACAAGTCGACACACCTTCTTTTCTTTTCCCGCAACCACAAACCCCTCGGGTTGGTCCATGTAGATTTCTTCCTCTAAATCGCCATTTAAGAAGGCTGTTTTATATCCATTTGATGGATTTGAAGATCATACAAGGCGGCTAACGCTATTAGCATCCGAATGGATGTAATTCTTGTTACCGACGAGTATGTGTCAAAATAGTCAAGACCTTCTCGTTGTCTAAATCCTTTGACAATAAGTCTTGCCTTGTATTTGTCAATAGTACCATCGTCTTTCATTTTCTTCTTGAAAATCTATTTAGAACCCAACGTTTTGTTACCTGGAGGAAGATCAACCAATTCCCAAGTATGGTTGCTCAATATGGATTCTATTTCACTATTGACATCTTCTTTCCAATGTTGTGCCTCTGATGAAAACATTGCTTCCTTGAAGGTACGAGGCTCATTTTCTAATAGAAAAGTCAGAAAATCTGGACCGAATGAATTAGATGTCCTTTGACATTTACTCCTTCTCGGATTTTCTTCATTAGGCATACAATTTATTATTTCCTCCCGAAGTCGTTTTGACTTTGGCAGGTCACTTCACTTTCCTATTTATATGGTAAAATAGTTTCAAAGAATTCAACATTATCTGATTCTATTATCATATTAATGTGAATCTCGAGATTTTCTGATTTATGAACCAGAAACTGATATGCCTTGCTATTGGTTACATATCCAATAAACACACAATCAACCATTTTTGGACCTATCTTAACCCTTTTAGGTTTAGGAACTTGTAACTTATCTAAACACCCCCACACTTTGAAGTATTTCAAGCTGGGCTTCCTTCCTTTCCACTTCTCATATGGAATGGATTGTGTTATATTATGAGGTACATGGTTGATTATCCAGTTAGCTGTAAGTATAGCTCCCCCCCCCCCCACAAGTTCTGTGGTAAGACAGAACTTATTAGCAATGCATTCATCGTCTCCTTCAATGTTCGATTCTTCCTCTCCTTAATTCCATTATATTGTGGAGAGTAAGGGGTAGTTGTTTGGTGAATAATGCCATTTTCCAAACATATTTCTTCAAAAGGAGATTCATATTCACCACCCCTATCACTTCTTATCATTTTGATCTTTTTGTTTAGTTGTGTTTCAACTTCACTCTTGTATTGCTTGAAAGCATCAATTGCCTCATCTTTACTATTAAGTAAATAAATATAGTAGTATCTCGTGATATTGTCAATAAAAGTAATAAAATACGTTTTCCCACCGCGAGATGGTGTTGACTTCATGTCGCAAATATCTGTGTGAATTAAGTCTAAAGGACTCAAATTCCTATCAACGGACTTATAAGGATGCTTAGCATACTATGATTCCACACATATTTGACATTTAGAATTGATGCAATCAAATTTTGGCAATACTTCTAGATTTATCATCTTTCACAATGTTTTGAAGTTTACGTGATCTAAATGTGAATGCCATAAAGTGTTTGACTCAAGCAAGTAAGAAGAAGCATTCACTTTATTGATAGGAACTGTTATTACATTTAGCTTGAAAAGGCCCTCACTTAGGTAACATTTTCCTACATACAAATCGTTCTTACTTATTACAATACTATTAGAAACAAAAATACATTTGAATCCATTCTTGACAAAAAGTGAGGTAGTGTCACGACCCTAGTTCACCAATCGTGAACATGTCATAACGGCACCCAGTCCCCGCGACTAGGTAAGCCTAACACATTGCGGAATATACAAGTTATGAACTATAAACAAGGAATAATGGAAAAATGATATAATTAAGAATGTAATCCGTGCCGCTTGGCACATACACTCGTCAACACGTTGTATAAAAGTACCACCAAGACCCGGAATCCCACGGGTAACACAGACTAAAAGAAATACAATTGTGGCTCTATGTGTAAAGAGTATCTAAAACAACAAAATGAAGGAAAAACATCTACTAGAACTATCATAATAGAAGGAGGGCCTCCGGATCCGCGGACGTAGCAGATCATACCTCGAGGTCTCCAAATGTGCTGCTGATATCACCTAGTATGGGTATGTCCTGATGTACCTGGATCTGCACAACAAAAGTGTGCAGAAGAGTAGCATGAGTACACCACGGCAGTACTCAGTAAGTGCCAAGCCTAACCTCGATGGAGTAGTGATGAGGAAGGTCAGGGCCCTACTGAGAGAAACAATAACAAAATGATAATAACAATAATAAGCAGTTTTGAATAAAAATAATTCTAAAATAACAACAATAAAGTGATTACTGCAACCGTCTACAATTAAGCTAACGACAAGTAACAAAACTCAATTAACAAGTCCAGGAGCTACATGAATTTAACCCGCAGTACCAATAACAGTATCTCTGGGTCTCCGGGAATCGAACCCACAACCCATGTCTCAATACCTCAAGATGTGTCTGAATGATCTCAGGATCTCTGGGAATCGAACCCGCATTCCATGTCTCAATAATATATCAATAACTCAGGATCTCCGGGAATCGAACCCGCAGTCCATATCTCAATAATATATCAATAACTCTGGATCTCCGGGAATCGAGCCCGCAGTCCATATCTCAATAATATATCAATAACTCCGGATCTCCGGGAATCGAACCCGCAGTCCATATCTCAATAATATATCAATAACTCCGGGTCTCTGGGAATCGAACCTGCAACCCTTGGATCTCCGGGAATCGAACCCGTAGTCCACAAACAATATCACTCCGGGTCTTTGGGAATCGAACCCACAGCCTTGGGATCTCCGGGAATCGAACCCGCAGTCCACCAACACAACAAATAAAGAAACACACAGAGAGAATATAATATGCTTAACTACAACTTCACCGAAACTAGTGCAACAATTATCAAGAAGTTCAAGTAAGACAACTAGGCAATTAGACAGTTAAATCCTATCAAATCATGCTTTTCTAACACCGGGTAAAAGTAACGATTTAATCAGCTAAGAGCAGGAATATCACTAATCGGACAATTCAAGTAAAGTGTGTGTTATAACAACCAGCGCATGTACACGCTCGTCACCTCGCGTACAAGGCATTTAAACTATCACATAATATCCTAGGGGTGAAAGTTCCCCCACACGAGGTTAGACAAGCCACTTACCTCGACTCAAAATCGCTAAGAGACAACTCTCTTGCCGCGAATGTCGGCCTCCACAGGTGTAGTATCTGATAAAAATCAATAGAATCACATCAAAATAGGCCAATTGGGCATTACCCAACCAAAACAATTCAAAATACACCAAAACCCACAAGTTGCCAAAACCCGACTTTCGGTACGCTTCTCAAAAAATTATGAAAGATATATATTCGGGTTCCTTATCTCAACACGAGTCCATGCATATAAAATTTATCGAAATCGGACTCCATTTGCCCATTCAAATCAAACATTTTCTAAAATTTTGGGCCTAGGGCTCAAACCCACCTTTAATCTTCCATTTTCAGAGAAATAACCAAGGGTTTCATGATAAAATGATGTAATTAAGCCACAAAACTTACCTCCGACGAACACCCGATGATTTCCCAACAATCTCCCGTGAGTCTCTCTCTCTAGAACTCAAAATTTGTGCTTTGGGGTGTGAAACCCGCGACTGGTTCTGTTCTGGTTTTTAATTCACTGCCTGGGAATTTTACCCTACGTGTTCGTGATCTCCTTTACGCGAACGCGATGCATTGTTCCAGTCCTTCATCGCAAACGCAACATATGGTCACGCGTCAGCGAAGGCCAACTCCCCAATCCCTGAATTTTTCCTTTACGCGAACGCGTCCCAGTCCATGCGAACGCGTGGCTTCTCCTTTTCCTCTTACGCGTCCCAGTCCACGCGAACGCGATGCTTCACAGTTTTCCCCTTACGTGAACGCGAACTTATCCTCGCGAACGCGATTCACTGTAGAACCCGTCCTACGCAAACGCGGGCCTTGCCCTCGCGAACGCGATGGCTTAATTTCTGCCCAGTGATCTGCAAATTTTCTGCAGATTTTTCATGTTTCAAAATGCCGGATGATGGTCCGGATTCACCCCGAGGCCCCCGGGACCCCAACGAAAACCACCAACATACTCCAAAACACGATACAAACTTGTTCCAATCATAAAAACACCATCCTAAACATCAAAATCACCAATTACACACGGATTCAAGCCTAAGTTTCTTCAAAACTTCTAAAACTAACATTCAATCAAAACCCCGACCAAACGACGTCCGAATGACTTGAAAATTTGCGGACATCTCCAAAATCACATAATGAAGCTACAGAAATTGTCAGAATTCCATTCTGACCCTCGGATCAAAATCTCACCTACCGTTCGGATTCGCCAAAATTTCAAACTTCGGCATTTCAAGCCTAATTGAGCTACGGACCTCCAAAATACATTCCGAATGCGCTCCCAACCCCGAAATCACCTAATGAAGCTAATGGAACCATCAGATTTTCATTCCGAGGTTATCTTAACACTATTCTGGCTACGGGCCATTTTCCAACTATAAAGCTCCCATTTAGGGACTAAGTGTCCCAAAACACTCCGAATTCCAGAACCGACCTTCCCGGCAAATCACAATAGCAGAAATGAACTTAGGGGAATAGTTAAATTGGGGATTGGGGCGTAATTTTCTAAAATGACCGGCCGAGTCGTTACATTTTCCCACACTTAAAAGATTCGTTCGTCCTCGAACAAGCATAGAAAACATACCTGGAGTGGTGAAGAGATGAGGGTACTGGCTGCGCATATCCTGCTCGGTCTCCCAAGTCGCCTCCTCGACCGGCTGACCCCGCCATAGAACCTTTACTGAAGCAATGTTCTTTGACCTTAGCTTCCTGACTTGCCTGCCTAGAATGGCTACTAGCTCCTCAACATAAGACAGATCCTCGTCCAGCTGAACAGAAGTGAAATCTAACACATGAGATGGGTCACCATGGTATCTTCGGAGCATAGAGACATGAAGTACGGGATGGACTCCAACTAGGCTGGGAGGTAAGGCCAACTCATAAGCAATATCCCCAACACGCCTCAAAATCTCAAAAGGGCCAATAAATCTAGGACTCAGCTTCCCTTTCTTCCCAAACCTCATAACGCCCTTCATGGGAGAGACTCGAAGCAAAACCCGCTCGCCAACCATAAAAGCCACATCGCGAACCTTCTTGTCCGCATAACTCTTCTATCTAGACTGGGCTGCACGAAGTCTGTCCTGAATCACCTTGACCTTGTCCATTGCATCCTGAACCATATCGGTACCTAGCAGCCTGGCCTCGCCCGGCTCGAACCAACCCACGGGAGACCTGCATCTCCTACCATATAGGGCCTCATACGGTGCCATCTAAATACTGGATTGGTAGCTGTTGTTATAAGCAAACTCTGCCGGTGGCAAGAAGTGATCACATGAACCTCCAAACTCAATCACGCACGCATGGAGCATATCCTCCAAAATCTGAATAGTGCGCTCGGACTGACCATCAGTCTGGGGGTGAAATGTTGTGCTCAGCTCCACCCGAGTACCTAACTCCTGCTATACAGCTCTCCAGAACCACGAATTGAACTGAGTGCCTCTATCTGAAATGATGGAAACTGGAATACCGTGCAGCCGAACTATCTCTCCGATATAGATCTCCGCCAGTCGCTCCGACGAATAGGTGGTGCTCACCGGTATAAAATGGGCGGACTTGGTCAGCCGATCCACAATGACCCAGATTGAATCGATCTTCCTAACAGTCCGTGGAAGTCCAGATACAAAGTCCATGGTGATGCGCTCCCATTTCCACTCTGGAATCCAATCTGCTGTATCAATCCACCCGGACGCTGATGCTCATACTTCACCTGCTAGCAGTTGAGGCATCTAGAGACATACTCAACTATATCCCTCTTCATCCGCCTCCACCAGTAATGCTATCTCAAGTCGTGATACATCTTCGCGGCACCCGAATGGATGGAATACCGCGAGCTTTGGGCCTCTGCTAGAATCCGCTCTCGAAGATCATCTACATTGGGCACACAGATACGCCCTTGCATCCTTATAACTCCATCATCTCCAATGGTAACATCTCGAGCATCACCACACCGAACTCTATCCTGGAGGACAAGCAAATGAGGGTCATCGAACTGGCGCTCCCTGATGCGGTCAAATAGAGAAGACCGAGAAACTACACAAGCCAAAATCTGCCTGGGCTCCGAGAGATCCAGTCTAACAAACTGCCTGGCTAATGCCTGAACATCCATCGCCATAGGCCTCTCCGAAACTGGTAGATATGCCAAACTCCCCAAACTCTCTGCCCGACGACTCAAGGCATCGGCAACCACATTAGCCTTGCCCGGATGATAGAGAATAGTAATATCATAGTCCTTCGGTAGCTCCAACCATCTCCTCTGACGCATATTCAGGTCCTTCTGCTTAAGCAAGTGCTGCAAGCTCCGGTGATCAGTGTAGATCTCACAAGGAACCCCATACAAGTAATGACGCCAAATCTTCAAGGCGTGAACAATGGCAGCTAACTCCAGATCATGAATAGGATAGTTCTTCTTATGTATCTTCAACTGTCTGGACGCGTAGGCAATCACCCTACCGTCCTGCATCAATACTGCACCGAGTCTAACTCGTGAGGCATCACAATATACCGTATAGGACCCCGAACCTGTAGGCAACATCAATATATGGGTCGAAGTCAAAGTTGTCTTGAGCTTCTGAAAGCTCGCCTCACACTCATCTGTCCACTGAAAAGGGGCACCCTTTTGGGTCAATCTGGTCATAGGTGCTGCAATCAAAGAGAACCCCTCTACGAAACGACGGTAATAGCCCGCCAAACCAAGGAAACTGCAAATCTCAGTAGCGGAGGAGGGTCTGGGTCAACTCTGCACGGCCTCCACCTTCCTCGGATCCACTCGAATACCATCGCTCGACACCACGTGGCCCAAAAATGCCACTGAACTCAAACAGAATTCGCATTTAGAGAACTTGGCATATAGCTGCTTCTCCCTCAGAATCTGAAGCACTATCCTCAAATGTTGCTCGTGCTCTTCCCGGCCACGGGAATATACTAGAATATCATCAATGAAAACAATCACGAACGAGTCCAGATATGGCCTGAACACACTGTGCATCAAATGCATAAAGGTTGGTGGGGCATTAGTCAGCCCAAAAGACATCACGAGAAACTCATAGTGACCATACCGAGTCCTGAAGGTAGTCTTCGGGATATCTGGCTCTCGAATCTTCAGCTGATGATACCCAGAGCGCAAATCAATCTTAGAAAACACCTGTGCGCCCTGTAGCTGGTCAAATAAATCATCAATGCGAGGCAAAAGATACCGGTTCTTCACTGTAACCTTGTTCAACTAATAATAGCCAATACACATACGCATAAAACCGTCTTTTTTCTTCACAAACAACACAGGAGCACCCCAAGGCGAAACACTAGGTTGAATGAAACCCTTACCCAATAACTCATGTAACTGATCCTTCAACTCCTTCAACTCAGGAGGAGCCATACGGTACGGTGGAATAGAAATGGGCTGAGTTCCCGGCAACAAATCAATAGCAAAATCAATATCTCTATCGGGCGGCATGCCCGGGAGATCAGCTGGAAATACATCAGCGAAGTCACGTACCACTGGAACGGAAACAATAGAAGGAGTGTCAATACTAACATCCCACACATAAGCTAGATAAGCAGCACACCCTTTCTCAACCATACGATGAGCTCTGAGAAAGGAAATAACACTGCTAGGGATGTGATCTAGAGTACCACTCCACTCAATACGTGGAATGCCTGGCATAGCCAGCATCACGGTCTTGGCGTGACAATTAAGAATAGCATAATGGGGCGACAACCAGTCCATGCCCAGAATAGGATCAAAATCGACCATCCCGAGCAACAATAGATCCGCTCTGGTCTCAAAACCACAAATGGTAACCAAACATGACCGATACACACGGTCTACAGCCAAAGAATCACCTACTGGAGTGGAAACATAAATAGGGGCACTCAAAGAATCCCGAGGCACACCCAAATGAGAAGCAAAATAAGAAGACACATATGAAAAAGTGGAACCAGGGTCGAATAGAACCGATGCCTCACTGTGACTAACCAGAATAATACCTGTCATAACAGAGACAAATGCAACAGCTGCAGCGCGATCAGGAATAGCATAGAATCTTGCCTGACCCCTCTCTCGAGGACGACCTCTGGTACCCTGATCCCCGCCCCTGGCTGGCTGGGCAGGTGGAGTGGCAGCTGGGGCTGGAATGATGGCCTGCTGGCCCTGAGAACCACGCTGATGCTGCGAAGACTGAGGAGGTGCTCCTCTCCTACGCCTGGGGCACTCCCTAACCAGATGGCGAGTATCCCCGCACTCAAAACAAGCTTTGGGAGGGTGCGGTGGCTGTGACTGACCGGCCTCACCCCCACTAGTCTGACCCCTGGAAGTACCCCGCGTAGGGGGTGCATTGGAAACTGGGAGAGCATAATAAGGCTTTTGAGGTGCTGGAAGAGCTGGAGTACTACCGGCTGCTGGCAGTGCTGAGTGAACTGGTCGACCAGAATAACCCCTACCAAAACGACCGGCTGCTGAAGTGCGGGCACCAGAGAAATGGCCCGACTCACGAGACCTCTTGGCCTCCATCTCTCCCCGCTCTCTAGAGAGCATACTATCGATCCTCCTGGCAATGCTCACTGCCTGCTGGTAAGATATATCTGTGTCCAACTCTCTGGCCATGCTAGACCGGATCGACGGAATAAGGCCCTCAATAAATCTCCGCACTCTCTCCCGGACCGTGGCTACCAAAGCCGGTGCATGCCTGGCTAGACGGGTAAAACTGATAGCATACTCCGATACTGACATGGAGCCCTGTCGCAACTGCTTAAACTCCGAGCGCCAAGAATCCCTAAGGCTCTGGGGAACAAACTCCCTTAAAAATAGATCTGAAAACTGCGCCCAAGTCAATGAAGAGACTCCTCTAGACTATCCAACTCATACGTGCGCCACCAATCAAAAGCGGCGTCACAAAACTGAAAAGCAGTGAAGGAAACCCCGCTGGTCTCCACAATCCCCATGGTACGAAGAATACGATGACACTCCTCCAGAAAACCCAATGCATCATCTGAAGCCAAACCACTAAACACTGGAGGGTCATATTTCTTGAACCTCTCCAATCTACGGTGCTCGTCCTCAGAGGCAGTTGGCCCACCTCCGGGCTGTGCTGGGGCGACAGGAGGCATAACCATAATCTCCGGAACCTGTCCCACTAGCACTCGCTGCTCAGGTGTAACGGCTGCGGGAGTCTGGGCCCCTCCCTCGGCTTGGGATGTAGCTGTAGTGAGAGAAAGCAACCTGCCAGAGCTAAAGTGGTATACATACTCATGAACTGGGCCAAGGTCTCCTGGTGTGCTGGAGTAGTAGCAGCTGCAGTCGGTGTACCAGGTGCCTGCGCTCCAACCTGATCCACCGGTGGCACCTCAGCGGCAGCGCGCACGCATGGTGTGGTTTCACCTCACCGCATCCTCATCCTCTACCTCGGCCTCGGCCTCTAACGGCGGCAACAGGGGGTACGGGTACCTGATTGTCGCGAGTAGCACGTGTCCTCAGTATCTGTAAGAGAATAGAAAGCAAAAGTTTAGATTTGGTGCCAAAAAAAAAAATGTCCCACGACAAGGAATCCAAAAGAAATGAAAAGTTTCCTAAACAGTTACATAGCCTCTCGTAGATAAATACAGACGTCTCAGTATCGATCAACGAGACTCTAAGTAACCGGTCTGTGTCCCGTGACTCCTATGAACCTAGAGCTCTGATACCAACTTGTCACGACCCTAGTTCACCAATCGTGAACATGTCACGACGGCACCCAGTCCCCGCGACTAGGTAAGCCTAACACATTGTGGAATATACAAGTTATGAACTATAAACAAGGAATAACGGAAAAACAATATAATTAAGAATGTAATCCATGCCGCTTGGCACATACACTCCTTAACACGCTGTATAAAAGTACCACCAAGACCCAGAATCCCACGTGTAACATAGACTAAAAGAAATACAACTGTGGCTCTATGTGTAAAGAGTATCTAAAACAACAAAATGAAGGAAAAACATCTACTAGAACTATCATAATAGAAGGACGGCCTCTGGATCCGTGGACGTAGCAGATCATACCTCGAGGTCTCCAAATGTGCTGCTGATATCACCTAGTATAGGCCTGTCCTGATGTACCTGGATCTGCACAACAAAAGTGTGCAGAAGAGTAGCATGAGTACACCACGGCGATACTCAGTAAGTGCCAAGCCTAACCTCGATGGAGTAGTGAGGAGGAAGGTCGAGGCCCTACTGAGAGAAACAATAACAAAATGATAATAACAATAATAAGCGTTTTAAATAAAAATAATTCTAAAATAACAACAATAAAGTGATTACTACAACCGTCTACAATTAAGCTAACAACAAGTAACAAAACTCAATTAACAAGTCCAGGAGCTACGGGAATTTAACCCGCAGTCCCAATAACAGTATCTCTGGGTCTCCGGGAATCGAACCCGCAGCCCATGTCTCAATACCTCAAGATGTGTCTTAATGATCTCAAGATCTCCGGGAATCGAACCCGCAGTCCATATCTCAATAATATATTAGTAACTCAGGATCTCCGGGAATCGAACCCGCAGTCCATATCTCAATAATATATCAATAACTCCGGATCTTTGAGAATCAAACCCGCAGTCCATATCTCAATAATATATCAATAACTCCGGATCTCCGGGAATCGAACCCGTAGTCCATATCTTAATAATATATCAATAACTCCGGGTCTCCGGGAATCGAACTCGCAGCCCTTGGATCTCCGGGAATCGAACTCGTAGTCCACAAACAATATCACTCCGGGTCTCTAGGAATCGAACCCACAGCCCTGGGATCTCCGGGAATCAAACCCGCAGTCCACCAACACAACAAATAAAGAAACACACAGAGAGAATATAATATGCTTAACTACAACTTTACCGAAACTAGTGCCAACAATTATCAAGAAGTTCAAGTAAGACAATTAGGCAACTAGACAGTTAATCCTATCAAATCATGCTTTTCTAACTAATACCGGGTAAAAGTGACGATTTAATCAGCTAAGAGCAGGAATATCACTAATCGGACAATTCAAGTAAAGTCTGTGTTACAACAACCAGCGCATGTACACGCCCGCCACCTTGCATACAAGGCATTTAAACTATCACATAATATCCTAGGGGTGAAAGTTCTCACACACGAGGTTAGAAAAGCCACTTACCTCGACTCCGGTACAAAACCGCTAAGAGACAACTCTCTGTCGGCCTCCACAGGCGTAGTATCTGATAAAAATCAATAGAATCACATCAAAATAGGCCAATTTGGCATTACCCAACCAAAACAATTCAAAATACACCAAAATCCACAAGTTGCCAAAACCCGACTTTCGGTACGCTTCTCGAAAAATTACGAAAGATATATATTCGGGTTCCTTATCTCAACACGAGTCCGTGCATATAAAATTTATCGAAATTGGACTCCGTTTTCCATTCAAATCAAAGATTTTCTAAAATTTAGGTCTAGGGCTCAAACCCACCTTTAATCTTCCATTTTTAGAGAAATAACCAAGAGTTTGATGATAAAATGGTGTAATTAAGCCACAAAACTAACCTCCGACGAACACCCGATGATTTCCCAGCAATCTCACGTGAGTCTCTCTCTCTAGAACTCAAAATTTGTGCTTTGGGGTGTGAAACCTGCGACTGGTTCTGTTCTGGTTTTTAATTCACTGCCTGGGAATTTTACCCTACGCGTTCGCGATCGCCTTTACGCGAACACGATGCATTGTTCCAGTCCTTCATCGCGAACGTGACATATGGTCACGCGTCCGTGAAGGCCAACTTCCCAATCCCCGGATTTTTCCTCTACGCGAACGCGTCCCAGTCCACGCGAATGCGTGGCTTCTCCTTTTCCTCTTACGCGTCCGCGGCCATTACCCACGCGAACGCGATGCTTCACAGTTTTCCCCTTACGCGAACGCGAACGTATCCTCGCGAACACGATGCACTGCAGAACCCGGCCTACGTGAACGCGGGCCTTGCCCTCGCGAACATGATGGCTTAATTTCTACCCAGCGATCTGCAAATTTTCTGCAGATTTTTCATGTTTCAAAATGCCGGATGATGGTCCGGAATCACCCCGAGGCCCCCGGGACCCCAACGAAAACCACCAATATACTCCAACACACGATACAAACTTGTTCCAATCATAAAAATACCATCCTAAACATCAAAATCTCCAATTACACACGGATTCAAGCCTAAGTTTCTTCAAAACTTCCGAATTTAACATTCAATCAAAAACCCGACCAAACGACATCCGAATGACTTGAAAATTTGAGGACATATCCAAAATCACATAAAGAAGCTACAAAAATTGTTGGAATTCCATTCCGACCCCCGGATCAAAATCTCACCTACCATTCGGATTCGCCAAAATTTCAAACTTCGGCATTTCAAGCCTAATTGAGCTACGGACCTCCAAAATAGATTCCGAACGCGCTCCCAACCCCGAAATCACCTAACGGAGCCAATGGAACCATCTGATTTCTATTTTGAGATCGTCTTAAAACTATTCCGACTACGGGCCATTTTCCAACTATAAAGCTCCCATTTGGGGACTAAGTGTCCCAAAACACTCCGAATTCCAGAACCGACCTTCCCGGTAAACAACAATAGCAGAAATGAACTTAAGGGAATAGTTAAATTGGGGATCAGGGCGTAATTTTCTAACACGACCAGCCGGGTCATTACAGGTAGACACAAGATTCTTGCAAATTTCTGGAACATGAAGGACTTGGTTTAGAGTCACTATTTTTCCCGATGTCATCTTCAATGCAATCTTGCCAACTCCTTCAATTTTGGCCGTAAATGAATATCCCATGAAGATAGTCTCGTCGGGACCTACGGGGGCATATGAAGAAAATAATTACTTGTTAGCACAAATGTCACGACCCAAATCCGGTCGTGATGGCGCCCAACAATTAAGCTAGGCCAGCCAGACCAACAATTCAATTATCACAACGATATCAGTCCCAAATGGACATCCCAAGAAGAATATATGAGTTTAAGAACTCCAATAATAATAAAAGTGGACAAAATACTGACACTCCCAAAGATACGGAGTCACAAGTCTAAAGCCTCTAACAAAACCCAACAGGAATAGAGTACTGTATAGAAATACTCAAGTCTGAATATAAAATACAAAATAACAACTGGAAAGGAGAGGAGAAGCTAGGTTTTGCGAACGTAGGCAGCTACTTCAGCAACTCGATGTGACACTGCAAACGCTGGAATGCCTGCCTACTACTCCTGAGTACCTGAGTCTGCACACAAAAGGTGCAGGGAGTAGGGGTGAGTACTAAGTACTCAGTGAGTAATAAATATATATCAGCAGCTGAAAATAAGAAATCCACAGATTACCACATAATGAAGCTAAACTACAGTTCGAATCTCCTACGAACTAGCATCAACAGTACAATTCAGCTACCACAGAGTAATTCAACAAATAAAGATGCAATGCAATGCACATAACCGCTACGGCGTGTAGCCCGATCCAATTTAACGTCGACGGCGCTCACCGGGGGTGTGTACAGACTCCGGAGGGGCTCCTACAGCCCAAGCGCAATACTGCTGCGGCGTGCAGCCCGATCCTCATATCAACCACTGCGGCGTGCAGCCCGATCCATGCTCAGTCCACAATAAGCAAATAAGTCACAAAACAGTTCATTTTTCTTAATTCCAGTTTCCAATTCATAATTTATGAAAAATACTTTAACTTTATTAAATTTGTAAAAGCCGGTGACTTAGCATTTCAAAAGTGTGATTTCAATTTCCAGGACTGAGATCGGTGATTTAAGCAATTATAGCTATCACATAAATATTGTCCTCTAAGGACGCTACAGATCGGCACAAGGCCCCAAACAAGGCTTACAGCCCACAAATATAGCAAATACAGTGTATTTCCAACACTAACAACATATTATTCACTTTCGGGATGGACCAAGTCTCAATCCCCAATCACAATCAATCCCGCACCTGCCACGGTGTGCGAGCCACGCCCTACTAGCGTCACAATGTGCTAAGCCGGGGTTTCGAACCCTCAGGCTACCATATACACAAACTACTCACCTCTAGCCGGTCGTAGACTCGTCTGCAATGCCTTTTCCTTTGAATTTAGCTCCATCGTGCGTAGAATCTAGTCAAACCACAATAATTATATCAAATATTGTTCAAAGAATCATAACCCATTACAATTTACAAGAAATTCGCATAAAATACACCAAGTTGGTAAAATCCGACCCCGGGCCCACTGCTCGGAAAATTTCGAAATTAGTACCAACGCGACCCTCATCTCGCCACGAGTCCGTGCATATAAAATTTATCAAAATCGGAGTTCAAATGGCCTTCCAAATCCAAAAATCCCGTTTTCAACATTTAGGCCACATTTCTTCAAGATTTCAACCCAATTTCATGAAGATTGATGTTAATTCTACCATAAAATGATGTTTTTGAGTCAAGAATCTTACCTCCGACGAATACCCGATGATTCCTCGGTGATTTCCTCGAGTTTTCTTCTCTCTAGGGCTCAAAATTGAGTTTTTGGGTTAATGAACCCGTAACCCCTCTGTTCTGTGATTAAATTCTCTGCCAGACCCATTTACCTTACGCGATCGCGACTCGCGCGATCGCGATGTTCAAAAATCCAAACTCACGTGATCGCGACTCGCCTCACGCGATCGCGATGTTCAAACATCCGGCTTCACGCGATCGCGTCTCTCTTCCTGCGATCGCGTAGCACAATTTTCCCTGGACCCCATTTCTCTTCTACGCGATCGCGTAGATGCTCATGCGATCGCGATGGCCACTCGGTTAACTCTACGCGATCGCGATTGGTACTCCTGCGATCGCGATGGCCTAGCCCCCAACCCTACCCGATCGCGTCCCCCTCCCCGCGATCGCGGAGAGCAAAACCCTGCTGCATTTATGACAACAACCAGCCTTCTCATGTTTTTCCAAAAATGGTCCGTTTGGACCACCCGGATTCATCCCGAGACCCCCGGGACCCCAACGAAAACCACCAACATACTCCAAAACACGATACGAACTTGTTCCAATCATAAAAACACCATACTAAACATCAAAATCACCCTTTACACACGAATTCAAGCCTAAGTTTATTCAAAACTTTCAAAACTAACATTCAATCCAAAACCCGATCAAACGATGTCCGAATGACCTGAAAATTTGCGGACATATCCAAAATCACATAACGAAGCTACAGAAATTGTCGGAATTCCATTCCGACTCCCGGATCAAAATATCACCTACCATCCAGTTTTCGCCAAAAATCAACCTTCGCCAATTCAAGCCTAAAACTACACCGGACCTCCGAATTCAATTCCGATTGCTCTCCTAAGTCATAATTGATCCCCCGGAACTAGTCGAATCATCAGAATCCGGTTCCGAGCACTCTAAGTCAATAGTCAACTCTTGGTTGACTTCTCATATTCAAGCTTTCTTCAAACATGCTATTTGTTTCATTTTCAATCCAAATCACTCCTAACTCACCCGATATATTCTAATATTGATTTAAAAGCATAATATATGTAAATGCAAGGTAACGGGGTGGAAATTCCCGCAACAACGGGCCGGGTCGTTACAACAAACATGGCGGGTGGCTCCAGAATCTATCCACCATTCTTTCGGATTTCCTACCAAGTTGCATTCTGACAACATGGCACACAAGTCTTTCCTTTCATCTTCAACCATGTTGGCTTGATTCTTTTTCTTCTTATCATTCTTTGGTGCATGACAATCCAGTGCCTTATGCCCAGTTTTTCCACAATTGTGACAATTACCCTTTAACTTCTTCTTGTTTGGGTAATTATTTGGTCCAGAAGCTTTCTTCCTCTTCTTATTTTGTGGTGCCTCCTCAACAATGTTTGCCCCCACAATTGTCGAGTTTCCACGTGACTTCTTTTTAGCATTTTTATGTCATCTTCTATCCTCAAACGAACAATCAAGTCTTCTAGAGTCATCTCCTTCTGTTTGTGTTTAAGATAGTTCTTAAAATCCTTCTATAGCGGAGGTAGCTTCCCAATGAAAGCAGCGACTTGAAAGGCCTCATTTATGAACATACCTTCAATAACAAATTCAGGATTAATAATAAGATAAATATATTAATAAAATTATTGATTTGGGTCATACCTTCAGCAAGGAGGTCATGTACCACTTGTTGTTCTTGGACTTGAGTTATGACAGGCCTAGTGTCAATCATCTTGAAATCCAGGAACCTTGCAGCCACGAACTTCTTAAGTCCGGCATCCTCAGTTTTGTACTTCTTCTCAAGCGCATTCCATAACGCTTTAGAAGTTTTCATGACACTATAGATATTGTACAAGCCATTTTCCAAACAACTCAAAATGTAATTTTTGCATAAGAAATCAGAATGTTTCCATGCTTAAGTTACAACTCGTTCATCATCCGGAATATTTTCACCCATGACCGGAGGATCCTCCTTGATGAAACGTTGCAAACTCAACGTAGTAAGATAGAAGATCATCTTCATTTGCAGCATTTGAAGTCAATACCGAAAAA
Source organism: Nicotiana noctiflora (assembly GCA_032618575.1). Lineage (NCBI taxonomy): Eukaryota > Viridiplantae > Streptophyta > Magnoliopsida > Solanales > Solanaceae > Nicotiana > Nicotiana noctiflora. Next base: position 413,495 of record JASVEL010007519.1, read on the forward strand.
CTTTCCAGGTTTTTCTGCTTGCGCCATAGCATGGGCAGGAGCAGAACGGCTTGACGAGGCAGCAACACTCGTCATAGTAGCACCCGTTCCCGCAACACTTCCATTAGTTTGGTTTTCATTCGTCATATTTTTGTAAAGTCAAAAATAATACAGAACTTTGTTAAATCAGTGAAGTTTTTATATCTTCAAACTGAATACCAAACCAAACATACAACACGTAACAATGGTGAAATTTTTATATACTTCAAACCCGTACGTTTATTATTCCGGCAAAGTTTTTATGTACTTTAAACCAGACAGAAACATTGAATGGAGTAGAAAGCAACAAGGCTTTAGTCTCCAATAAAGTATAAAGAAAACAGTTTAATAAACAACACAGAAACATTATGAAATTCTTTAAGCTTGTTAGCATCACTGTGTTAAAAATAAACTGTTAGAAAATAAAGAAAGGTAGAAGAATGAGAAATTTTCGAGTCCACAATATCCTTGTGTGTCCTTAAGGAATTTTAACCCCCTCAACGTTGCCAAGGTAATAGATTAAATTCTCCCAGGATAAACGGAATAAACCTTCCTGCAGCAATGGCAATACAAACTGCAGGATTCCAATGAACTCAAAAACGAAGCAAAATCACACTTACGAATTTGAGAGAGAGATATTGCGAACTAGGATGCAATATATTAGAAAGAAAGGAGTTTTGGAGCGAATTTCGTGTGTAAAAGATGCAGCCTTGCCTCAAAATTTATAGGTAAATTTCATAAGAGGTGTCCTGAAAATGTGCCTTTTCAGAAAATACGCCGCCTGCCATGTGTCGCGACGGAACCGCGGTCAGAGAGCCTCTCTGAATCTCACTGTCGCGGTTGTCGTGGCAGAAACGCGGCCAGCGAGGTTCTCTGAATTTTTAGCAATATTCTGGCGTACTTTTAGTAGTGATTTGGTATTTAATTAATTAATAAATAATAACAGAAGCCGAAGCCGAGCGAGCGACAATGGCGCGAGGGTTCATTCTCTTCAACTCCTTTTAAGAGATTTAAGAAGTGATTCTATATAAAAGCACACAAATGTGGTTGTTCCTCACCAATGAGGGACAAAGTGCAAGACAAAATTCACTTCTTCAAATTTTCATTTTCCCTCCATTTTATTTTCCTCCATTTCCAATTCACACTTCTTCTACTTTAAAACCAAATGGCTTAATCCAACAATAATTATATTTAAAATAAGTTTATGGAATAATAGGATTTCCGCAAAAAAAGTGTGTAGTTGGACTTTCGGGTATAGATCAGGGGATAATTGTGTATTTTCCATTTAATTTTATTAGTTTCTTCCTTTTTAACGTTTGGCAGCATGAAAAACATTTTCAAAGAAATTTTTTATCTTTACCTTACAAAAGAAAAGTTCGAAATACTTTTCACTTGTGTTTTATAAACAAGTCGTAAATCCCTAAAAATTTAATGTGTCCCAGAATATCCACTTTGTGACCAATTTAATCGGAAACTTTCGATCGATCGCACATTGTCTGCGGCCATGTGTTTTTCGATTAATCATTTTTAGGCAAAAATTCATCAAAAAAGCTCGATTTCTGATCAATTTGTGACCATTTTGACGCCATTTTCTAGCAGTGATGCTATGATTTAACTAGTTTGAAATTTGTGAAAACATAAGATTACTTTCACTTGCATTTTGTTAACAAGCCACAAATCCCTAAAAATTCAACGCGTCACAGATTATTCATTTTGCGATCAATTCAGTCGTAAATTGTTTGCGACCATATATTTTCAGACCGATCGTTTTCAATCGGAAGTTCGTCGAAAAAGCTCTATTGCGACCAACGGTTGGAATTTACCATTTTCTAGCAGTTATGTCACGATTTGACTAGTTTGGAATTTCTTACAAGACATAAGATTATCCACAATTGGATAAAGACAAACTGGAATCAGCATATGAAGTATGCTATGACAAACTTATGCGGCGTGCGAGGCTAAATATTTACTTGCTTTTATGTTAATACTAACTCTATTTGTCAAAATTTGACCATTGTGGTCGATCCAACTGGATCTCGCTTAGGTGGTGGGATAGCGAGAGACATCACGACTTACTTTAGTCCAACCGCCTACAGTATACGTTAAGTTAAAAACAAAACACAAGTAACAACCAAAAAGGTCGTAGCGTGAAGGCACTGTGACTCGATACTATGTTAAAACACAAAATCAGAAAATTGTTAGAAGAATAAGAGAAAGTAAAAAACAGTAAAGAATAAGAAATATTCCGAGTCCACAATTTACTTGTGCATCCTTAAGGAATTTTAGCCCCCTCACACGTTGCCAAGGTAATGGATTAAATCCTCCCAGGATGAAACGGAATAAACCTTCCTGCAACAGTGGCAATACAAACTGCAGGATACCAACGAACTCAAAGAATGGAGCAAAATCACACTTATGAATTTGAGAGAGAGAGACTGCGCATTAGAATGCAGTATTCAGAAAGAAAGAAGTTCTGTAATTTTTCAGTGTGTTAAAAATGAAGCCATGCCTCAGAATTTATAGGCAATTATTGGAAGAGGTGTTGTTTGTTCTGGAAAAGGTATATGTTCAGAAGTTTAGTCCTACCGCTGTCACGCCCGAATAGCGGCTAACTAACTGACATTTAATTAATTATTAAATAATTAATTAACTAAATTTTATCCAAAAAATAATCTTATCGATCATTTTCTAAATCCAAATCCAAATCCGAATTCGAGCCGAGCGAGCGACGACGACGACGCGAGGGTTCATTCTCTTCAACTCCTTTTAAGAGCTTTAAGAAGTGATTCTATATATAAGCATACAAATGTAGTTGTTCATCAACAATTAGGGACAAAGTGCAAGTCAAAAGCTCACTTCATTCAACTTTTCATTTCCCTCAATTTTATTTCTCACAATTTCCAATTCACACTCTTAGACTTTTAAAGCCCAATGCTTAAAGTCCAACAATCCCCACATGAATGGGAATGGCTGTAACATGAATGATCATAGATGAAAGCTGTGTGATTTGCAAGTAAGGATTAATTGCATCTGGATAAGTATGTTTCCCTTTGAACTTTCCATAGTGAAAATATGTCGGATATACTCGGTCAATCGGTAGATTTGATATCTTTGAACCGTCAAACTTTAGTGTATACCTAGACAACCATATGTCACACAACCAACCCTTAACCGTCTTTTGGTTCTCATTGTTGGGTTCGTTTCAGCCATGAACACCGCCAGGTGTCATAAGTGCGTATAGAATTGGCCTTACAGATTTCTCGTTGAAGCGGCTTCCTCTTCACACTTACATAGGTGATTCCTAAACGTGTAATTCTTTAGATTGACACTATTTGATAAATACCACATCAAACTTAGGTAATCATTAAAGAACGTGTAAAGTTATATCCTTGTTACTGAATATTGTCTTCATCATGAGAAGGGACCAAAGATTTTACTCTGACAATGTTGAACCGGTCAATCACAACTTTGTTTGAGCTCCTTGAACCTAGATCTCGAAACATCCAAAATTCAAGGTAGAGTTACCGCCATGTTGACTTGTCCTCGGCCATAGTCACATTCCCTTAGATGATTTCCCAACTCTCTCTCTAGTTAAGCCTTTTGTAAGCGGATTCGCCACATTATCCTTTGATCTTACACAATCATAGTGATAATTCCACTAGAAGTAGTTGTCTAACAGTGTTATGTATTCGTCGTATATGACGAGACTTTCCATTATACATAACGCTCCCTGCCCGTCCTATTGCAGCATCACTATCGCAATGTATGCAAATAGGAGCCAAAGGTTTTTGCCATAACGAAATGTCTTCTAAGAAATTTCAAAGCCATTCAGCTTCTTCACCGACTTTATCCAACACTTTAGACTTTGATTCCATTGTAGAGAGAGCGATGCACGTTTGTCTAGAATACTTACATGATACTGCTCCTCCACCAACAGTAAAAACATATCAATTTGTGGACTTTGTTGTCGTTGAGTCGGTTATCCAATTTGCATCACTATATCCTTCGATAACCGTAGGATATTTATTGTAGTGCAAAGTGTAGTATTGGATATATTCCAAATATCCCATAACTCGTTTTATTGCCACCTAGTGATGTTTGTTTGGATTACTTGTAAATCGACTTAGTTTACTTATTGCACAAGCTATATCAGGTTGTGTACAGTTGATGATGTACATTAAGCTTCCCAACACACGAGCATACTCCAATTGAGACGTTCTTTCACCTTTATTCTTTATAAGATGATGATTTAAGTCAATTGGAGTTCTTTCACTTCTAAATTCCAAGTGTTTGAATTTTTCAAGTACCATTTTCATGTAATGTGATTGAGATGAAGCTAGACCCTAAGGAGTCCTCTGGATTTTAATTCCTAGAATTACATCGGCAACTCCTAAGTCTTTCATATCAAACTTACTAGCAAGCATACGCTTGGTAGCTTGAATGTCGGCAATGTCTTTGCTTATTATTAGCATATCATCAACATATAAGCAAACAATGACTATATGATTTGGAATGTTCTTAATGTAAACACATTTATCACATTCGTTAATCTTAAAGTCATTTGACAATATTGTTTTGTCAAATTTCGCATGTTATTGCTTGGGTGCTTGTTTTAGTCCATAAAGGGACTTAACAAGTCGACACACCTTCTTTTCCTTTCCCGGAACCACAAATCCTTCGGGTTGGTTCATGTAAATTTCTTCCTCTAGATCACCATCTAAAAAGGTTGTTTTTACATCCATTTGATGGATTTGAAAACCATACAAGGTGGCTAATACTATTAGCATCCGAATGGATGTAATTCTTGTTACCGACGAGTTTGTGTCAAAATAGTCAAGACCTTCTTGCTGTCTAAATACTTTGACAACAAGTCTTGCCTTGTATTTGTCAATATCACCATCATCTTTGATTTTCTTCTTGAAAATCTATTTAGAACCCAATGTTTTGTTACCCGGAGAAAGATCAACCAATTGCCAGGTATGGTTGCTCAATATGGATTCTATTTCATTATTGACACATTCTTTCCAATATTGTACTTTTGAGGAAGACATTTCTTCCTCGAAGGTACGGGCCTTATTCTCTAGCAGGAAAGTTAGAAAATCTGGACCGAATAAAGTAGATATTCGTTGATGTTTACTTCTTCTCGAATTTTCCTCATTAGGCATACCATCTATTATTTCCTCCTGTGGTTGTTTTGACTTTTGGTAGGTCACTTCACTTTCCTTTTTATACGGATAAATAGTTTCAAAGAATTCAGCATTATATGATTCTATTATCGTATTAACGTGAATCTCAGGATTTTCTGACTTTTGAACCAGGAAATGATATGCCTTGCTATTGATTATATATCTAATAAATACACAATCAACCATTTTTGGACCTATCTTAACCCTTTTAGGTTTAGGAACTTGTACCTTAGCTAAACATCCCCACACTTTGAAGTATTTCAAGCTGGGCTTCCTTCCTTTCCATTTTTCAAAGGGAATGGACTGTGTTTTACTATGAGGTACACAGTTGATTATTCGGTTAGCTGTAAGTATAGCTCCCCCCCACAAGTTCTATGGTAAAACAGAACTTATCAACAACGTATTCATCATCTCTTTCGACATTCGATTCTTTCTCTCCGCAATTCCACTAGATTGTGGGGAGTAAGGGGCAGTTGTTTGGTGAATAATACCATTTTCCCAACATACTTCTTCAAAAGGAGATTCAAATTCTCCACCCTTATCACTTCTTATCATTTTGATCTTTTTGTTTAGTTGTGTTTCAACTTCACTCTTGTATTGCTTGAAAGCATCAATTGACTCATCTTTACTATTAAGTAAATAAACATAGCAATATCTCATGCTTTCGTCAATAAAAGTAATAAAATATTTTTTCCCACTGCGATATGGTGTTGACTTCATGTTGCAAATATCTGTGTGAATTAAGTCTAAAGGACATGAATTCCTTTCAGCGGACTTATAAGGATGCTTAGCATACTTTGATTCCATACATATTTGATATTTGGAATTAATGCAATCAAATTTTGGCAATACTTCTAAATTTATCATTTTTTGCAATGTTTTGAAGTTGACGCGACCTAAGCGTGCATGCCATAAAGTGTTTGACTCAAGTAAGTAAGAAGAAACATTAACTTTATTGATAGGAACTACTATTACATTTAGCTTAAAAGGCCCTCATTCAGGGAAGGTTTTCCTACATACATATCACTCTTACTTAGTACAACACTATTAGGAACAAAAATACATTTGAATCCATTCTTGACATGAAGTGAGGTAGAAACAAGATTCTTGCGAATTTCTGGAGCATGGAGAACTTGGTTTAGAGTCACTATTTTTCCTGATGTCATCTTCAATGCAATCTTGCCAACCCCTTCAATTTTCGATGTAGATGAATTTCCCAAGAAAATTGTCTCGTCGGGTCCTGCGGGGGCATAAGAAGAAAATAACTACTTGTTAGCACAAACATGATGGGTGGCTCCAGAATCTATCAACCATTCTTTAGAATTTCCTACCAAGTTGCATTCAGACAACATGGCATACAAGTCCTCCATTTCTTCAGCATTTTCAACCATGTTAGCTTGATTCTTCTTCTTCTTCTTCTTCTTCTTCTTCTTCTTCTTATCATTCTTTGCTGCACGATAATCCACAGCCTTATGCGCGGATTTTCCAAAGTTGTGGCAATTACCCTTGAACTTTTTCTTGCTTGGATAATTCTTTGGTCCAGATGCTTTCTTTCTCTTCTTATTTTGTAGCTCCTCCTCAACAATGTTATCCCTTATTATTGTCGAGCTTCCACGTGACTTCTCTTCAGCATTTTTGTTGTCGTCTTCTATCCTCAAACGAACAATCAAGTCTTCTAGTGTCATTTTCTTCCACTTGTGTTTAAGATAGTTCTTAAAGTCCTTCCACAATGGAGGTAACTTCTCAATGAAAGTAAAGACTTGAAAGGTCTCATTTATGACGATACCTTCAACAAGGAGGTCATCTGCAATGACTTGTAATTCTTAGACTTGAGTTATGACCTACCTCGTGTCAATCATCTTGAAATCCAAACCTTGCTGCCACGAACTTCTTAAGTCCAGATCCTCATTCTTGTACTTTTTTCAAGCGCATTCCATAATGCTTTTGAAGTTTCCAAGACGCTATAGAAATTGTACAAGCTATCTTCTAAACAACTCAAAATGTAGTTTTTGCACAAGAAATCAGAATGCCTTCACGCTTCAGTTACAACAAATCGTTCATCATCCGGAGTCTCTTCAGCCAGGACCAGAGGATCCTCCTTGTGACAACCCGGCCCGTCGTCACGTGAGTTACCACCCTGTTTTCCTCATCTTATATCTCTCTATGCATCATCATTAGTACTTTAGGTGATTGAGTCGAATTGGATTGGTTTTAGATGGAAATGAGACACTTAGTCTCTTTAAGGAAGGCTTGTTTTGGAAAAGTCAACAAGATGTTGACTATTGAGTTAGAGGGATCGGATGTCATTTCTGGTAATTCAGTTAGCTTTGGAGGATTATTTGTGACTTAGGAGCATGATCCAAAGTGATTTTGGAGGTCTGGTGTATAATTAAGCTTAAATTGGCGAAGTTAGTATTTTGGCGAATTTCGGTTGATAGGTGAGATTTTGATCCGAGGGACGGAATGGAATTTTGTAAGTTGTTGTAGCTTCATTAGGTGATTTTGGATATGTGTGCAAAATTTTAGATCATTCGGAGGTGTTTTGGACGGGTTTTGATAAAATGCGTATTTCGGAAGTTTTTAAGAAACTTAGGCTTGAATCCGATGTGATTTGATGGTTTTGTATTAGTTGAGGTATTTTGATGATTGGATCAAGTTTGAATTAAATTTTAATATGTTTTGGTACCTTTGGTTGGGGTCTCGGGGGCCTCGGGGTAATTTTGGATGGCTAACGGGATGAAATTCAAGTTGAGGAAATGGCAGATTTTGCTGGTATCTGGTATGCTCGCTTTTGCGGAAATGGACCGTAGAAGCGTAAGATCGATATGTGAGGAGGATTTCAGGCCTCGAGTGTATTGTGAGCAGGCTTCCAGGCCTCATATTGATATGTTCAAGTTTCAGGCCTTATTGATAGTGTTTGGGCTGTAGGAGCCCCTCGGGAGTCTGCACATCCACATTGAGCGCGGGTACCCATGTGATTGAGAGTGAGCCCAAGGGGATGATGTTGTACTGTGTGATTGATGCTGAGCCCGTGAGGTTGATACTGTGCTGATAGATTGGTATTGCGCCCGAGGGGCAGGTTACTAAGTGATCACGCTCAACTGAGTCTCACAAAAGACTATGCGGGAGTTGCAAATATAATCTGAGTATTGTTGCCTGGAGTCGAACCACAGGAAATTAATCCACCAATTACCACCGTCAATTTACTCAATTCCTACAGACTGTTTCCTTAAACTTTTGGTTTCACAGTTATTGATTATCTAACAACTACAACTAAAAGGACTACGGACTGACAAATAACTATGATTGTTGTGTAAACAATATTAAGAAAGTCGAAGGTATTGATTTCCCCCGTTGGATCTTCCCTTGGTTGTATACTTCTTATAACTAGATTTTATCTATCTCTAACAATTATGAACTCTCAATTTATCATAATTATTTCTCAATTAATTACAATAATCTACTATACACACTCTCTCAAGTTACGTTAGCTAAGATTACAATACAGTTCATGTAGATTGCACCCGGGATTTGGTTATCTCTAATCCTTATGACCTTTGTCTATACTCCGGGAGTGATGTTGTTCATATAATCACCTAAATATGCACTCTGTATCAAGAAGATACACACTAAATAGGATAATTGAGGGCCCTTTCAACTATTCCACAATCAAAACGTATATAAACAATTAGAGATTAAACAACTAAACCTAATTATAATGATAAAACAACCAAGAAATTCCCAATAGGTTCCATCAAAACCTTAGATTAAGAAATTAGATACTCATGATATTGGGTAACACAATAGCTAAAGAATTCATGCTCATAAATTGCAAGAAAATAAGAAGAATAAAAACTAATGGTGTTTTGTGTTTTCTCACACTTGTTTCTCTTGCCAAAATAACTCTCAAAGTAAGCCTAACTAGCTTTTGAGGCGAGTTGTCTACATTATATAAGGGATTTACGAAAGTTTTGTTTTGTTACACTTTGGTCCTTAACAATTATGCACCTTCTAGCATCGACCGCGGTTGCGAAGCCAACCGCGACGCATTCTGTAACAAACAACGGCCGTGACCGCGGCCAACCGCGAAAATGACTGGTCACGTTTCTTCCCCTTTTTCTGACACTTGCTTGCTTGCTTGCTTGCTCTTGGATACTTCTTAATTTATGTGATTAATGCTTGTTCTGGCCACCAAACACTCCATTTTAGTCTTGCATTATCATGCATTCCGTGCGAAACAAAATAGCATCAATTTACACATTTAACCGATACTTTTCATAACAAAAATAACAACAAAACGTGGGTATCTACAATATAAATGACGACTATATCGCATATTATCACTAAGTTTCTATACTGGTTGAGAATATTTGTTTTAATAGTTTTTAAATGGGATTCTTGCTATATTTCACTGATTGTACCGTTTAACTGGTTTTACTGTTTGAGATAGCATATTTGTGCCTTCATGGGATTTATGTTCTCAGTCGTTATTTATTTTTATTACTCACTAGGTCAGAGTACTCACATTACTCCATGCACCATGTGTGCAGATACAAGCATAGCAGAGTTCGTTCCTGAGCGCCGATTTCCTTCTAGACCAGGCGGACCAGGAGTGACGAGGTAGCTGTCAATGTCCAAAGCCCCATTTTCTCCCTTATCTCTGTATTTACATTATCTTCGGACTTTGATCCTAGTTTCAGACTTGTAGTACTTTAGTAAACTCTGTAGTAGCTCGTGACTTGTGACACCCCGATTTTAGGCTGGTTCGGGATGGTATCCCTTTGTATTACATTTTATTCTACATTTATGGTTACATTATCCATGTTTTAGGATTGATCATGTAAATTATTGCTAAAATAATAATGTGTTAATGTTCTGTTGGCTGGCCTTGTCTTCACGAGAGGCATCATCACGATCGAGTGGGAATTGGATCGTGACAAGTTGGTATCAGAGCCTAGGTTACTAGGTCTCACGAGTCATGTGTAGGTTTAGTATATTCTCACGGATCGGTACAGGCTGTAGAACCCTTAGGAAAACTTCACCTTTTTTAAATTCTCGTCGTGCGACTTTGTTGATTAGAGAACTAAACTTCTGCGTTCTATTCTCCCATAGATAGCAATGACCCTCGCTACAGGACGAGATGGATGACCACTAGTACCACCTACTGAGGGCACTAGAGGTCACAAACGCGGTCGTGGTCGTGGTAGAGGCAAAGCTGCGAGGGCACCACTTGTTGATCCACTAGTTGCCACGGCTCAGGATCAGGCCCCAGCTACAGACATTCCAGCAGCACATGTTCAGGAACCAGCGGTGCCCATTGTGATTCCGGGTCTTCATGAAACCTTGCCTCAGATACTATCAGTTTGCACTAGCCTAGCCTAGGTAGTTTCTGCCACTAATACAACAACTACTTCTCAAGCAGGGGGAGGCAGTCAGACCCCTACTGCTCGCACACCTGAGTAGGTAGTGCAGGGTTTACAGATATCGGGAGCAGCTCCATCTCACCCGGTTGTACCATTTCAGGATTTTGTGGTTCCAGTTATGCCAGACAATGAGCAGCATCGTCTCGAGAGGTTTCAGTAGTCTCCAGCCTCCAGTTTTCAGTGGTGCTCAGGGCGAGGATGCCTAGGGATTTCTTGACAAGTGTCAGCGTATGTTTCAGACAGTAGGGATTTTGGAGTCCAGTGGAGTAGCATTCACCGCATTACAGTTCACTGGGCCTGCCTTCACATAGTGGGAGGCATATGAGAGGCATAGACCGGCAGGTGTAGTGCTTTTGTCATGGTAGGAGAGCTCCGCTATCTTTCTGGAAGAGTGTGTACCACAGTCTTGGAGAGAGGAGCTGCGTAGGTAGTTTGAGTGGCTTTGATAGTGGGACATGACTGTGACCTAGTATGAGGCGAGATTTTTTGAGTTAGCCCGTCATGCCTCCTGGATAGTTCCAACGGATATAGAGAGGATCAAGAGGTTTATAGATGGACTCAACTATCACCTTCGTATTTTGATGACTCAAGAGAGAATTATGGGTATTTTCTATAAGGATGCACTTGATATTGCTCATGATATTAAGACGGATCACCGTCAGGACAGATAGGAGAGGGAGTCCAAGAGGCCTCGATGTTCTGGTAGTTTTATTGGTGCTCCGTCTAGGGGTCAGTTCCAGCAAGGCAGAGGTCATTTATTTAGGCCTCCTTAGTGAGCTTTCTCTGAGTATCATGGGTCTTCTTTCGACCGGGGTTATCAGGCTTATCATCTGAGTCAGCCATCTCTTAGCACTTTTCCGGCACAGGGTTCATCACGAGCTCAATCTGTTCAAGGTTCCTCTAGACCGAGTGCATCAGCTAGTCACTTTGGCGCGCAGGGTTCCATTCAGTCCCATTCTTTAGCACTCGGGATCTGTTATAAGTGTGGGGAATTTGGGCACATATGGAGGTAGTGTCCTCAATTTTCGTGGCAGTCAGTCTCAGTAAAAGGGCCAGCCTTCATCTTCTGGCCCAGCTTCTTCAACACCCACCTCGCCAGCTAAGGGTGAAGGTCACGCAGCTAGGGGCCGCCCCAGAGGCGGAGGCCGATCGGGTGGTCATGCTCGCTTCTATGCTCTTCAGGGCCGGTCAAATGTTATTGCTTTAGATGCTGTTATCACAGGTATTATTTCAGTCTGCCACATGGATGCCTCAGTTTTATTTGATATCGATTCTACCTATTCATATGTGTCTTATTATTTTTTTCATTATATGGGTACGACTCGAGAGTGTCTTGCTTTACCTGTTCATGTATCCACCCCGGTAGGCGATACTATTATGGTATACCATGTATATCGGCCGTGTTTAGTGACTATTGGGGGTTTGGAGACCGAAGTTGACTTGTTGCTGTTGAGCATGGTAGATTTTGATGTTATTATGGGCATGTATTGGCTATCTCTGTACCATGCTATTCTAGACTGTCATGCTAAGACAGTCACATTGGCCATACCGGGTGTTGCGAGGATTGAGTGGTGTGGTATGACTGACTATGTTCCCAACAAGGTGATTTCCTTCCTAAAGGCCTAGCGGATGATTGGGAAAGGTTGTCTATTGTATTTGGCATTTGTGAGAGATGTTGGAGCTGAGACTCCTAGTCTTGATTTTGTTCCCATTGTGAGGGATTTCTCTTATGTATTTCCAGCCGACCTGCCGGGAATGTCACCGGACCGGGACATAGACTTTGGTATTGATATGGTGTCGGGCACTCAGCTCATTTTTATTCCTCCGTATCGCATGGGACCAGTGGAGTTGAAAGAACTAAAGGACCATCTTCAGGAACTCTTAGATAAGGGGTTCATTCGTCCGAGTGTGTCACCGTGGGGTGCCCAAGTCGTATTTATGAAGAAGAAAGATGGCACAATGAGAATGTGCATTGACTACTGGCAATTGAACAAAGTGACGGTAAAGAACAAGTAACCTCTACCCCTGTAACGATCCGACCGGTCATTTTGAGTCCCGACGCGTCATTCAGCAGATTAAGGCCATGAACAACTTCATCTCAGGTATATTGACTTGTGTGTATGGTCAGAATTAAAATTCAGGAAGTCTGGAGTCAAATCAAAATGGAAATTCTCATTTTGAAAGCGTAAAGTTGAAGAAATGAACTAGGATTGGAATTTTGAGTAAATGACCTCGAAATTGGGATCTAAAAATTCCAGCATGCTCGTATGATGATTTTGAACTAGGGCGTATGTCCGAATTTGGTTTTTGATAACCCGTGAGCATTTCGGCGTATATGGTGGAAGTTAGTATTTTAGAAAAATTTCATAAATTTGGGTTTGAAGGCATTTTAGAGTTATAGATGTCCATTTGGTATTTCGAGTCTGGGAATAGATCCGTATGGTGATTTTGGAGTTGGGAAAGCGATCGGAAGTGAATTCGGATGTCCGGAGGTCATTTTGAAGTCATTTGGCTAAATACAGGAATTTGAATGTTTATGAGAAAATTCGACCGGAAGTGAAAATTTTGATATCGGGGTCAGAATGCGATTCCGAAAGTTGGTACAAGTCTGTAATGTCGAATGTGACTTGTGTGCAAACTTTGAGTCAATTCGGATCGATTTTGGTAGGAAAAGGGACAATTAATCTCTGTAAGGAAAGCTTAAGTTAGAAAAGTCAACCCAATGTTGACTTATGAGTTAGAGGGCTCGGAACTGAATTCAGATGATTCAGTTAGTTTCGAGGGATGATTTAAGACTTAGAAGCGCAATTGGAAGTAATTTTGGAGGTCCGGTGAAGAAGTTAGCCTATTTTGGCGAAGTTGGAATTTTGGCGGAATCCGATCGATGGGTGATATTTTGATCCGGGAGTCGAAATGGAATTCCGACAGTTGCAGTAGCTTCGTTAGGTGATTTTGGATATGTCTGCAAATTTTCAGGTCATTCGGACATCGTTTGGTCGGGTTTTTGATCGAAAGTGTATTTTCGGAAGTTTTTGGAAACTTAGGCCTTGATTTGATGAAAATTGATGATTTTGATGTTATTTCGGCGATTTGATCACTCGAGCGAGTTCGTGTGATGTTTTAGAGTCAATGTGCATATTTGGTTTGGAGCCCCGAGGGCTCGGGAGTGTTTCGGAGGTGTCTCGGAATAATTCCGGACTTAGAAAATGGGCAGAAAATGCAGAAAAATCTGCTGTGAACAGTGACCATGAACAGTGTCCGTGAACAGTACCGTGACCAGTAACCGTGAATAGTGTCGGACAGAATATATTTGAGGTCCGAAAATATATTGCCATTTTTGACGATTTGGAGCTCGGATAGGGCGATTTTTCGTGCGATTTTTGGAGAGAACAACGGGGTAAGTGTTCTTAACTCAATTTTGGTGGTATAACTCGAATCTATTGCAAGTTTTAGTGTTTAATTTGAGAATTTTTGTTGAAAAGGGTAGAAAACCCTCTTGGATAGAAATAGTGATTTAAGGGGACAAATGAACTCCAATTTTTGTGAATTTGGTATGTACGGACTCGTGGCGAGACGAGGATTCCAGAAATATAAATTTCGAAATTTTTCGAGATGTGGGCCCGGGGCTCGGGTTTTGCCAATTTCGTGATTTTTGATATTTTTCGAGTTCTTTCGATTGGGTTATGTTCCACTAGCCTATTTTGATATATTTGTACTGATTTTGGCTAGTTTTGACGTGCGTGGATGTCGGTTCGAGGAGCTAAGGCGTCGCGGGCATGAAGCTTCTACCGGTTCGAGGTGAGTGGTAGTAGTAAACAATGTACTGAGGGTTTGAAACCCCGTACTAGCACTTCATAGTGCTATATTGAGATTAGACACGCGTTCTATGACGGGCGTGGTGACATTGTGATTGGGGGTTCGGACTTAGTCCTTCCTGACTAATAGTATACTGTGTGTTATGACTGATAATAAGTTTATAACTGTGCAATTGGGCTGATAGCCATGTTTGGGGCCTTGTGCCGATCTGTAGAGCATTAGGGAACCTATAGAGCTAGGTGACCCTTATATCGTGTTGGAAACATACACTCGGCCGTAGCTCTAGCTGTATAGTATAATATGAGCCCGTACTAGATGTGTACATTGAGAGAGATTATCTAGGGTGGAATTTCCTCTTCTAGGTGAGTGGGCCTGAAAGGCCAAGTCTATACCGATTGAGATGAGATAGGGTCAAGGACCCACTATGAGATATTATATTGGGCCTGAAAGGCCAAGTCTATATTGACTGAGACAGGGTCTAGGACCCACTGTGATATATTATATTGGGCCTGAGAGGCCAAGCATATATTGACTGGGATAGGGTCGAGGACCCATTATGAGGTATTATATATATATACCTATATTGGATCGGGCTGCACGCCGCAACAGTATATATATTGGATCGGACTGCACGCCGCAGTAATATACATGTAATATACATGTGGGACGGACCGCACGCCGCAGTATTATTGCGCTTGGGCTGTAGGAGCCCCTTCGGAGTCTGAGTCTGCACACATTCTCAGTGAGCACTGGTGTATATTATGGGATCGGGCCGCACGCCGCAGCAGTATAGAGATATATACATATATATATATATCGGACTGCACGCCGCAGTAATATTTGTGTGGATCGTGCTGCACGCCGCAGTATTATAGTGCTTGGGCCTAGGGAGCCCCTCCGAAGTCTGTATACACCCCAGTGAGCGCCGTCGACGTTAAATGGAGCGGGCTGCACGCCGCAGCGGTATATGTATTGGAGCGGGCTGCGCGCCGCAGCGGTATATGTATTGGAGCGGGCTGCGCGCCGCATCATTATACTTATTCATATTCATATATATACTGAAATATTTATATGTTATAGACAGATGTATATGTCTCCATATATTGAGATGGCTGTATACCGTAGTGGTACGAGCGAGGATGTGGTCGGTGTGGGACCTAGATGAGATAGATGTGGACTGGGGATCAGAGTACTCATTATAGTGATGACTAAGCTGTGGGGGTTGCCTTAGAACTGTTTAGTGATAGTACATGAGTTCTTATTTTCAGTTATTGTTTATTATTGTTACTCACTGAGTTGAAATATACTCACCCCACTCCCCTGCACTTTTTGTGCAGATATACAGGTTCAGGAGGGCAGTTGAGCTATCGCAACTGCTTTATTATTCCTATTCTGTGGAGACTTCGAGGTAGCTGCCAACGTCCGCAGTACCTGACCTCTTTCTTTTTATCATTTTGTTGTCTCCGTTCTGGTTAGACTTGATTTTGTAGTAGATCTCATTTGTAGAGGCTCAGACTTGTGACGCCACGATTTGGTTGGGACTGTGTTCTTGTATTTCAGTTCTACACTTTTTGATTTGTTATGAAAATAGGCTAATCACGCCGATTAATCAGTATTAATTATACTTGGCTGGTTTAATTGGATAAGATGGTCGGGCTTGCCTAGCAATGTGTTGCGCGCCATCACGACCGGGGTTTGGGGTCGTGACAAGCCCGCATTTATGATTTGTTTTACCAGCTCCAGGGAGCGAGGGTGTTCTCCAAGATTGATCTCCGTTCAGGGTATTGTGAGCACGTATTTTTGCCCTAAGCAATAAAATTCCAAAATTAAAATAAATAGTATTTTTGTTTGTAGTTATATGTTTTGATTGAATAAAGTGAATTTGTGTGTTTAAACAATTAGAATGAAAATCAGAAAATTAAAAAAAAAATAGGTTAAGTATAAATATCACAAATAAAAGAATTAAAGGAAAATTAGCAAAAATACAAGTATATTTCGAAAAATAAGGAAAAATAGCAAACAATGTCAAAAAATATCATAAAAATTAGAGAAAATAGGAAAAGAAAATAATTTATATAATTGAAAAAGAATTTAAAAATAGAAAATAAAATACAACAAGAAAATATACAAAAAATAATTAAAATCAGAAAAATACACAAAAAAATACACAATTGGGCCAAATGTACAGGCCCAAATGCATTGGCCCAGTTAATCTTGAGAGACCGGTCCAATAGATGTGTAACGAATAATCTGATCCGTCCATATACACAATCCAACGGTTGATCTTTAATCTGAGATTTTAATTGAATTGATATAGTTTTTGAAGAATAATCTGGGCCATCAATCTATTTAATCTAACCGATATAGATCAATCCCCACTTAAAATTGAACGACACCGTTTAAGGGTATTAGATCCTGGCCGTTGATTAAAGATGATCCAAGGGCCAGGATCCGTTCATTCATCAAAGGTATAAATAGGCTTGGTCTCTTCAGAGACCAGCCATTAACCCTTAAGTCCTAACCCTAGCCGCCCTGTCTTCTTCTTCATCCTCTCATATCTCTCACCGGCCATGGAGACTGGCCACCGTTCACGGCAGTCTTCGGCCATTTCTAAACCCCAAACCACCTTTTTCTTGCTTCTCTACACCCAACTCCCATAAAAACCCAGAAAAATCCTAAAAGCCCCAAGTTTCTTGAAAATCCGGCCACCGGAGTTCTTCTCCGATGACCACCACCTTTGACATTGATCTTCAAACCTACACCCCAGAACCGCCTTACCTCGATCTTTAACCCCATGAACCCACTTTCCTTTGAATGTCCTTCAAACGCCTCAAATCTTTGAAAATAAGTCGCCGGAACCCTATCTCCGGCAGACTTAACAACCCCACCACCAAATAGACACCCTTTCATGTCTTTGAAACCTTTTCCTTCATCAAACACTCAATAAAAGACTTTGAATCTGAAGTCTGAAGTCTGAAAGAAAAAGAAAAGAAAACTGGAAAAAAGAAAAGAAGAATAGAAAATAAAGAACGAAAAAGAAAATACGGGGAAGTTCAGGAGACCAATCCTGCTAAGCTAAGTCCCCTGTCCCTATTTTTGATTCTGTTTGAGCATGATTTTATGTGTTAGTTCTGTTTTTCCTTAATTTATTTGATTAGTTAGTTGCATGTTAGATTAGCTTCTTCTTTGAATAATTTCTTGTTATAAAAGTGTTTTTTTTACTAGCATGCTCTATTAGACTCTTTGATAAAACTGTCTATTACACTTGATTAAATATGCTCGAGCCTTTTAGGGTTTTTTGTGAGTTTGAACATGAAAATATTTTGAATATATCTTTTATGTCAAATCTGTTATGCTACGCCTGAATCTGAGTTGTGAAGTTGTTTAGTTGAAATTCAACCATATTCAAATTTCTCTATGAGTTTTGGTTAGATGATAAATGATTCTGATTTGTGTCTATGTGTGCAAATTGATATGAAAGGTTATATTTGTGATGAGTTCATGTTATTAGACTACAATTAAGCCTATTATGCTCTAGGGGATATTGATTATAGATGTTTTAGACAAGTTATTGAATAACTCGCTAACTTTGAATGCATGAAAAGTAGTTTAATTAGGCTAAAAATTGAAAATGACATAAAAATGATTATAATTGAAATAACAATTGAGTGGTCAGTACTGAAACTGGCCAACCCTGTAAAATCCTTAGGCTTAAATCCAATTCGCTAGTTCTGAAACTAGTTAACTTTGTAGTAATAGACCATAAATCTCAAACTGGCTAAATCTGCAAGTCTCAAACTAATTCTAAGAAGCCATTGAACAATAATAACTAATTTTGCAAAGCCAAGTCCAAAACACTAGACTAGCTAAAACTGAAAGAATTTAATCCTAATAAATAAGTAGGCTAGTCCTGCAAATCAACTCTGATAGGAAATAATGAAATGAATACCTCTTAAAAGAGGTTAAAATTGAAAAGAAACTAAGATTCAAATCTGGCTAAGTCTTAAAGACTTATAGAATATTGGCTAGAAGTTAAATAAAGGCATAAAGCTGTATACCAGACCGTGGATAAGGTCGGGTAAATAGTAATCAATAATAGGGGTATAAAAGGAATGAAAAATGGCATAATTGTGGATTTAATAGAGCATATGAGGATAAATTAGACATTTAGGCCTAGTATTTCTGCAATATTGCACAAAACAAAGGGTATAATAGACCCAACAAAAAGGCAAATCAGTTAATAACCTTAGAAAGCGAGGGAACATTAGTAAATCACCCCAAATAGAAACGAATAGAACCTTCCAGCATATGCTGGAAGACATTTTTGAATCTGAAATGGGTATTAAAGTGTAATAAATAAAAAAATTAAGAGGAGTGAATTATGAATAACTTTTTCAAATTTCCCCCCCCCCCCCAAAATTTCACCATTTATATCTATAAATAGGCTTGAAAAAAGTCTGAATAAGGGCTGTATTTTTATGAATTCAGAGAATACATTCTGAAACTAAAAAATATCATATACTAGGAGAAATTTCTGGGTTTAGTCGAAGCATTGTTCTGAAATCTGTAGAATTCCTTTATCATCTCTTGGTTTTGTTGGCTTTTCTACTGGTCTTCCTCTAGCGTGCTATTAGATTACTACTTTGCTGAATCTGAACTCTTATTCGATTATTGATTTCAACTGTGTTGCTATGTTCATTCATCTCTACTGATGTTGCTTTGCTGATGTGATCAATCTGCTTATTCTTTCATATTTGTTCCCTTAGACTCATAAGGTTTTCCTTGCTGAATCAGATACACAGCTGAAACTCCAACATGTAACTGCAATGAATTTGAAGTGGATGAATAAATCGAGACAATTTTTCAATAACTGTTTCTATATTTGTTTTTATCTTTAGAATATAAGTAGTTAAATTTGTAATTCAATTGGAAATTGTTGTATAAATAGTTCATGTGAAGCACGAACATATGCTGGAAATGATGTAATAGGGTAGTAATTATGATTAGATGTAGTGATAGTAATCATAATCACTTAGTTAACTAAAATAGGCTAATAATTAATTTGACTCATTTAATCTAAAAAAAAGGCAAGTTTGTAACAGGTAGACTAATAACAATATTAGCATGTGTGGTAATCAGTTTAATTAAATATTTGTTAATCTGATCTAGATAGTTAAATAGCAATTACAGTGGTATGGGTAATACTAGTAGCCAAATATGAAGTCGCCAATCACATACTTAATAGAATGAGTAACATATTTAGCTTAACGTTCGATACAATTAATTCTCATGATTAGTGTATTGCCAAGTAGTTTCGTATAGTTGAGTAACATTCTATCATCTTTAGATAATAAATAACTTGTTTCAGTAGTTTAAATTAGTTGTTGAAATATAAAAGCAAAAGTAGTCTGTTAATTGGATTTCATTCACATTAGATAGTTAAGATTTGAAACTGGCACTGTAACTTTGTAATATTTCTTCTCTTCATTGAATAAATATAATTCGAATTTGTTCTCTACTGGTTCTGGATATTTGTGTATATGATGAATTTTAATTTCCGTTTCTTCTCTTCAATTACGTTTGGTTTGGGCCTAATAGATAGCGAAGGCCCAGATCTAGACTGATTTATAATTGGGCTTCTGATGAACAACTTCAGTGTGTTTCTGGGTTTTAAGACCCATACATACGAATTAACCTACTGAGTATGAGCCCAAAGAGTCCAGGCCCAGTAATATAAAGAATAAGGCCTGGACTTGTATTCTGAAAATTAATTGACTAAGGAAAAACCAAATGATAGAAAATATAGTTGTATATTAGGATTGGACTATAAAAATCGAGTGGGACGAGCCTCGCATGAAAATAAAAATAGCGGGGCCCTCATATAAATGAATAATAAGATAATAGACTCGGAAAGGTTGATAGCTAATTCCACAACCTTTCCAAAAGATTAATAAGCCGTCAGACGATGTAGGTACGATTCTAAAAAACTACTTTCCCTAATACGAGTGCACATTTGATGTGACTCAAATCATAAATCTCGGCGATGCCGAAGCATGTTAAAAGTCACAGGCGTACTGGTTGCGATGTGACTCAAAATACATTTTCGCAAGGTCACAATTCATAAAATATTCAAAGCGAAACATGTACATATTGTTTAAAAAGCATATAATAAATCAATTGAAATCAAGAACGACAGTTGAGTGACCGTGCTAAAACCACGGAATCCGGGAGTGCCTAACACTTTCTCCCGGGTTAACATAATTCCTTATCTGGATTTCTTATTGCGCGGACTGTTAAACAGAGTCAACTTCCTCGAATTCGGGATCAACCGATGACTTGGGACACCATTATTTTCCCAAGTGGCGACTCTGAAATTTTAAATAAAATCCCGAATCGATTGTCCTGTATTTGGAAAAACTCCTTCCTCGTTGTTATTATATCCTTTCTCGGGGTATTTATAATATCGAGGTATACCTTCTTCTCCTAGTTGTGAAAATAAAAAAGGTAGTAAAAAGGGAGATGTGACAGCTCTAGCGACTCTGCTGGGGATAAGTAACTCAGTACTTCGGTTCAGGGTTTAAGAATTCGACCTCGATAGAATTGCTATTCTTGATGTTATTTGACTTCATTATATGAATTGATTAATGTGCTACGTGTTTACCGCTTTGATATTACGTGGATTGTATATATAGAATTGTGCCGAAAACCCTTCTCTTCTTTATCTCCACAGGACGAGATGGATGAGCACGTATTTTTGCCCTAAGCAATAAAATTCCAAAATTAAAATAAATAGTATTTTTGTTTGCAATTATATGTTTTGATTGAATAAAGTGAATTTGTGTGTTTAAACAATTAGAATGAAAATTAGAAAATTAAAAAAAAATAGGTTAAGTATAAATATCACAAATAAAAGAATTAAAGGAAAATTAGCAAAAATACAAGTATATTTCGAAAAATAAGGAAAAATAGCAAACAATGTCAAAAAATATCAGAACAATTAGAGAAAATAGGAAAATAAAATAATTTATATAATTGAAAAAGAATATAAAAATAGAAAATAAAATACAACAAGAAAATATACAAAAAATAATTAAAATCAGAAAAATACACAAAAAAATACACAATTGGGCCAAATGTACAGGCCCAAATGCATTGGCCCAGTTAATCTTGAGAGGCCGGTCCAATAGATGTGTAACGAATAATCTGATCCGTCCATATACACAATCCAACGGTTGATCTTTAATCTGAGATTTTAATTGAATTGATATAGTTTTTGAAGAATAATCTGGGCCATCAATCTATTTAATCTAACAGAGATAGATCAATCCCCACTTAAAATTGAACGACACCGTTTTAAGGGTATTAGATCCTGGCCGTTGATTAAAGATGATCCCAGGGCCAGGATCCGTTCATTCATCAAAGGTATAAATAGGCTTGGTCTCTTCAGAGACCAGCCATTAACCCTTAAGTCCTAACCCTAGCCGCCCTGTCTTCTTCTTCATCCTCTCATATCTCTCACCGGCCATGGAGACTGGCCACCGTTCACGGCAGTCTTCGGCCATTTCTAAACCCCAAACCACCTTTTTCTTGCTTCTCTACACCCAACTCCCATAAAAACCCAGAAAAATCCTAAAAGCCCCAAGTTTCTTGAAAATCCGGCCACCGGAGTTCTTCTCCGATGACCACCACCTTTGACATTGATCTTCAAACCTACACCCCAGAACCGCCTTACCTCGATCTTCAACCCCATGAACCCACTTTCCTTCGAATGTCCTTCAAACGCCTCATATCTTTGAAAATAAGTCGTCGGAACCCTATCTCCGACAGACTTAACAACCCCACCACCAAATAGACACCCTTTCATGTCTTTGAAACCTTTTCCTTCATCAAACACTCAATAAAAGACTTTGAATCTGAAATCTGAAGTCTGAAAGAAAAAGAAAAGAAAACTGGAAAAAAGAAAAGAAGAATAGAAAAGAAAGAACGAAAAAGAAAATACGGGGAAGTTCAGGAGACCAATCCTGCTAAGCTAAGTCCCCTGTCCCTATTTTTGATTCTGTTTGAGCATGATTTTATGTGTTAGTTCTGTTTTTCCTTAATTTATTTGATTAGTTAGTTGCATGCTAGATTAGCTTCTTCTTTGAATAATTTCTTATTATAAAAGTGTTTTTTTTACTAGCATGCTCTATTAGACTCTTTGATAAAACTGTCTATTACACTTGATTAAATATGCTCGAGCCTTTTAGGGTTTTTTGTGAGTTTGAACATGAAAATATTTTTAATATATCTTTTATGTCTGTTATGCTACGCCTGAATCTGAGTTGTGAAGTTGTTTAATTGAAATTCAACCATATTCAAATTTCTCTATGAGTTTTGGTTAGATGATAAATGATTCTGATTTGTGTCTATGTGTGCAAATTGATATGAAAGGTTATATTTGTGATGAGTTCATGTTATTAGACTACAATTAAGCCTATTATGCTCTAGGGGATATTGATTATAGATGTTTTAGACAAGTTATTGAATAACTCGCTAACTTTGAAAGCATGAAAAGTAGTTTAATTAGGCTAAAAATTGAAAATGACATAAAAATGATTATAATTGAAATAACAATTGAGTGGTCAGTACTGAAACTGGCTAACCCTGTAAAATCCTTAGGCTTAAATCAAATTCGCTAGTTCTGAAACTAGTTAACTTTGTAGTAATAGACCATAAATCTCAAACTGGCTAAATCTGCAAGTCTTAAACTAATTCTAAGAAGCCATTGAACAATAATAACTAATTTTGCAAAGCCAAGTCCAAAACACTAGACTAGCTAAAACTGAAAGAATTTAATCCTAATAAATAAGTAGGCTAGTCCTACAAATCAACTCTGATAGGAAATAATGAAATGAATACCTCTTAAAAGAGGTTAAAATTGAAAAGAAACTAAGATTCAAATCTGGCTAAGTCTTAAAGACTTATAGAATATTGGCCAGAAGTTAAATAAAGGCATAAAGCTGTATACCAGACCGTGGATAAGGTCGGGTAAATAGTAATCAATAATAGGGGTATAAAAGGAATGAAAAATGGCATAATTGTAGATTTAATAGAGCCTATGAGGATAAATTAGACATTTAGGCCTAGTATTTCTGCAATATTGCACAAAACAAAGGGTATAATAGACCCAACAAAAAGGGAAATCAGTTAATAACCTTAGAAAGCGAGGGAACATTAGTAAATCACCCCAAATAGAAGCGAATAGAACCTTCCAGCATATGCTGGAAGACATTTTTGAATCTGAAATGGGTACTAAAGTGTAATAAACAAAAAAATTAAGAGGAGTGAATTATGAATAACTTTTTCAAATCCCCCCCCCCCCCAAAATTTCACCATTTATATCTATAAATAGGCTTGAATAAAGTCTGAATAGGGCTGTATTTTTATGAATTCAGAGAATACATTCTGAAACTAAAAAATATCATATACTAGGAGAAATTTCTGGGTTTAGTCGAAGCATTGTTCTAAAATCTGTAGAATTCCTTTATCATCTCTTGGTTTTGTTGGCTTTTCTACTGGTCTTCCTCTAGCGTGCTATTAGATTACTACTTTGCTGAATCTGAACTCTTATTCGATTATTGATTTCAACTGTGTTGCTATGTTCATTCATCTCTACTGATGTTGCTTTGCTGATGTGATCAATCTGCTTATTCTTTCATATTTGTTCCCTTAGACTCATAAGGTTTTCATTGCTAAATCAGATACACAGCTGAAACTCCAACATGTAACTGCAATGAATTTGAAGTGGATGAATAAATCGAGATGATTTTTCAATAACTGTTTCTATATTTGTTTTTATCTTTAGAATATAAGTAGTTAAATTTGTAATTCAATTGGAAATTGTTGTATAAATAGTTCATGTGAAGCACGAACATATGCTGGAAATGATGTAATAGGGTAGTAATTATGATTAGATGTAGTGATAGTAATCATAATCACTTAGTTAACTAAAATAGGCTAATAATTAATCTGACTCATTTAATCTAAAAAAAGGCAAGTTTGTAACAGGTAGACTAATAACAATATTAGCATGTGTGGTAATCAGTTTAATTAAATATTTGTTAATCTGATCTAGACAGTTAAATAGCAATTACAGTGGTATGGGTAATACTAGTAGCCAAATATGAAGTCGCCAATCACATACTTAATAGAATGAGTAACATATTTAGCTTATTGTTCGATACAATTAATTCTCATGATTAGTGTATTTCCAAGTAGTTTCGTATAGTTGAGTAACATTCTATCATCTTTAGATAATAAATAACTTGTTTCAGTAGTTTAAATTAGTTGTTGAAATATAAAAGCAAAAGTAGTCTGTTAATTGGATTTCATTCACATTAGATAGTTAAGATTTGAAACTGGCACTGTAACTTTGTAATATTTCTTCTCTTCATTGAATAAATATAATTCGAATTTGTTCTCTACTGGTTCTGGATATTTGTGTATATGATGAATTTTAATTTCCGTTTCTTCTCTTCAATTACGTTTGGTTTGGGCCTAATAGATAGCGAAGGCCCAGATCTGGACCGATTTATAATTGGGCTTCTGATGAACAACTTCAGCGTGTTTCTGGGTTTTAAGACCCATACATACGAATTAACCTACTGAGTATGAGCCCAAAGAGTCCAGGCCCAGTAATATAAAGAATAAGGCCTGGACTTGTATTCTGAAAATTAATTGACTAAGGAAAAACCAAATGATAGAAAATATAGTTGTATATTAGGATTGGACTATAAAAATCGAGTGGGACGAGCCTCGCATGAAAATAAAAATAGCGGGGCCCTCATATAAATGAATAATAAGATAATAGACTCGGAAAGGTTGATAGCTAATTCCACAACCTTTCCAAAAGATTAATAAGCCGTCAGACGATGTAGGTACGATTCTAAAAAACTACTTTCCCTAATACGAGTGCACATTTGATGTGACTCAAATCATAAATCTCGGCGATGCCGAAGCATGTTAAAAGTCACAGGCGTACTGGTTGCGATGTGACTCAAAATACATTTTCGCAAGGTCACAATTCATAAAATATTCAAAGCGAAACATGTACATATTGTTTAAAAAGCATATAATAAATCAATTGAAATCAAGAACGACAGTTGAGTGACCGTGCTAAAACCACAGAATCCGGGAGTGCCTAACACTTTCTCCCGGGTTAACATAATTCCTTATCTGGATTTCTTATTGCGCGGACTGTTAAACAGAGTCAACTTCCTCGAATTCGGGATCAACCGATGACTTGGGACACCATTATTTTCCCAAGTGGCGACTCTGAAATTTTAAATAAAATCCCGAATCGATTGTCCTTTATTTGGAAAAACTCCTTCCTCATTGTTATTATATCCTTTCTCGGGGTATTTATAATATCGAGGTATACCTTCTTCTCCTAGTTGTGAAAATAAAAAAGGTAGTAAAAAGGGAGATGTGACAGCTCTGGCAACTCTGCTGTGGATAAGTAACTCAGTACTTCGGTTCAGGGTTTAAGAATTCGACCTCGATAGAATTGCTATTCTTGATGTTATTTGACTTCATTATATGATTGATTAATGTGCTACGTGTTTACCGCTTTGATATTACGTGGATTGTATATATAGAATTGTGCCGAAAACCCTTCTCTTCTTTATCTCCACAGGACGAGATGGATGAGCACGTATTTTTGCCCTAAGCAATAAAATTCCAAAATTAAAATAAATAGTATTTTTATTTTCAATTATACGTTTTGATTGAATAAAGTGAATTTGTGTGTTTAAACAATTAGAATGAAAATTAGAAAATTAAAAAAAAATAGGTTAAGTATAAATATCACAAATAAAAGAATTAAAGGAAAATTAGAAAAAATACAAGTATATTTCGAAAAATAAGGAAAAATAGCAAACAATGTCAAAAAATATCAAAAAAATTAGAGAAAATAGGAAAAGAAAATAATTTATATAATTGAAAAAGAATATAAAAATAGAAAATAAAATACAACAAGAAAATATACAAAAAATAATTAAAATCAGAAAAATACACAAAAAAATACACAATTGGGCCAAATGTACATGCCCAAATGCATTGGCCCAGTTAATCTTGAGAGACCGGTCCAATAGATGTGTAACGAATAATCTGATCCGTCCATATACACAATCCAACGGTTGATCTTTAATCTGAGATTTTAATTGAATTGATATAGTTTTTGAAGAATAATCTGGGCCATCAATCTATTTAATCTAACAGAGATAGATCAATCCCCACTTAAAATTGAACGACACCGTTTAAGGGTATTAGATCCTGGCCGTTGATTAAAGATGATCCAAGGGCCAGGATCCGTTCATTCATCAAAGGTATAAATAGGCTTGGTCTCTTCAGAGACCAGCCATTAACCCTTAAGTCCTAACCCTAGCCGCCCTGTCTTCTTCTTCATCCTCTCATATCTCTCACCGGCCATGGAGACTGGCCACCGTTCACGGCAGTCTTCGGCCATTTCTAAACCCCAAACCACCTTTTTCTTGCTTCTCTACACCCAACTCCCATAAAAACCCAGAAAAATCCTAAAAGCCCCAAGTTTCTTGAAAATCCGGCCACCGGAGTTCTTCTCCGATGACCACCACCTTTGACATTGATCTTCAAACCTACACCCCAGAACCGCCTTACCTCGATCTTCAACCCCATGAACCCACTTTCCTTCGAATGTCCTTCAAACGCCTCAAATCTTTGAAAATAAGTCGCCGGAACCCTATCTCCGGCAGACTTAACAACCCCACCACCAAATAGACACCCTTTCATGTCTTTGAAACCTTTTCCTTCATCAAACACTCAATAAAAGACTTTGAATCTGAAGTCTGAAGTCTGAAAGAAAAAGAAAAGAAAACTGGAAAAAAGAAAAGAAGAATAGAAAAGAAAGAACGAAAAAGAAAATACGGGGAAGTTGAGGAGACCAATCATGCTAAGCTAAGTCCCCTGTCCCTATTTTTGATTCTGTTTGAGCATGATTTTATGTGTTAGTTCTGTTTTTCCTTAATTTATTTGATTAGTTAGTTGCATGTTAGATTAGCTTCTTCTTTGAATAATTTCTTGTTATAAAAGTGTTTTTTTTTGCTAGCATGCTCTATTAGACTCTTTGATAAAACTGTCTATTACACTTGATTAAATATGCTCGATCCTTTTAGGGTTTTTTGTGAGTTTGAACATGAAAATATTTTGAATATATCTTTTATGTCAAATCTGTTATGCTACGCCTGAATCTGAGTTGTGAAGTTGTTTAATTGAAATTCAACCATATTCAAATTTCTCTATGAGTTTTGGTTAGATGATAAATGATTCTGATTTGTGTCTATGTGTGCAAATTGATATGAAAGGTTATATTTGTGATGAGTTCATGTTATTAGACTACAATTAAGCCTATTATGCTCTAGGGGATATTGATTATAGATGTTTTAGACAAGTTATTGAATAACTCGCTAACTTTGAAAGCATGAAAAGTAGTTTAATTAGGCTAAAAATTGAAAATGACATAAAAATGATTATAATTGAAATAACAATTGAGTGGTCAGTACTGAAACTGGCCAACCCTGTAAAATCCTTAGGCTTAAATCCAATTCGCTAGTTCTGAAACTAGTTAACTTTGTAGTAATAGACCATAAATCTCAAACTGGCTAAATCCGCAAGTCTTAAACTAATTCTAAGAAGCCATTGAACAATAATAACTAATTTTGCAAAGCCAAGTCCAAAAGACTAGACTAGCTAAAACTGAAAGAATTTAATCCTAATAAATAAGTAGGCTAGTCCTGCAAATCAACTCTGATAGGAAATAATGAAATGAATACCTCTTAAAAGAGGTTAAAATTGAAAAGAAACTAAGATTCAAATCTGGCTAAGTCTTAAAGACTTATAGAATATTGGCCAGAAGTTAAATAAAGGCATAAAGCTGTATACCAGACAGTGGATAAGGTCGGGTAAATAGTAATCAATAATAGGGGTATAAAAGGAATGAAAAATGGCATAATTGTAGATTTAATAGAGCCTATAAGGATAAATTAGACATTTAGGCCTAGTATTTCTGCAATATTGCACAAAACAAAGGGTATAATAGACCCAACAAAAAGGCAAATCAGTTAATAACCTTAGAAAGCGAGGGAACATTAGTAAATCACCCCAAATAGAAGCGAATAGAACCTTCCAGCATATGCTGGAAGACATTTTTGAATCTGAAATGGGTATTAAAGTGTAATAAACAAAAAAATTAAGAGGAGTGAATTATGAATAACTTTTTCAAATTCCCCCCCCCCCCAAAATTTCACCATTTATATCTATAAATAGGCTTGAATAAAGTCTGAATAAGGGCTGTATTTTTATGAATTCAAAGAATACATTCTGAAACTAAAAAATATCATATACTAGGAGAAATTTCTGGGTTTAGTCGAAGCATTGTTCTGAAATCTGTAGAATTCCTTTATCATCTCTTGGTTTTGTTGGCTTTTCTACTGGTCTTCCTCTAGCGTGCTATTAGATTACTACTTTGCTGAATCTGAACTCTTATTCGATTATTGATTTCAACTGTGTTGCTATGTTCATTCATCTCTACTGATGTTGCTTTGCTGATGTGATCAATCTGCTTATTCTTTCATATTTGTTCCCTTAGACTCATAAGGTTTTCATTGCTGAATCAGATACACAGATGAAACTCCAACATGTAACTGCAATGAATTTGAAGTGGATGAATAAATCGAGATGATTTTTCAATAACTGTTTCTATATTTGTTTTTATCTTTAGAATATAAGTAGTTAAATTTGTAATTCAATTGGAAATTGTTGTATAAATAGTTCATGTGAAGCACGAACATATGCTGGAAATGATGTAATAGGGTAGTAATTATGATTAGATGTAGTGATAGTAATCATAATCACTTAGTTAACTAAAATAGGCTAATAATTAATCTGACTCATTTAATCTAAAAAAAAGGCAAGTTTGTAATAGGTAGACTAATAACAATATTAGCATGTGTGGTAATCAGTTTAATTAAATATTTGTTAATCTGATCTAGACAGTTAAATAGCAATTACAGTGGTATGGGTAATACTAGTAGCCAAATATGAAGTCGCCAATCACATACTTAATAGAATGAGTAACATATTTAGCTTAACGTTCGATACAATTAATTCTCATGATTAGTGTATTGCCAAGTAGTTTCGTATAGTTGAGTAACATTATATCATCTTTAGATAATAAATAACTTGTTTCAGTAGTTTAAATTAGTTGTTGAAATATAAAAGCAAAAGTAGTCTGTTAATTGGATTTCATTCACATTAGATAGTTAAGATTTGAAACTGGCACTGTAACTTTGTAATATTTCTTCTCTTCATTGAATAAATATAATTCAAATTTGTTCTCTACTGGTTTTGGATATTTGTGTATATGATGAATTTTAATTTCCGTTTCTTCTCTTCAATTACGTTTGGTTTGGGCCTAATTGATAGCGAAGGCCCAGATCTAGACTGATTTATAATTGGGCTTCTGATGAACAACTTCAGTGTGTTTCTGGGTTTTAAGACCCATACATACGAATTAACCTACTGAGTATGAGCCCAAAGAGTCCAGGCCCAGTAATATAAAGAATAAGGCCTGGACTTGTATTCTGAAAATTAATTGACTAAGGAAAAACCAAATGATAGAAAATAGAGTTGTATATTAGGATTGGACTATAAAAATCGAGTGGGACGAGCCTCGCATGAAAATAAAAATAGCGGGGCCCTCATATAAATGAATAATAAGATAATAGACTCGGAAAGGTTGATAGCTAATTCCACAACCTTTCCAAAAGATTAATAAGCCGTCAGACGATGTAGGTACGATTCTAAAAAAATACTTTCCCTAATATGAGTGCACATTTGATGTGACTCAAATCATAAATCTCGGCGAAGCCGAAGCATGTTAAAAGTCACAGGCGTACTGGTTGCGATGTGACTCAAAATACATTTTCGCAAGGTCACAATTCATAAAATATTCAAAGCGAAACATGTACATATTGTTTAAAAAGCATATAATAAATCAATTGAAATCAAGAACGACAGTTGAGTGACCGTGCTAAAACCACGGAATCCGGGAGTGCCTAACACTTTCTCCCGGGTTAACAGAATTCCTTATCTGGATTTCTTATTGCGCGGACTGTTAAACAGAGTCAACTTCCTCGAATTCGGGATCAACCGATGACTTGGGACACCATTATTTTCCCAAGTGGCGACTCTGAAATTTTAAATAAAATCCCGAATCGATTGTCCTTTATTTGGAAAAACTCCTTCCTCGTTGTTATTATATCCTTTCTCCGGGTATTTATAATATCGAGGTATACCTTCTTCTCCTAGTTGGGAAAATAAAAAAGGTAGTAAAAAGGGAGATGTGACAGCTCTGGCGACTCTGCTGGGGATAAGTAACTCAGTACTTCGGTTCAGGGTTTAAGAATTCGACCTCGATAGAATTGCTATTCTTGATGTTATTTGACTTCATTATATGAATTGATCAATGTGCTACGTGTTTACCGCTTTGATATTACGTGGATTGTATATATAGAATTGTGCCAAAAACCATTCTCTTCTTTATCTCCGGGGATGTGCTTACTGGTTGAGACTCCCCTTTCTGTTAAGTTATACCCAAAATAAGAAATAGAAGCTGGATAAGTTACAAAGCCGAACGACCCCGCGCATTCTCGGTACTTAGCCCCCTCCTTGATCCGAGTTGTCCACTCGGGTACACGGTCTAGCACCATATGAAACCATAAGATATTGAACATAGGTCTAGGACGATTATTTGCATCATAACTGACTTAGGGGACTTAACATAGGAGTTGAGTCCGTCTAGGACAGGTGACCCGTAATATTAAAGACCGAGCATATTATATGTTGCATTTTAATTGTCTTGGATCATTATGCGGACCGAAAAAATTCCAGAAAAGGAAAAAGAAAGAGAATTCTGAAAAAAGCATTGAAATATTAGCAAAATATTGTGGAAACTTTGAAAAGAAAATTTGAAACTAGAAGGAACAATGTTGTTGAAATAATTGGTCACATAATCTGACGAACTATGTAGGTTTGATTCTCGCCACTAGGTGGGATACGTAGGCAACCCTTGACGGGTCCAACCACCTTTTTAGAAAATGACCAAAAAATATTGAATTTTAGTTTCAAATAATCGAGGTGATTGTTATTTTTGAAAATAGCCGAATGTTCCGAAAGGACGCCGGAAGGCTGTTTTGGAAAAAATGGCTACTTCGAAATCATGTATTTCCTTTCAAAAAAAATTAAAAGCCTGAAAAGGTTAATTCTTTCAAAAAATGAAAATTGTCTTTGAAACGAAATTTTTCCATTTTCTGAATAATATCGCCTTTAATAAATGTGCAGGATGAGCACAGTACAGAATGAACCCTTCACCTTAATGAATAAAACCCCTTTGGAGTTGAGACTATGGTGGAACGATATGGGTCAAGAAGGACAAGATTGGGTTAAATGCTATCTAAAGGACCTTACGGGATTGATGGACATAATTCCCTGTGGTGATATTATCCGGGCACTCGTTACTTGTTGGGATCCCGCACATAATGTTCTACATTTCTCAGACTTCGAGATCACTCCTACCTTAGAGGAAATTGCTTACTATATCGAGAAAGATGAGGTTCCCCTGAAAGAAAAATACCGGTGGCTCCGAGCATGATAGACCAATGAAAAGGCCTCACATTCAAGATTTGGTCGAGCAGTCTAAGGAGCATAGAGGTTGGGTGGTCAGAGAAAACGGGTATAGAGCCAAGATCAGCTTGCTAGAGAAACAATTTCGAGATCTCAAATTCGAGAGAGGTTTACAAGCGGCATCTGACGAAGGAGAAAAGAAGCAGCTGAGAAAAGAGAATGATATCTTAAAGGCTCAAATTGCAAAAATGAAAATTGCAGCCGAGATCCCAATTCGCCTAGCTCGAGATGAGAAATTGATTGAAAATCTTCGGCGCAATGTGAATGACTACAGCTTCGATCTTGATAAAGCAGAAAAGGAGTTAGTCGGGGTTCGGAGACAACTGGCCAGAAATGCCGAGGAAAGAGCTAGAACGGTTCAGCAATTACAAGATGAACACAAGTTTGAAGTAGCTAGATTGAGAAAGAAAGTCATTACGGCCGAAGTCAAAAGTAGCAAGATAATCAAAGAGTTTGAAGTATAGAGAGAACATTGTTACACGGCTATGGCTTGGTTAGAATTTGACCTACAACAACTACAAAAGGAGAACCAACAAACTTTAGACGCTCGCGCTAAACAGATCAGCAGGCTGTTTTAGGAAAAAGGGGTCATCCGAGAAAGAATCGTCAACATTGCTGAGTACATCACCAGAAAATGCCAATCGTGTGAAGACATGTCCCAGGCAACATTCACATCAACAGTAAAGTTCTTTGTAAAGCAAGTAATGTCTGACCTAGATAAACTCCAAAGTGGATTAGCATATAGGCCCGCGGCAAGGCCAAACGACGTCTCACGGGCACTAGGAGTATTAATGTATTCTTGGGGCATGCATTTTGTATTTGTATTCCTTTTGCATTTGTAGACAACATCATTTGTAATTAATGTTTTTTGAGTATCAATGAAAAATTCAAAAGAAATTGTGGTTATTTTCTTTCTGTTTTTATAAAAATTGTCTGGGCGATAGGCAAATATATAGGAACGAAAAACAAAATTGAAAAAAAAATGAAAAAAAAGAAAACAAGAAAAGAGAAAAGATGATTAGAAAAGCAATGAAAAAAATAGAGTTGAAAAGAAAATGGTGGTTCAAAAGAATAAATGCCGAAATGATGCATAATGATCAGGGCAAAAGTTGTGATTTTAATCATTACATTTTACCCTTTATGAGCTAACTATTAACGAGTTTTGTTGTTGATGAGTATCAGATTTTCAACTGGCTATTGGCATTCTGGTACATCATCATTACAATACATGTTCAAAAGCTATGTCTAAGGCTGTGACTCAGGAGATTGAACCTACCATCATGGACCCATTACAGGAAGAAGAGGTTGTAGATATTGCGGGTATGAAAGAGGAGATGTGTAAGCTAAGGCAACAAATGTCGGAAATGTACCAAGCCTGGTCCAGGGGTCAACCTTTGCCCACTTATCCAGCCAATCCAACATATGTCCCTCTCGCAAATCCTAATCCTGAACCACCTACCATGAATTCATCCTCCACGTACCCAAATTACCAACACTACTATGCCACAACTTCACAGGCACCACCACCACTATCCAAACAAGTTCCACCACAACCACCCCAGGTCGCCCCGGTATATGTGGCACCACCACCTGCTGCTCTGCACAAATCGTCGAGTGAACCAGTGTTCCATGTTCAAGACACTTATTATTATCCACCGGAGCCAACATTCAGGCAGCACGACTCCTATACTCCACTTATGGATATGACGTAGGAAAAGCTCGTCAGAAATTTTGAGCAAGAAGAGATGGCACGGAAGATGAGAAGTCTACAACAATCTTTCAGTAACATACAAGGGCTAGGAGTCCAAGTGAGCGTCGCGTATAAAGATTTATGTTTGTTTCCAGAAGTACAACTCCTGGTTGGATTCAAGTTGCCTAAGTTCGATATGTACGATAGACATGGGGATCCGGTAGCCCGTCTAAGGGGTTATTCTAGCAAGATGCGTGATGCAGGGGGAAGAGATGAACTGTTGATGGCTTATTTTAGCCAGAGTCTGAGTGGTTCTGCACTAGAGTGGTATACCCGTCAGGATCATACCAGGTGGTTCATCTGGGATGACCTAGCTCAGTCATTCGCCAACCATTTCCAGTACAATCTAGAGATAATTCCAGATAGGTTGTCGCTAACAAAAATGGAGAAGAAACCTGGGGAAAGTTTCCGGGAGTACGAGTTTAGATGGAGGGAACAAGCTGCACAGTTGGACCCTCCCATGAAAGAAACAGAAATGGTGGACTGCTTTCTACAGACCTTAGGGTCTACTTACCATGGTCATTTGGTATCAGCTATTGGGAAGACTTTTAATGAAGTGGTGAAAATGGGAAGTTTCGTAGAAGAGGGATTGAAAACCAATAAAATCATGAGCTTTTCGGCTATTAAGGCCACGAATCAGGCGATACAAACCAAAACTGGGGGATCTATTGGTAAAAAGAAGAAGGAGGAGGTCGTAGTTGTTGAAAGTAGGTCGTGGTCTTGGGGCCAAAATACATACCA